>JACVVK020000406.1:182500-550000 GCA_018292915.2 Batillaria attramentaria | reverse complement strand
AAAAACATCTTTAAATTTGAATTGCATCATTTTGTTGTTGTTGTGTGTGTGTCTGTTTTCTGTGTGTGTATGTGTGTGCGTGTGTGTGTGTGCGTGTGTGTGTGTGTGTGTGTGTGTGCAGGCTGCCTACTACATTGGTCTTGGTTGTCGCGTGGTGCTGTGCATGCAGAAACTTCGCCCTGACTCTACTATCAGCGGAGAAGAGGTGAGTCATGCCTTTGGGGTGTTTTTTTTTCTTAATACTCTCTTGTGTAACAGCGAGCGTATGTATAATAATTGTCCATTATCTGTATTTCTGTCTGTTTGAGAAACTTTAACGTTGGCATTTTCTCCAGAGCTACAAACACCAAACACCATATTATGTTGCTTCATGATAGACGGTGATAAGACTTTGACTATCAGACAGACCATTACTGGCAGAATACATGTTTGAAACTTGGTGCGATTTACAAGGAAGGGAGACAATGTTTAATAATCAGGTTTCAGTTCAGAAGTTACTTCCCCTAATGGCCATACACGATGGGCTTTGCTGTTCTAGTTACCCCCTTCACTGTCAGCCACTCTGTACAGTACTGCTGAGTCAGCACCAGGTGTTTTCTCCCTGACTGCAACCTGTCTACACCTCTAGTATCTAATCGCTTGTCACTTCTGAACAAAAGCACCAATTTACTTCTTTTTTTTTCTTTTCTTTTTTTTAATGGTAGAAAATTGAATGTAGTTTTAGAGGTGTATGTTTGTATTGCTCCAACTACACCATGTGAATTTCGAAAAAAAAAAGGCCAGTGTCTCTCAAAGGGCATAACACTCAATACGTCACACTCGTGAAAATGCGCGATCAGTGCTCATCTCCATGCACACTGAAATGTGAGATTAGCGCCGTAAAACAAACAACTAAAAAGCAAGCCCCAGCCAACCCGATCTGTTGAGCAAACCGATTCCCTGTTTTAGTCAGCCTATCGTACTACGTGTATCATCAGATAATGATTGCACTGTTTGGTTATTGTCAGGTGAGTAAGTCGGCTCTACTGGACTATAACCGTGGGCGTGCCTATCTGAGTGACATGGGCAGTCGTGAGGGGGTGCCCGAGTTCGACAATATAGCTGAGGCAGTCGAAAGCGCCATCGCCATGGTGAAGGAACCCTCCAAGCAGTGAAAACGCAGCCAGCATTACGCAGTTAGTCCCCCGGTTGCCTGGCTGTCACCCTGCTAATTACAGAGCTGGACGGAAATCAGTTACGCAGCGTATCAGCGGCTTTATCAGTTCTTGCATCGTGCGGTATGGATGGGAAACCAGCCAGCAGTTTCTGTGACAATCTTTGACAATCACGTGCTAGTGAGGGACAGGCACTTTTTCCTGTTGCTTCTCATGAACTTGGTCTGTGTGAGCTGTGCCTGGGGCGTCCTTTGTTTCTGTCACTGTTAGGGCAACAAGGCAATCAGTGCCTTTTGGGGTTTTTTTTTGTTTTTTTGTTTTGCCTGCCCCAACCCTTCACCAGCTCCAGTAGTGTTCGTCATGGGTGGAATCCACGGAGGGTTCGGAAGCTTGGGCAGTTTTTATTATACATGGTGATGGAGATGAGGGTATGATGATGCCATGGAGGTCTGTGTGGTTTGGGAATATGGGACAGGGCTGTATTCCACGTTTCCTGTCATGAATATCCCTGCATTAACCAGACCCGTAAACCACAGCTCTCTGATCATCCACCCTCTCGGTTGAGTCTCGGTTGTGTGGCAACAGCCTCCCAGTTGGGCCCATAGCACACCACTTCTGAGTCGGAACTGACCTAGGAAGGAAAAATCCTGCTTGCCTTGGCTGGGACTTGAACCCAGGTCTCCCAATCCATGGTCCGAAGTGCTAACTACTACGTTTGGATGGCAATGAATGCTGACATGTTCCAGTGTCAGTTGCATCTCACAACCTTTGACTAGCAGAACTCATGACGTGTTTACTGTGTGTTGCAGTAGTCATGAAGTGTTTACTTGTACCAGGCCAGCTGTCAACCATGGTTCTTTCTACACATGTAAACGGTCACAAGCTTGAATGTGCGTAACGCGTCCATGGTCCATAGTGACTGCAAGGTGTAAAGTACCTGTAGAGCCTTTGACTGCAGTTAACACTTCTGTGAAGTTTCCATATTGCGATGCCATGTTAGAATCATGCTTTGTAGTTTCCTTGCTGGAAATGTGGAACTTTTTCTATGATGTCGTTTTGATCATGTGCTGTAAACCAATCAAACGTCACTAAGGGGAGATCACTGTAAACTATACCAAAGATATGGGTTGTAGAACTTGATACATTGCAGCACCTTTGACCGGGTGTCCGTCAGGGGGCGCTCACAGTGTACAATATACAGAATATTTGCGTCAGTGTTGCATCAGTGAGACATTTTTCTTATGCGGCAAGTTAAGATCACTGCTTGGATGCTTGACCATTCTCTATGCAGTGGCGTTTCTGCTTACCAGTACTGTTGTGTATATAGCCGTGCACTGCAAGGCACGGTCCCTGCGTACGGAGAATCACTTACTGTACTTGTCTTCTTGTTAAACACTTTGCATGTTAGGGACTTTGGGGATGTGTGTGTGTGACTTGTAGACAGTGCCATATGTAGTCCTGTTTACTTCTGCTGGGTCTCCAATCTTCCTCTACATGGCCAGTGTGTGGTTTGCCTTTGTCTTTTTGTGTAATTTGTTCAGACTAACTAATAACCAGAACATCGACACACACACACAAATTGTATTTACTCATTTCACATGGAATTTAGAGGCGCGTGTACACTATGATTGAGCCGGAACCGAACCAAACCAAACCAAACCAAACCAAGACTGAACACTTTCTTGTGTTTACACTACAATTTTGTGGAAGATGTGCTGACCTTTGACATGGAAAGGAATGCAATATGGCGGTGCCCCCCCCCCCCCCCCCCCAAAAAAAAAAAAAAAAAAAATGTGCTTCTATGCATGCAGTTCATGAACCAGCAAACCAGCGAACCAGGTCAGCTGATGTGAAAACAGCTGTCTGTAATGCAGGCCTGGCACCCAATGTGATCCTGGTCTACGTGCATATCTACTACCAGGTTCGGTTCCTGGCCTGGGTGAAATTGTCCAGTGTATTTGTGCCTCGTCTACTAAGTGTGCCAAGTTTGCTGAATTGGTCCAGAGTAAACGCGCCCAGTGTTCTGGGTTATGTATCAAGTGTTTCTCTGGAGACATGCTAGTACTGAGGGGAGGGGAGGGGGTGGAAAGGGGGGGGGGGGATGGGGATCTGTACCTGGTAAACATTGTGCACTGTTGATCTGACTCCATTTTGAGAAAAGTGTGCGATGCATGTCACTCTTCACTTATTCTCAAAATCCAGTGAACCCACAATTCTATAACATTGGGTAAAAAAAAAATAAAAAAAAATTGGCGTAGGAGTTTGCCATAGGTTTCTTTGACGTACTTGGAGGGGGCGGGTTGGGGGCGGGTTGGGGGCGGGTTGGGGGCGGGTTGGGGGATATCTGCTGTCAGTAGTGCTGGTGATTTGTAATGATGAGGTATTTGTAGTCAGCTCGTGTGCAATATATTGATGTCTGTGATAAATTAAGCGAGTACATGTTGAAGCAGGGTGAAGTCTCATTGATTTGTATGTGTATGTTGTTTTGATATCATGTCTCAGATGGGAGTGTTTGATATCTCGTATACTCCATAAGGAAGTTTGAGAGCCTATTCTTTACCACTGTAAATGTTGGTCTGTCTTTGTACTCTAGCTGTATTCTCCAAGTCCCCAAACTGCTGCACCTTTTCCCATCCAACTCACAATCTTGTAATCATAAAAATTATAACAAACCATTAATATAGATGCTGTATCCCATTAATGTGGCTCAAAGTGCTGCAAGCTAAAACCAGCATGCACGCTCACGTGAATCACACGCATTCTCTCACACACTGGACATGAACACATTTCAGTCACGTGGTGCGAAGGTCCAGCTCAGCAAATTAATTTCTGGAATTTTAGAATTGCATTTATTTTGTGTAATTTTGTGGGCTGAACATTTCCCAAGCGGAGGGGGAGGAAGCCGGAGTATCCGGAGAGAACCCCCGATGGTCGGCCCACATGAACGGTGCCACAATGGGAAGAATTTTTCTTTGTCCCGAGTGGGACTCAAACCTGACCTCTCGCGTTGGTGACAAAGTCTTAACCACTAGACCACCGACCGCCACAGTTACCAAAACTTATCATAGGAACCATTAGTATGTAGCAGTCTGCAGCACTGAAGCGTAAAAATACAATCATGGTGCTTTACGTGCATTACACTAATATGTATATTATGATTACATGTAATTTGTACAAGAACATGGATAGATCTGGTCTTTGTAGATGATGATGTTTAAGGTGGATAGATCTGGCTGTTACAGATTGTGATTTTTACGGTGTCACTTTATCAGAGTAGCTGTAGTGGTAAGTGTCAGGTTTGTGTCACCCACATTCTGGTGGAGGCAGACGTTTTGCGTAATATGACAATGATTTGATAACTGATAGTGTCATACACTGTACTACATGTTGTGTACTTCGTGCTGGTTTTGCTCAGTTTGATCATGGGACCCGTTTTTATTTTCTACATTTTGTTTTTACATTGTAGTGAGTTACACATATAACTTAGTCTAGAGGATGTAAGCAGAACCCACTAGACAGGAAGCAAGGTAGAGAACATTTCGTTTGTATCAACATGCTGTGGACAACCCTCACACACACTCATCAAGTTGAACGTTACTCTAATTTTAGTTTCAGTGTATTCACTATGATAAAATGTATTTGGACAAATGTACAAGTGCCGCAGTATTTCTGTATCAGAATTGTCGGCTTTTCATTATGTACACCACTGGGCTTATACATGTCCTGACAGTGTCAAAGACCAATTCAGTTTTGCGTTGTCCGATGATTTCCTCATCGAGGCGGACATGCGTCCCGTCATGTCTGCACTATGGTCGTGAATCAGGACACTGGGGGTCAGTCAGGACGTTTTCCCTATTATAGTTCACACCCATGTGAAGGCTGGCACTAGTGCTTGCACGAAAACAGTGCCAGTCAGAACTTGATAATTTTGTGTAGATCTGCTCTTATGGTAGAAATGTGTGCTGCGGTTGTTCTACGCACGATGGGAATGCAGAAGAGGTTGTCTCTCATTGTACAGGTAGTGTAAGTTAACATGATCTGCATTGCTGACTGTTGTGCAGCTACGTTGTAGCTCCGACTATTGTGAATCCAGTATTGTAACTCTTATAGGCAGATCTCAATGTATCTGATGTCGTTGCTAATAAAAAGATTTTCTGCTAATGTATTGAATGTGTTTTTCAACTTCAGAGTAAAATGTTCAGTTGCAGAATTCGATATGTACACTCATTTTACATTTTGGTTAAAGATCTTGCTTTCAGGATTACATGCCTTAGGGTTTCAGGTGAACAACAGCCGTGTTTACACAGAAAAATGAGCAGCCCTCGCTCAAAATATCAACAGCATGCATACACTATACTCCTCATGAAGCACACACACACACACATAGAGAATGGGTTTTTTTTGTTACTTTATTTTCTGTCACAATTGCTGTCATGATGGTGGTTGTAGCAATGCTCATGTATACAAACTGCGTGAAAAGTGTGACCAGACTCCTCACTTCACACAGTTTTTGTCAGGGAGAGATAACATGGCCGATACCCTACCCTGCTTTATGCTGGGCACGACTCGCGTCCCAAGCTGTTACAGGCCTGAGACAATTTGTGACACACACACACACAGTATACCGACATCTCACTTCGCCTCCCTCCATCACGTCGCACTCCCTTTGGGCAAGGAAGCGGATACCTTTGGACTTGACATCTCTAAGAGGTAGACACATGCCCTTCAGATGTCTCTTTAGCATGGGTCTCCCTTCACAAACACATTTAATCCATCCAACATGTACAAAACACAAACTGAAACTAAAAAAACAAGAAGTAGTATACATACTGTCGTTTTCAACTACAAATAAATCACACACACCAACAAAAAAAGGAAGCCAATGCTGGCTACGCGCGGTGTGGTGGATGCGGAGTGGAGTCGACTGTGCGTGGGGGCACACGCAAGCCCGATCCCCCCCCGACCGACCCACTGACCAGCGCAAGAGGGCCTGTACACAAACCCTGGTGTACGACATCGCTCGCCAGGCTTTCACTGGCAGCGCGTCAAACTCCACAGCACTACCACTGCACGGGGGCACATGCAGCAGTAGGCGTGGATAGTTTTTATCAATAGTACTTGGATGCTGTAGTCATCGCTACGCTTCATGACGCACAATACCGTTTGTGCTCCGTTTCACACCATGAACGTGCGTATAGTGAAGTAATGATTAGTTTGTTTTTTTGTTGTTTTGTCAAGACCGGTTCAACCCTGGTGGGGAACGCAGTATGAGAGATGGGACAGATTCAGCACAATTATGCGTCTGACACGAGAAGTGACTGCTTCTGCCTTCACGTTGTGGGGACTGTGACTATGGACTGTACATGAGGACAGTAGGACAGTGAGCAAGCTGTAACAGTGGCAGTGTCTTCACCTCTGGCAACTGCTCTCAACATTAAATCACAGCGCGTACTCAACTCCACCATTCACGCAAACTCAGACACCTTCAGAACTCACAGCCTACACGCCAAATACTCATTACCTACAACCTATCTTTCTGGACAAGTAAGAGGTGATTCTCCTATGATCTCTGATAAATCCATCTAGTTCAATAGTCTGTGCACATTTACATCAGATCATGCAAGTGAAGGATTTTACACATTTTGGAGATTTGGTATGTGTTGTTCGCAGCATGAAATGAAAGAAAACCTGACAGATGGCAGGTACTAAAGCTGTACAAGGTGATGAGCTGACGCGTGATGGGATTTCACTGAACACTGGCAAGCATATTAAGTACAGTGTAACTGGAAGAAAGTGATATGTTGCTAGGCAGGCATCAGGTATGTGGTATTCCCGTAACGAAGACGGAGTGACTAGAGGGTCTGGTGAATGACCGACATACAGGTGGAGTAGTGAGTACATATTATATACAAACAATACATGTAGACATTGTATAGTGAACTCTAATTCACCATCTCAATCTCCTCCGATGTTAACTGTGTCTTTGTCAGGAGTAGTCAGCTGCATTCACAAACCAGCCAATAAGATGGGGCGTGGGGGGGGGGGGGGGGGGGGGTAGCCACTGGATTAGTGGTCATCTGAAAGTGAAACACACTGGCTTATTCCTGTCACGTGAGGCATGTTACCCATCTAGCATTCTCTTTCTTCTCTAGTTCCTTTCCGCATCACCAGTCTGAAACATCAACCTTGCAACCTGTAAGATCACCTTTCAAGTACCACTCCCGCAAGACGATAGGAGTCAGACTTTGTCACATACAGCCAAGTGTGAAGATGGGATCTATACAGAAAGCTGCATTCTTGTTTCTTAAAACCACATAGAAAGCACACAAATGTATAAATGCACATGTTTATTACACAACATAAAACGCCACGAGACCATAGAGATAGTGAAAAGAATCTTTTCAATCCAATGTCCCCTTGTAAATCACATAAAATATTGGCACAATACAAATTCACAAAGCTGACTTATGTGGATGACCGCGATCACACCAACAAACTCCATGTAAAAATGTGAGTTGAGATATATGCCAACCTTCAATCAAACCAACGTATCTAACACAATGCAAAGTACCACACTATCCTTGTAAAAGGAATCAACACACCACTATAAATCCACGATAGAAACAACTTCAACCAAGCCAAGTGATGAGGAAAAGTTTGGGAAGAACTTCTCTCAGCTGTTGGTGCTATACACAACACTCAAACATGCTGCTGCACACACAAAGTCTCTATCTACACAAGTAATTTAGGTCAGTTGCCACTGCTCAAATCATGCACACACTGTTACCACATGTCATCATCACCATATACACAAGTAACAAAAATCATACAAAAAAAGAAAAAAAAAAAGAAGAAGTAGTAAAAATGAAAGGGAAAAAGCGCAGCTGTTAAGTTTTGATCATTTTAGCACAGTTACGCTCTGCACGATCAACACCAACAAGCCACACAGACGGCGATCATGCATGCCTGTGTACATTCACGCGTGGAGTCGAAGCATCAGCAAAATCCTTTCACTGAAGGGGGGGAGAAAACGAGGAAAAACAGGGAGGAAAGTAATGGTCATCCGACGTATCACAATGAAATAAATAAATTAACACAATTAGACAAAAGTGATACAATGCCATGGGTCAATGGAACACGAACTAAGAGTGGTTTCTTAACAGCACGAGTACCATTCTCATTCTCAAAAGCAATAGTTTGAAAGCAAAGACAAGAGGACAATGTTGAAACAAGGCATCAGACAGGATGGGTGAAAAGTGTTGGGATGGGGGATGGGGGGTAACAAAAGAACAAAAGATCAACCTTCAACTGCACTCAAGAAACTTAAGGCCAATTAGTAGTGGTGGTGGTGGTGGTGGTGTGAGCCGACAGCAAATCCCACAGTCCATCCATACCCAACCATCCACTTTCATGCGCCACACCAACAGGCAGAACACTGAGTGCAAACAGTACCAGACAACCGCTATCGCTATCAGCACAACGCTCCACCATCAAGCAGCCAGGAAAGCCAGTCTACACTTAACCCCACACTGCCACCGTACAACCTACCACCGCCACTCCCACGTTGCCCTGGGGGCTGAACTGGAATCCAGGCTTTCACAGTCCTCAACTTGTAGTAGTCCAGATTTCTAGTCAACACTGTTGGCTGATCTGTTGGTGAATATCTATCAAAAAGTTTCTGCGTTCAGAATAGTACCGAGTCCTTGTTTCTCTTTGATTTGGTTTCCTCTTTATTCTCCCCACAAGTGAAGGTTCAGTCACACGAGTCTCTCAAGGTTATAGCCAGGATCAAACTGGATCAGACAATGTGTGTTGTTTGCATGCATCAAACTGCAGTTAGCAAGTCAGTCGAAAGGCAGAAATGTCACTTCTCTAAACTGTAAATACCATAATGAAATATTGGGAACACTTGTCGTCTACATGGGAAGTCCTCACAAAAACCGTATGTAACTCTAGTCATAAATCAGTGAACGTGGTCAACATTCTGAATGCTGGGTACCGGTGACAAGCCATCTGTATGTGTCGGGGCAGTCCGCCCTGCTGGTCACATCTACCGCCTCTCTCACTGCAGGCTTGCTCACCAAGCACTGCCACAGCAACAGATTATTTTCACATTAATTACTCTTGGTCGCCAAACTCTCGTCCGCTTTAGGACCGCCTGGCGTGGGAGAGCCTGTGGTAACCGAGGCAACAGCGGGTGTGGATCCGGCGACCGAGATGCTGGTAACAGGTAGTGGTTTGGCCACAGCGGCTGGTGATTTCTTGCCGTCACCGGAGCCGTCGGTTTTGGGGGCTGCCGGTGTGACGGTGCTGGCTACAGTGGCCAAGGCAGCCGTAGTGACCGGGGCGGGAGTGGAGGTCTTCAGCTTCAGCTTGTTGGCTGGGTTTAGGAAGCTGGCCGCGTGCGCCAACAGATCTTGTCGTGCCTTCTCTTGCTGCGCCTTGATGTTGGACTGAGGACCAGACGGAGGCCCAGACTGGGGACGACTCGTGTTGACGTTCCCACCGCTACTGAACGTGCTGATCGAAAATCCCGCGTTTCTGGGCGGCGCTGACGAAGCGACCGGTCCTGGGGGTCGGGCAGGCATGCTGGGCGCGCCCACTCCCAAACCAGGCCGCTGGATAGGATTAGGGAAGTGAGTGCGAGGTCCTGCCTGAGTGGCACTGCTGCCCACCATGTTGCCCATCAGTATCTGGGGTCGCACCACGGGACCTGCATCACAAAAACAAGCAACTTAATACGAGGACAAACAGCCGCCAACACATCTTTGTCGGACTACAGAGGCTATGATGGCCAACGCTTTGTCAGGAGGAGTTGTGGGGTTCACTGACTGATAAACCAGTTTATACTGTCTACAATTACCTTTCACATCCACCTTCCCTAATATCCACAGTACATGGTCAAGACAAGCACTGGTACTGAAGTCACTAACCTGTCTGCACCGGCTGCTGGATGAACTGAGCGTGGTTGAACTTGGGCGCCACTCCTTGAGACAGAGAGGGGAAACGCTGGGCGTTGCGGTTGTTCATTTGAGCATTGAAGTTCTTTGAGCCGGCATTGGGCGCCTGCTGCTGGGACAATGAGTTGTTGGCCATGTTGCCCTGACCCACACTGTGAGGTGGCGACTTGATCTACACACACACACAATCCTCTTTTTTAGTCCCACTGGTGGAAACATGTTACATTGTAATGCCTGGCCAAACAGACCCCCCGACACATCCCACACTGACATACAAATTGTTACATCTACACTCAAGCTGACAAGACTTTGTAAACTGCAAGTGTTAGCTGCAGTCAGAGCCTGGTGACTAAAGGACAAGATCACAGGATTGTTCCACAAACCTTGGCCACCATGACCAGGCCGGGCTTCAAGTATGCAGATTGTACAGAACAGAACACATGGTTTGTCCGTCAGAGGGAAGCAGGGTTCCAACAACTACCACAATCCTCCCTGCCCCCAGTGTTGTGACTGAGTTGTTTTGAACAGATACTGCTGTACTTACTGGGGTGCTCTGGGGTGACTGTTGCTGCATGATGTTGCCAAACTGGGAGCCCTTGTTGGTTTGAGCTTGCGGCGGAGCCTGGTTCTGATGTTGGTGCTGGTGTGGATGCTGATGGTGTTGATGGTGTTGTTGGTGGTGTTGATGGTGTTGTTGGTGCTGGTGTTGGTGTTGATGTTGGTGTTGATGTTGGTGTTGGTGTTGTGGTGGCTGCGGAGCCTGGTGCTGTGGTTGGTGGCCAGGTCCAAGACCGAGCGGCTGGTTGAGAGATGCCCCGGGCCCGGGGGAGTGCAGGGTCAAACCCAGGCCGTGTGGCTGCGTGTTGAAGGGCTGCACGGAGAACTGGGTGGTACCCGCTGGCGTCTGTAGCGCCCCCTACACGACACAACCAGGAAAACAAATCATTCACTTAGCATCACTGAGCTACAAGCCACTTTTTGGCAATTTGCCATCACAAAATGTACAGCACAATGCAATCAACTCCCTACTGCCAGTCAACTCCCTACTGCCATGCATTAATTTAGAATGACCAAATGTTCAGCCAGCATATGTAGCCACCTCTAGTATACTGTGCTATTTGGCCGGCTTCAACAAGGGCCACGGAATTCAGACGACCCATCACTTATCAAAACATTTTACCCATTGATTGCACATACTCTTTCCAAGTGCCAATTACAAACATACAGAATTTCTTTGGACACAAGTTACTGAAGAAATGTGATCTCCTTGCTGAATGAGGCGCGTGGTGAATGACCAGGCACTGACCTGCAGTGTGTTGGCAGGCTGCTGGGTGGGATAGAAGCCAGTCTGTGCCAGAGGCTGCTGAGGCTGCTGGTAAAACGACGACGATGGCTGGACAGCCTGCACGTTCTGAACGCCCGACCTGGCAACAAACATTCATATACCCATATTTGAGCCTGTCTCAAAAGGTGAAGACAGAAATGGGACACAGCAGCAGGAAATTAAAAGTAGAGAAAGAAATGCAAATTTGTTATTTCTAGGTACCTAGAGGCCTGTAGTACACTGTAGGGTAAGTGAAAAGCTAGTTTGTCAAATGTTGGATGCATGGTATCAACTTAAAATGAGTTGGGTGGCCCGTTGCGGATGTGACAATGGACAAAATGATCTGCATACAAAGTATATAAAAAACATTTTCATTGTCATCCTGATGACAATGTTGGAAACAATAAAGTTCAAGTTTGTATAATATGTTTGACTGATTCATAAGTTTGCTGACAACTTCCACATTTGTATGGATTTCTTTTGTCCAGTGTCACATCCGCGACCAACCCGCTCTGAAAAACTCTCTGTACTCAAGGAATCAAATGCAAAGATGAAATTCATGATTCTTGTATTTCTGTAACATCATGCTCTTTCAGATAAAATGTGAGTAAGTGAGATCACTGTTTACACTTTCACGTCATACCAACTTCATGTTTCGGATGTGACATAACCTTTTTGGACAAAGTGAGAAAGTAAGCTGAACTCAAAATACCAGATGTAATTAGCACTGACTTGCAAAAAAGCAAGGAATATACACACATAAGAAGTGTGTGATAAATTAAAAAGTAAAAATAACTAAACTTAACTTTTAATTGAAAAATGCGCGATGGATGTGACACATTACGACAGACAAAAAATAAGCAAAGCAACACAAGACTGTGTATGATTGAAAACAAATTTATTATAACAAGTTATTCAAACACATAGACAAATGTGGGCAACTTTTCATACTTTTAACACCCCCCCCCCCCAATGTTTCTGTGATTTACATTATTCTGTAGTACTGTTTGCGCTGTGTGCTACATTCCTCGACGAGATTGATTTCAACCTGCTGCTTGAGCACCCGCACATGTTCGAACGAAGTGTCAGGTGCTAAAGGCCACATGTAGAGGCCATTGTCACACCTCTTTAAGAAGCTCAGCTGGACACATTGTTCGCATTTGTTGTCAACCCTGGCGACATAATTCTCCCCTTCCCAAGTCACGAGGAAGTATGCGCCAATGGACACTTGTGCAGCATCAAACACATGATAGCTTTCAAACCCGCCATCCATTTCATGCACTGGGGCACTGGGGGAGAAGGGAGACAAAATGGTTTGATGTCCAATTCTCCTCCTCCAGCCCGTCTCGGTTCGTACTCCACATGATGTGACACGTGACTGGGGATGGAGATGCAGAGGAAAATGTTCTGTTGTTTAGATCTACATAGACCTGCCAACCTTTGTCTGGATATACTGAGCAGACGGTGGCCCCAAGTACATTGGCAGCTGCTGCAATCTGCCAGAGTCCACAGTATCCAGACATCAGACGAACCTGCATGATCTCGGCGGACAGAGCAGCACGTATTTCCTCTGGGGTAACGGTGTCAGGCGTGGTGCCAGAATTTTCGGCAACAACAGCAAGCAGACCAACAATTTCTTGTGGCGTTTCACCTTCCTTGGCCATACCTTGTCCTCCAGCATACAAATCAAAATTTTTGACCAGTTCCACTACAAGCCTGCATCTCATTTCCTGATGGAATGCTTCTTTGCCATATGCAAAAACACTAAGGCATCTTGGGAGACAATTTCCATCTGACCCAGTTACAAGAGGGAAAAACTGGGCTGGTGCAGTGTCCGGGCGAAGTGTCAGCGCATGCCTGTCCACACTGCCCCCGACGCCTACCACAGTGCGCTGTTGAATTGGAGGTAATGGGTACCTCTCAATGTCAGTCAAGCAGCAAGCCACAAGATCTTGTAGTTCTGCAAAAGTTTTGCAGCGACGAAACTCAGCATGGATGCGCCTGAAGAAAACAGATTTTGGAATTTCAGGTTCAGATGGAGGTGGTGGTGGTGACGATGCTGCTGCATCTGGTGTTGGAGCATTAGCAGCTGGTGGCGATGGTTGTCCGGAGGGTGACAGTTCTGGTGATGGGGCTGGTCGTCCTGCTGATTCTGCTGCTGCTGCTGCAGGTGGTGTGCCTTTAAATCTCAGCTGGTCATCCTTCCAGTCATCCACAAAAGCAGAATGTTTACATCCCACCTGTCCATCGAGGCACGCAGAACAGAAACATGACAGTTTCCTTGTCTGGAGTAGATTATTTCTTCCAAGACCTCGCACACTGTGAAGCTGCTGTGTTCCCTTTAGTGTGTGCAAGACAGATGAGTCCACGGACCGATCCACTTCCTCAGACTTCACCAGAAAGAAACCACGCTTTTTGTGGCAGCAAACTTCCTGTGTGTCATCATCTGGCAAAGTATAGTTCTGGCAGAGGTGTGCATGCATTGAAGATGCATCTTGCGCAACCACCTCACGGGCCAGGACATCTTCATCCACAGCTCTCTTGATGACTCCCCCACATGCATCGCAAGGTGATTTGCCATGGCGAGAGCCAACGTAGGCCCACTCAACGGCAACTGGTCCAGGCCTCTGCGCCAGATGAAACCACGGCAGCTTGCTTTTATACTGACAGGCACATCCGTCGGAAAAAACAACCAGCTTGTCCAAGTGTAGCTGCTGTGATAGATAGGTGATGGTCCTGTCCAAGAATGCTTTCACCATCCCTGCATCATGCTGGAGGTCATCTGAAAGAAAAACTCTGTAGTCTGTGACCACTTCTGCGCAGTCATGGCATTTGTAGTATGTCACTACAGGGTGTACTGTCACTTGGCTGTACCCCCAATGTGCAGCCTGTACCTCATCCTGGTAATGGCACAGATAGTTTTCACTGAAATCAAACAGCCACTGCCATGGAGGGATGATCATGCAAAACAGACAAGCACGTTCTAAACTGGGTGTGCTGCCATCTAGACACAAAAATGTGCTGTGCAAACTTGTTAAGTTCACCCAACAGGCAGCGAATGAGGACGTCCAGAGTGCCGTTTTTGTCAACAAGCTCTTGACGCCTGTGCTTCCCACGATGCATCATCTCCCAAGCTTTCCATTTTACAACGAGGTCAGTGCTGCTTGTCAAAGTGCCATCAATGCGTGATTTTACCTGGTGAACACCACAGGTTGAACAACTTCTGGTGTGGCACTCTAATGTCGGATTTGGACAGAGGCTTGCCTCGCAAAGCATGTCCCTGCCATCAAAGGGTTCACTGAGATATTTGTTGACTGAGTCCAGTTTCAAGTCAATGCTCCTGCAGATCTCACAGAGGCACTGCACATAGGACTGTCTTCCTGCTGTACAGATGTGCTCCGGAATTTGCCTGTAAAAGGTTGCACGAGACACCTTATGCTGGGGATGTTTCCTTTTAAAATCCCGGAACAGTCGTTTCACCCTCTTCGGCAAGACTTTCTTCTGCTGCATTGTCTTCTTGCAGACAGACCTCTTCCCAGGCATGTCAACTGCAACTTCTTCAAAAAACTGCTGCACTGCTTCCACGACGGCTGATTTTTTCTTCCTTTGGTATATTTGTGCAGTTGTATCAGCAGTGGCTCTGTCATTCACAGCATCAAAGAGGAGCTTCCTCGCAGCCAAACTATGTTTGCTCCTCTTCCTGCCTAGTTCATGGAGTTTTTTCTCTATGTTCTTTATCTTTCGCACAGATGACAATCCTGTGCCATGAACAGTCTCAACAGCTCTGCGTTTTCGAGGTGACTCTAATGCTGCAGAGGTGATGTCCTTGTACAGTTTTGGCCACATGTCTGAATGAACTTTGTGGACAGCCTTTTTGGCACGATAAACTGCTTTTCGAAGACCTTCTTTTCCGGGACGGGCTGTTGATGGGTCTTGAATGTCTGTACAGTCCGCCTCATCTGAAACGAGACAGACAAAAGAAAAACTAAAAATGTGTGGGGGGGGGGGACACAGTTGATGAATATATTTTCACTTGCCTTCCCTGAAGTCACTGTAAGTGAGAGAATGCCATGGCATACAATTACAAAGATCATGTCATTTTTCCCCACCCCCCAAATAAAAAATAAAATAATAAAGAAAAACAAAACACTTACCCCCTATTGAAGGTTCAGCTTTTTTCTTGTAATAGTGATTCAGCGACTTCAAGCGATGTTGTCGGCGTTTCTGTGCACTCCAGCGGGCGCGCTGCTTCTGTTTCTCCATCCTCCATTTCTGTCGTTGTGCCTCAACAGCAGTAGCTTCTTGATGACGTGTTGCACGAGTACTTGGTTTCTTTGGTGGACTGCCTTTTCCTTTCTCTGCTGCTAACTTCGCCGCTTTCCTAGCTCTGGAAATACATAATTTCCAAATCTATCTTTATTCTAATTTCCTGAACTAACTATTTTTTTATGATTGGAAGACAATAATATGAATGTCTTTATCGCTATCACTGCAGTAATCTGACTCATAGTGGTTGTAGCTGTTTACCTGCATTGTTGCTGCCGTATCTTGGCTCGTTCTCTTCGCCTTTGAGCCTCCTCGTCTGATACAGGCAATTGACGGTTCTTTTGATTTCTTTCTCTGTCCTTCAGCTTCTGAGCTTCATATCTTTCCTCATCTGCTTTAATATTCTCCCGCCACTGCCTTGATCTCTCTGCTGCCGTTTTCTTCTTCTTCAGCAGGGGTGGTTTGATTCGCACCCGCAGAACTGAAAGAAAATAAAGAAATAAATTTATGCACACAACCTTGAAATTGTGTGAGAATGTAATGTTCACACACCTCTCAATTAAACTTAGTTTAACAGCAGAAAGCGTGAAAACACACTAAGTACTCAATTCTGCAACAGATAACACCGATTTGTGCCGTTAATGCGTAGTATGAATTCGGAGACTGCATTCGGCTTATCAGTACTCGAGTAAATTTTGTCCGAGTTGCTGCATGTCACGATCGAACTCATTATTTTTGCCACTTCAAAACCCAGTACTCTGACAACATGTTTTCCTTACAGATTGTAAACTTCCTTCATAACTATGTATCTGACAAAGTTTACAGCCTCTGTGATGCAATTTAGGCTTGTAACAGCTTCTTTTGTAATCGATTGTGACAGAGACAAAAACATCGTTTTGGTCCAGTGCCGAATTCGAGTACCCACGTGCTCTGAACACATGCATTTGGGGGTCAATTTAACTCAATTTAACTCAATTTAACTCAAAACCTACGCTAAAATACGATTCAAACCAATAGTCGGCATATCAATTGATTCTTCTTCAATTTAAGAGTTAATTTGTCTCGATTGTGACAGTGTAGCGATCGTGACAGGACAGAAAATTGACGAGGAATCAAAAACGACATACCTTTCCAGGGAGACACCATTTTGAAAAGAATTGGTCACGTGACACTCTCGCGAGAACATGTAGCTGTCTGCTAGTTACTTTGCGGTCGCTCCTCGTGGTCGCGCTCGCCGTTTCAAACGAAAATTTCAAACCCCTAAACGGACAAAGGGGGGGGGGTCGATGTCGGCTTTGAACCGCTCTCGTCTGCAATCGTTTCACAGTTCTTCGATGTTTTTCACGTTTTTAAATCACTCTTTCCCGAACACAAATCAACACGCTCAGAGGGCTTACAGGACTGCACGGCAGGGCTGCAGGTACGGATTCATTTGAATGCTTGCGACGGACAAAGGGTGTCACGATCGAATGTCAAATTTTCAAAGTCTTTAAAAGACAGATCCGGTGAATTTTTAGATTTGTCAACCATTCAGATAAGCAAATCAACCAATCAAGTAACACAGAAACAAGTACTGCTGCATAAACTTTCTTTAGTGTGATGCAAACATAACAACAAATCACCAGCCCCTGCTCTGTCCCATTTTGCAGCGGGAAATCGGGCCAGATTTTCACCTATTTCAGCATGAATATCTTCACTCTTATTTTCGTTACATGTTTATGCTAATGCTACAAAATGTAGCTCTTAGATGTCTCGCAAATACAGTGCTCCAAGATAACATGTGAAATCCCTTCACAAAGAAAGTTATGGGGAGCTATTGATGACACCCCAGCCAGCCTTCACCTTTTGAGACAGGCTCATTTGAAAAATGAAACCAGGCTCTCACCGGCGTGTCTTTTACTCAATTAAAAGCAACATGGACAAGTATGGAACCACATTTAACATTTTCGGATTTTCATCTCCATACCTTGGCTGCTGCACCAACTGGGAGGGTAGGATCTGTGAACTGGACAGGGACTGCGTGGTCTGTACGTTGCCGAGCAACTGGTTGGTGCCGAACAGCTGGCCCAGTGGCTGGGTGAGGTCGTACAGGAAGTACTGCGAGAGGGGTAGCGAGGTGTTGCTCAGACCCTGGTTGAACTGCAGCTGGCTTGGACCCAGGTTTTTGGGGACAGCTGAATCTGGTGAGGAGAAATAATACAAGGTCACATGGCACATCAGTAAACATGGCAACACACACTGGCAAGTTCAACATGGGTTAATTCTCACATGGGTCAATTCTCACATGGGTCAATTCTCACAGCCATGTGAAAGGAAGGCAGCAACTTGTTGTACAATCCCCCCCCCCCCCCCCCCCCCCCTTTTTGAAAACTGATTTTCAATTTGTTGTTCTGTTCTTATAAAGAGTACAAAAGTTTGCAAAGTTCATTAGCACTGGTAGCACTGTATTGTTTGCTTTGTCTAGGACGACGAACTACTCAGGTTTTATGGAGCACAACTCACTGAATGGTGCGGCGTTGGGGTTATGTCCCTTGATGGAGGTGGACATGTGGGAGGAATTGGCGGAGGACACCATGACGGTGTTCATGTTACTCTGCTGACCGAAGGGTTGGGGTTGCGGCGCTCCGAGGCCAGGCTGCTGTGTAGGGCCCACGGGTCCCGGGGCGTGAGAGCGTTGGAACGGGGCGAACAAGTCCTGCTGTCCGGGCAGGAAGAGCGATGGCTGCGAGAGTGGCTGCTGGGGCATCTGTGGCTGAGGAGCCTGGGGAGCCGGCTGCGGCTGCTGGGACAGGCTGAAGCCAAAGCTGGGCTGCTGGGCAAACTGCACACACACACACACACATACATACATGCATCTCAGCTCGGCCTACAACAGGGACAGTATCTACGTCTTACCCTAGCACAGCACAACAGGAGGACATTTCAATGTGATTACATTTAAAACTGCCAAAGGGTAATTCTTCCCTGCTGGGTGCTTGCCTCGCTTCATGTTCCTTCATTTCAGTGGAAAGGATAAGAAATGCCACATCCAGAATGTGGGTACATGCTGCGTGTATAAAGGGTTGTTTGGAGACGTTAGCACCTTACACAAACACTGATGAACATCCCAGTACATGCTGCACATGGTCGTGTTCACTAAAACACTGCTGTAGCCGCTTACACAAGACAAAACCAAAGTAAGCAAGGCAGTGATTATGCGAGTGTTGGTGTGTTCACTGACCCGTGTCTCTTGGGGCATGATCTGTGAGGGCAGGAACGGTTGGAAGGTCTGTCCCTGCATCATGATTGGTGGACTAGGAACGGCCGACAGTGACGACATCAGTGAGCCGCTGGAGCTGCCGAGACTGGACGCAACTTCTGCCACACTGGGGTGGAGCTGCTGTGGACGCACCTGGGGGAAATGCTGGTAATTAAACTACTCAGCATCCAGCCAAAACCACATGGAGATGCATAAGCAACATGAACTGAAGAATGAACAAAACACAGGGAAGCTACAACTCAAAAACACAACGTTAGAAAACCAGTTCCAAGCCAATTGTGGGCACATAATCTGTGACGTTGCACAACACTACAGTGGTGGAAAGGGGCAGGGAAGAAAACAAACAAACAAACAAAACAAAACCCCAAGCATGTCAAAAGGAAACAAAAAGTCCTTGAAATGACAAATTAATCCGTTTTCATTTTCAAAGGAAATTTGCCTGAGGTACTTGATACATCTTTTACAGAAGACAAGACAGCTATGGTATTGTACTTGTCTAGCAAGGTATGAAGGCGACTGCTGTGTACAGGATCCCTATGTAAGAAAGTAACCATGTAACACTGTCTCACCTTACACACATTGGACGCCTCCACCATGACATGACTGGGAGGTTCCAGATTGTGTGGTTTGTGCTCAAGAGCGTCGTCCACCTTCAGGTCAGCGGAAGTGAACACCATGTTGTCGGGAGGGCCAGGTGAGAGTGAGGCCGCCACCACAGCCGTCTTGTCCAGTCCCGTCACCAACGGATCCAGCATGGAGCCAGTGGGCGAGGCCTGAGACACCGACACTTCCGCCGTGGTGGTATAGGTGGTGAACGTGGGCACGCTGGCCGCCGAGCTGGCGGTTGTCATGGCAGCCGTGCTGACCGCCAGTGACGTGCCCAGTGATGTGCTGCTTGACAGATTTGACCTGGTAACAAACAACATGGTTTGTATCGCCAGTGTTCACAAGTCATCAATATCAAACGTACCTATTTCCACATACCTCATCTACGAATCTAAATCTATTTTATGCGGAGAATGATAGAGAGTGTAAAATGATAAACCATGCTTATAACCACAACTCATCCCAACAAACAGGAGAGAACTCACTTCTGTTCAAAGACAGTGGGAAGGTCCCAGCAGTTCTTGACGGAGGCGATTTTGGATGTGAGGTCCTGGGTGGCAGGTGAGGTGGGTGAGGTGATGGAGGGAAGGGTGGAGGTGGTAGGGGCCGCCTCCTCTCTCTCATCCCGCACCTCTACAGGGCTGCCACTGCTGTCGGGGCCGTTCATGGGCTCCAAGCTGCTGTCAAAGCCAAAGTCCAGCTGCATGTCGGCGCCCTGCACATCGCAAGTCACAAGTATTCAGCTTTACTACAACACCCAACCTACACATACACTCTTTTTACCCCTACAGGTCAAGCTGCATGTCCGCGCCCTGCACATCGCAAGTATTCAGCTTTACTACAACACTCAACCTACACATACACTCTTTTTACCCCTACAGGTCAAGCGAATACTGTGAAATTCACCACCCACTACACACGTGGTCTGCAACTGCCAAATTCAAGTGATGCCTAGTCACATCACCATGAGCTAACCTTGCCAAAGATGGGGTCCTTGAAGCTGGGTGGCATTTGAATGGGTTCCGGTTTGGCAGGCAAGTCATGCAGCGACGCTTTGTCCTTAGTGGACTCTGGCTTCTGGATGACTTTGATGTTAGCGCTTGCCTCGGCCGTCTTGCCAACAGTCTTCTCCGCACGTACCACCTGCTGTAAACATAATATCCACGGTTCTTCATGCAAGCAAACGCTTATCCGGAATTTATAACTAAAGACTGTCTTCTCCCCACAAACTAGCTGATGGAAAGATGTGGAACATGCCATCATCATCATTAGCTTGCTTTACGTCCTATGGCTTTTGGCCCTTAAGGACAAGTTGTTCCTGGCGTGTGTCTTTGGCTGCTTGGCTAGGCGAGTGTCTTTGGGGTGTGTGAGGGCTGTTTTGCTTAGCTTTGGGCGACGTCAGAGGATCTCTGCTTGGCTTTCTGATGCCTGGTCTGGGTTTGTTTTTCAGTGCCTCAATCTGTTCTGTCATCCGTACTTTTGCCTTTTAGATTATCACTGGGGTGTCCCCTCGCTTTTTGGTTTTAAAACCATTTTGTCAGATCTGATCTGACGATCGCGTCGGCCAGGGTTCTCATTGGCCTGTCACCTAGGGTTTGGTGTGGCCTGAGGAAGTCTACCGTCTTCAGTGAGTATCTGTCTCTCAGGTCCCAGACATCAAAACCCTCTGATTTTTATACCTTTGTCTGTCTCTGATAATACCTTTGTCTGTCTCTGAAAGGTAGATCTTCTGTGCCCATTTAGCAGCCAGACGTCAAAAACCAAAACAATATCACTTCCCTTCAGCCAACTTAGCACAGCCATATCAACGTTAAAGATAATTCAAAACAACAAGTACCTTCGGCTGCCTTTGAGGTTTTGGAGCATCAAATTTGCTGCCATCGTTTTCAGCAGTCTTCAACTTTTCAGCCAGCACTTTCTCCGTCACCTGCAGCAAACAGAACGAGTTTTCCAATTCAGCAACACACGTAGGCAGCCTGTTGTTTACACAGTACCACCTGTTGGAAAGTGGAAACACATCACAAGGACCAAAATATTACCTAGAAATTCAGTTGACACCACCGTACCAATTCTTCAAAGCCACACTGTTGTGTATGTTAGGAAGACGAACACACAACTATGGCATTATGCAGGTGACTCCACTCAGCAACCCCGGAAGCCAACACCCCGCCCCTTTACTCGGCTGTGATCATTGTAATAAAAGAGATTCTGGGGGCTCCACCCTTTTGGTTGACAAGAGCGGAGTGGTCCCTTCTAGTAAAACTACTGATCAGTAGAGTTTCACAGCTTTTTTTGTCTGGGCGTATGGTTTTCTTTTTTTCATCACAAAAATGTATCAAATGGTGCAGTTCCTACCAATCCCATGGTTTGCTCACACAACTGAAAATGATGTTAATGTATAATGAATTGACTGAGGTGCCCAGCAGTATGCAAAATGTCCCCTCTCTCTACCCCTCTACACTAGCCCACTTCAGTGTTCATAGTCTGCAGACAGCACAAATCATGAACACGCCTCAACAATGAAGTGGACATTTTCATGACAGACATGATAAGTACAGTAATGAAGACATCTGGTTTACCATCTATGTGATTGACTGTGAAGTATTTTTCATTCTCTCTCTTGCGCTCACACACACACACACACACACACACACACACACACACACACACACACACACACACTCACTCAGTTGCATCACACATGCTGACACACCGGGTTCGAGTGTGGATAGTGTTAGGTAGGCAAACTAGGATGGTGTAAATCAGGCAAGCGACTTGGGTGCAGGCAAAGCGTTACTCAATGATCAATCAACTCTTGCGTCTGATCAAAATACAAAACCTTTCGTCAAATTCAAATTGAAAACCATAATTGTCAGTTGCAAAGCTGTATGTATCAGATCATTTGTACATTATAGTATTTATTATACCTTTAGATCACAAACTGAGATATCGATCAACAGCAACATCTTACATTTACAGTTATCTGCAAGTACAATTTAGAAGTCAGTTGAGTATTCCATTTTACTCAGTGTTAATGTTTCAACTGCAAGCATGAAACCTAGATCTTAGAATGTGAAAATGCACTCCCATCGAACACTGAATAATTAACTATTACAGTTTAAAATACTGATTTGCCAGCAAATGAACAACTAGCCTAAAACAAAATCAGACTTCGCATTTATCTTGGAGACTAACAGTAACATACCACAAAGTAATTACTATTATCATGTGATGACTTGGTCTTGGTGAAGCTTACTTAGAGTGACCGGTTTTGGTGAAGCTTACTCATAGTGACCGGTCTTGGTGAAGCTTACTTATAGTGACCGGTCTTGGTGCAGCTTACTTATAGTGACCGGTCTTGGTGAAGCTTACTTATAGTGACCGGTTTTGGTGAAGCTTACTTATGGTGACCGGTCTTGAAGCTTACTGACCGGTCTTGATGAAGCTTACTCATAGTGACCGGTCTTGGTGAAGCTTACTCATAGTGGCCGGTCTTGGTGAAGCTTATTTATAGTGACCGGTCTTGGTGAAGCTTACTTATAGTGACCGGTCTTGGTGAAGCTTACTTATGGTGACCGGTCTTGAAGCTTACTGACCGGTCTTGATGAAGCTTACTCATAGTGACCGGTCTTGACGAGAAACCCAACAGTGAGCCGCATAATTTGCTCATAACTGACTACACTTTCTTCAGCAACCATGAGACAATCATGAAAACGACAGATCTGACCATTACAATTTTTTTCTTTTCATATGCACTTATTTTTTTTAAACTTCTGTATGGTTTCCAAGAAAACTGCAGTCAGCAGCTGCGCGAGGAGCTGGCAACTGTTGGGCTTCTCATCCAGACAGATGCAGGCAAGGGAATGAACGCTTAAGGACAACCTCAGGGGCCGGTTCACAAAGGTGGCCATCTTATGGGAGGTCACACAGACACAGGCAGCAGACTATTATTTCAAGTGCCTGTTTCTGAGTGTCACAGTAGTGATATGAAGCAGGAAAAGCTATCAGCATTATGATCCTTGATGGCAGTGAAAGTATAAGCACAGCGTAGGGAGACAATGAGCTGAAGCAAGACCACAAGCAGCAGCAGGGACTGAAGCTGTCAGGATGAAGGATTCTAAACCAAACGTTTCACCACTACACACACAATCACTACCAACACCTTCTTCTTTTCATCCTTTTTCTCTTGCCTACTCTACAGGCTTGCTTGTAAATCTCTCCAACTTCACAAAATTATAATAACATCTTTCACAGACTGTCGGTTTGAAATTCTTATGCTGGAACATGCCTTTTTTCCTTTTCTTTTTCAGACTTTATAAAACGAGAGATTTGAAAGTGCTTGTTTGAAAGTTGTTAAGGCCCTGCATGCGGCCAGCGACGCTTCACACAACACAGTGTGTGAGCGTGAACACAGAAAAACACAACTAAACCAACTTGTTTTCTTTGTGATTGAAAAGTTGGGGGGTCAAGGGGCAATGACAACACGGTGTCATACTCATAACACTAACAGACTGCAAGCAAGCCGATGATACCTTGGTTTCAGAATCCTTGAGCTTGTTATCTGCACTGGGGGAACTCCGGGTGGATGAAGCAGCAGAGTTAGGCTGGCCATCACTTACGTCTATGCCACTGTCGTGCTGGTCGCCCTTGTCAAATTTGCCACAGTCCACCACCGACACAGACACTGCCGACATAGAGGGCAAGCTGGCCGAGGGAGGTGTGGAGCTGGCCGTTCCCTTGGACAGGGCGAGGGAGCTGGACACGGACACCGAGGCCGAGACGGGAGCCGAGCTGGACATGGTGCTGCTGATGGGACCCACGCTGGCTGCGAAGCTGATGGGTTTGGTCCACGCGCTCACTGTGGGAGGCGGAGCTGGCGCCATGGATACGACAGGCGGGGTGGGTGCGGCAGACACTCCGCCAGACGCGGGTGGCTTTGTCGTCACCACCTGGCTGCTGGTGACCGGCACTAGCGCACCACTCACCGTCGTCACAACCGTGCCCAGATCAGCTGTAAACCACCAAGACACTACATGCAAGTTACAGTTCACAGTCAGCCAACAAATAAAAAGTAAATGAACATTTGGTTTTTTTGTTTGCCGCCAATATCAGAGGATTGTTTATAATATGAAAGCCAGATATAAACAAACTATTCTGACAACGCATATTTTTAGTTTGAGTTTTTATCCTAAATGCCGCAACTTTCTGCTGGACACACAATAGGAGTGCTGCCGATACCGCTTGTCAAAGATATCATTAGCAGGGTACCTTTCTCTTCCTGGGTGCTGGTCCTGCCCAATGGGATGTTGTTGGCCAGCTCATTGTCCCACTGCTCGATGTTGGCCATGATGTTCTTGCTCGCCTCCTTCTCTTTTTCACGCTGCTCCTTCTGTTTGGCCAGGCGTGGGGGCAGCTTGTTCGACTTACTGTAGCTGTTGCGACCGATCTTTGGCGACAGACCCTTGGGGCGAGCGATCACCTGCAAACACCCACCCATTGAAAACTTACTAGACGATTCGAGGAAAAGCCATAAAACTTGTGTAAGTACCAGTCAAGATGTCCGACACGCGTCACAGGGGTAGTATGGGGCCTAGGGGAAGTCCTCGCTGGTATTACCTACCACCGCCATGTGTGCCACCAAAGCTGAACATTATGTACACAATCTCTCCTGAAGAGTCTCTAGCCAGCTAGATTGAATCTGATCGTGCAAATCTACCAAGCACTGCTTAACCCTCGTCACGTGCTGAGCCCTAAAATATGCCAGACTTTTGCTACAGCTTTTTCAGCGGAAGATAGATAAATTCAGCAAGACCAGGGTTACCACTGTCCCATGTGTTTGTAGCTCGGTTCCTAGAAGCAACACAAATACACTTCACTTCAAAAGCCACTAAAATCACACTTCTGCTGAGTTTGGCAATCAGCACATTCCTCTCACAGTTATCATGAAATCAGCCTGAGGAAGCCAATGTAAACTAGCGCATCCCTCTCTCACCTTGTTGGAGTTGTCCCTCTTCTTCTGTTGCTGCTCCGTCTTTTTCTGCTGCTCCGCCTCCAGCTTCAGCTTGGTCTTCAGCGTCTTTTTCGAGGTCACCTCTTGGAAGCCATCGTTATTCTCAAAGAGAAAGGCTGGGTCGTCAATGGTTACCTCTGGCTGATCATCAATCACCACCACACCTGAAGGAAAACCAGCAACACGTCACTACATCAGCCACTGGCAGAAATGTCTGTACCCTGCATCACTCAGGCAACATTGTTTGCTCAGAGAATGGTATTGAGTAAAATCAGAATTATTCATTGGATTGACAGATAGCAAGGCATCACTGCAAACAAACTGTGCTCGTGGATTCACTTTCCCTTTTCCTGTATGTTCAAAAGCAGGGCAACTTACTGGCAAAGTTGTTGATGTCGATATTGGCCAGGGCATCTTTCTTCTCCTTCTCAGTTTTCAATGGCTTGGAGACGTCCGTTAGATCCGTCTTCTTCCCCACCTTACTTCTGCACAGAAACACAAACATCTCAACATGGGTACTAATACACACACACACACGAACATACCAGCCCACATGAACTACCACCTGTGGGGTGCTAATTCAGTTTTTGGATGCATTTTCACGAAAGACTATGGTCGACCTTACGCGTCACTGTGTTTGCTCAGAAGAAGTGAAAATGAACTCTAATCATGTATGTTCATTGGATTGACAGATGTAAAACCATCATTGCAAACACAAAGTAATGCACCAAGAGGTATCAAGTTATGGAATGTGGCGGTATCAACCTACCCTCACTAACATACAGACAACTGTAATCAAAAGAGGAGGCTTCTGTGTGCTGTAAAGCGTTAGAAAGCTAGGAAGACGCCAGCATGCTTACTTATTTTGCAAGCTGTTGATAGCATTGTTGATGGCAGTTTGGTCATTGGGGATGATGCCATCCACTCTCATCACCGTCTTCACGTTCTCTTTGTGGTTCACGGTCCCGCGATTCTTGTTAGTAGGTACATTCGCCGCCGAACTCTTCGGCGGCGCTACCCCGTTTTTTTGGTTCGGTGATCTTTCTTTGTTGTTGCGCCTCTCGGAGCTATGGGACTTCCGGGTCTCAGAGTTGTTTCCCCCTCGTCGATTTTGACGGTCGTTCAGTGGGCGCTGGTTGGAAAAACTCTTCTTGGAATCACGCCGATTGTCCCGGTTGTCCTGCGACTCGTTTTTTGAATCGCGTCCTTTGTCAAGAAAGTCACTGCTTTCAGAGGCCGTCTCCCACTCCTCGCCCTCATTTGATGGCTGCTTTTGCAGCGGAGGTTTCTTATTGGCCGTGGAAGCTGGCGCGCTGTTCCCTCTTCCACGCGACGATCGTCCTCGACCTGGGGGTCCGCGATCATAACCACGCCCACGTTCGTTCATCCCTCCTCGTCGGAAACGTGGGGGTGGAGGGTTGCGCTCCTGTCGCCGATTATCTCGTCGTCTGTTATCCATGCTGAAACGAGCAGAACAGATTTTAAGTACAGACAACACCAAATTTCAATGCTGACTGTGTTTATGCAGGACAGGCCCTCTTGCAGTAATACAGTAACACAGTTTTAAATGGATCTAAGCAGAGTATGAGTATACATTGAAACAGGAGAACCATCACACTGTAATATTCCCATCCCTCACACCAACAACTGGCAATTAATAATCATTTCAAATGCAGAGGCCAGCATGTGGCTTTACACAGCGAGCACACATTGTGAAATGCATAACCCACACCAGTATCACAACAGACCTTAGTGAAGTGTTACACAACTCACTTATTGTTGCTGTTCTCTGACAGAGGGCCACCACCACCACCACCACCACCGCCGTGGCCATGGTTAAGGTCAACACCACCGCCATTGCCACCTCCGCGCCCGGTCGGGGGACGTCCAAAACCGCCCCTAGGTGGCGCTGATCCTCCTCGACCTCCGCCTCGTCCACCACGCTGACCCATGTTTCCACCACCTAAAGATACACAGCAGTCATTTACCTGAATCCATGCAACAGTTTATAAAATCGCACACACACAAAAATGCATTGTAATTTAAACATGCTACTGTGTTGGGCTAAAATGCAAAGAATGCTCAACAGCAATTTCCTTTTTTTTTTTCTTTTTTTTTTCCATTTTGCTTGTATTTACTTTTTCTTCTTTTCAAAAAGATGAACAGCAATTACAAATATAAGACAGAGGCATGCAAAAAAAAACCTTTGCTGTACATCATTAACGCCATAATATGGGAAGCGTACGAGACGACCAAATTCTCACCTCTACCCCTCCTGGAGGGTTCACCTCGTGGTACGAAGGCCATGTCATCATGGCCGGACTTGTCATAGCCGTTACCGTGATCGCTTCTTCCCCCACCACGGTCCTGATCATCGTGCCTGTGGCCACGGTCACGCCTGTCATCCCTCCTGTCACGATTACTGCGACCATCACGACTGTCTCGTCCATCACGACTGTCTCGTCCATCACGACTGTCTCGTCCATCACGACTGTCTCGACCATCACGACCGTCTCGTCCATCACGGCCATCCCTGTAATCCCTGCCGTCACGATTGTGATCGCGGCCGTCTCTGTCCCTCTTGTCGCGGCCATCGTGGTGGTGATCACGACCCTGGGGACCATCGTGGTGATCCCGACCTTGGTGACTGTCGCGGCCGTCGTGGTGGTGATCCCGGCCCTGGTGACTTTCACGGCTATCAGGAATACTGTCTTTGTTCATGTCCTTGTCTCGTGCCCAGGGGGCACCACCGTGAGCCTGTGGCTGAGGCGGGGTGTTTCTACCCTCGCGGATCCACGGGTTGCGGGGTTCCTTCTTCTCATGGACACGCTGCTCATCTTTACCCTGCCTCGTGTCCTTGTCCGTGTCCTTGTCTCTAGCTGCTGATGCAGACTCCTTGGCTTCTGAGGCTCGTTCGCTGGAGCTCTCACTGTATCCGCTGGCCTCGTCCACAGACACGTCACTCTCTTCGTCACGTGCCCGCCGACGCTTGCTCTCCAACTCTTCTCCCTCAACTCCACCTTCTCCATCTTCTGATTTATCCGCCCACCGGCCTATACCAGGGTCACCAGAGTGCTCAGACTGAGACCGCATGTTGCGCTCATAGTTGGGGCCACCATAGTGCTCTCGGCCGCGGCCTCCGCGTGTGCTGTACGCGCCGCGTGGCCCCGTGCTGCTGCCTCGAGGCCCGCGCACACGACCTCTGCCACGGACGAATTCACGACCACCGCGTCCTGAAATACTGCGAGGTCGGTCGCGGTCCCTGTCTCCACCCTGGCGGTCCCGATCGCCGAATCGGTCCTCTTTCTCCAACATATCGTCGTCGCGCTTTTTCTTCGCCGGCGGGCGGCTGCCGTTTCCCTGCTTGTCATAGGAGTCATCCTTGAGATCCTCAGGAAATGTCTTGTCCAGGTCTTTCTTCTCCTCTAGTGCAGGTGTGGGAGGGGCCCCCTGCTGGGCCTTTTCTCGTTCTTTCGCTTTTCTGTAACACAAAAACATGTCATGAACATAAACTATTCAGCGTGTGAAGTGACAAAATCCTCAGGAGAACATATCCCAACAGATGAACATGACCAACTCTCCTCAGCCCCCCACCCTAACAACTGTTATGCTCCCCCCATCCCTTTGTGCCTTATTTCCTTCAAATAAGACAAGGTTACACTTACAGCAGCTATGAGAATTCTTCCATGGAGCTAGCAAGTGAGAAACACAGCACTGTCACTGGAAACACATCTATTTTGCCCACTATCTCTGCCGGGCATCAACTGTCTCTTCAGTGGCTACACACGAGGAAGGATGGTCTCCCATTCCCAGTGACACGAGCCACACATACACAAACTGACAGCTACACTGCAGTAGTAAAACAAATACCTTTGCTCCTCCTTCATTTCCCAGGCGTTGGGTCGTGGTTGCTCGGGCTTGCTTTCGCGCGGTGCAGGCTGCTGCTTATCTTTTGCCATGTCCTGAAACACACACACACTCGTCTGTCAACCAATCATTCTACGCCAGCATTCCCGCACGCCACTCCCCACGACAGAAAAGAGTTTCAACCTACACCAACCACAATCAGTATCTTGTGTGGGATCGCTAGATTCACATTTATCACAAATCCATGATCTCTGGCCTGATGAAATCAACCGTTACCTTGCCAACATCTTTTCTGGGTCCGCTAGAGCGCTCAATGATGATGGTCTCCTTGGGAGAATCACTCTTCCTGTCCCGTTCACGCTCCGACGATGCAGCCGAACTGCTGGACATGTTGGAAGCACTGCGCTTCAGGGACGTCAGGTTACTTTTGGCAGGTGGCGCTTGCTTCGACTGTTCATACGAGATGGGTGGAGGACAGTTTGGGTGTTCCCGACCTGTGATGCGTAAAAACAGAAACATCCACGGTCAAAACAAATGACCACGAACCATGTTTACCTTGTCATCCAGACACACGTCATTCCTTACAAATCAGAAGCTGTTGAGCCAGGCTAAAGCTCCTGACAATAAGATACCCTTCTAGAATAGACAGCAAGATTCTCTCATGCAAAAACTCATCAGCACTTTCCTGCCAAACAAAGGTCTGTTTCCTTGCCAGGAACTTTATGCCATCTATTACGTTTTAATTTGCAAAGCGCAAATCGAGCGTGTTAAACTTACGGTCTCGTTGCTTGAATTCTTCTGAAGAGCAAGCACGGAACGTTGGGATAGGTCCCTGGCGCCCGCCCCGCCCCTGGCGGTAGTCGCGGCTGCTCGCCCAACTGTCATCTTCCAGCTTGCCAGCATCCACGTCTTTCTCCTCCTGGACAGCTTCCTTATCATCGTCATCATACCTGTACAGTGGACAAACGCGTCTTTATTCACTCGCCCATCCATAACATCTCATTGTACAGTGGAAAAACGCCTCTTTATTCACTCGCCCATCCATAACATCTCATTCATTGTACAGTGGACAAACGCCTCTTTATTCACTCGCCCATCCATAACATCTCATAGTACAGTGGACAAACGCCTCTTTATTCACTCGCCCATCCATAACATCTCATTGTACAGTGGACAAACGCGTCTTTATTCACTCGCCCATCCATAACATCTCATAGTACAGTGGACAAACGCCTCTTTATTCACTCGCCCATCCATAACATCTCATTGTACAGTGGACAAACGCGTCTTTATTCACTCCCCCATCCACATACGTGATCAGCATCACAGCTCGTGGTTGAAAAACACACTCCTGTCACTTCTCTTTCTTCCAACATTTCACAGTCTTCATCCAATTTCTCCTCGACGGCCCATTACTTGTGTGTACTTAAAGCAAACAACAGCAATAAACTCGCCCCAAATGAACGCATGATCCATCACGCAGTTTTTTAACTACACCAGCAGACTCACCGATCAGACTCGTCCCAGCCACCGTCATGAGGATGAGGCCCTTTCTTCTCTGGACTGTCATCGAACAAATCTCTCTCCCGCTGGTCACGCATGGATGATGGCCGTTTATCCAGGTCCTTCGGAGCACTGTCTGCTTCCTGAGGGCCATCCTGATCATCGTCATGGTGATCACCACGGCGATCATAGTCCCTAAAAAAGAAAGAAAAAGGGCACTTCAGCTTAGCTGAACCTACAAACACTCCTCCACATCTAACACTCCTCCACATCTAACACTCCAACACTCCTCCACACCTAACACTCCTCCACATCTAACACTCCTCCACATGTCTGTTAGCAAACACTTGAGGAAAGACAGAACGTGCAAGACAGAGATGACAGACACAATACATTAATATCACTTACTCCTACAGAACATACCCTAGTAAACTTACCGTCTTTCATAATCATATCGTTGTTCGTAGTCTTGGTACATTCTCTCGTAGTAAGGGTGACGGCGAATGTCCTCATACGGACCTGCAACAGAAGGAATACACTTGACTGTATACTGACAGTCCTGTTGACTGGTTGTGGTGACCGGTATAACCCAAGTCACACTGGCCCAGTATAAACTGTTACAGAGTTGATAGTATGGAAAGACACGATATCTGATGCTGCCCGATACTGTAAGAAACAAAAGGAGGACAGCTGTACCTGGTGGTGGGGGCATGTAGCCTCTCTCCATCCACATCCTGGGGTCGCGGGGATCTGTGCGCTCGTACGGCTCGGGGTGGCGACCTTCATCCTGACCCTCGTTGCCGGAGCCAAGGCTGTTGGTGCGACGCCTCACGGGTGGAGGGTACATCGGCATCCCTGCAGGGGAATCAATGAGTATCATTGAAAAAAACCCCAAAAACAATACTCGACTACAACACACTAGTACATGATTGATGTTATGTATACTGTTCCTTACTATGTGATTCTCCCCTCCTACAACCACCCTAATAATCTATTACAAGTTCCCAAGTGCAAATTTATGACTAAGTTCCAGACGCAAATCACATGCCATGCTACAGGTACAATTAGCTGAAAGTTACTGCTTGGAACCCATATCTCCTTAACTTCTACATTAAGTTTGAATTTTCCGCCAAAAAATCTCCATCTTTCAGCAATGTCACATACAATTATCACGGGTAAGCTGCAAACTTGCTCCAATTACCCTGCATGTCAAGAGGTGGGCGTGGCCCATAGCGTGGGTCCATGAAGTAGGGTGGTGGCATGCCGGGCCAAGCCCTGGGGTCATGCGGTCCCCACGGGGGTGGCGGCATCTGGCCAGGTCGGAAGCCGTGAGGCATGGGAGGATGGCTGCCCGCTGGCGACGGAGGTTGCTGACGTGAAGTGGGGGCCGCTGCCGAAGAGGACGTGGGCGTCATGGAAGCCGGTGGCATCTGCGGCATGGGCGCCTGGTCCTGCTGCTGTTTTTGAAAGCGTGGAGGCACATTCCGAGCAAAGCCTTTGGATGAAGCTTGGTAGTTACTCTGTCAGGGAATATCAGGGCATCTTTCCACTAATACTTTTTGACAGCAGACATTGGCCTGAGGCAGGTTTCACATTATTGGGAAAATTCAAAAGAATAGGGGAAAAAAAATCCTTAAAAGAGGAAGGAAGATCGTGCATGTACAATACAAACTGTAGTGCAAGACACATGTAGCAATGACCGTGAGCAATGCAAGCAAACCTAAGCCTAGATTCACAGACAGAGAGCAACAGGATCAACATATGGGGAATGGAAACAGTGCATGCATGCATTTGGAATGGAGTGGGATGTGTGTGTGTGTGTGTGTGTGTGTGTGTGTGTGTGCGTGCGTGTGTGTGACACGCAAGCATGCGAGTGTGGCCAAGGCAGGGAGGATGCGACTTGACCCCCATTTTTATACAATATATTAGTATTACAACATCAGTACATTGAAGGTGTTTTCGGACACTAACCCTGCTGTATTAGGACGATATAAAACATTACTGAAAGAAATGATACGGAACAGACAAACTGTTAGGGAAAATGGGAAAGAAAAAGGTATGGTGAAACCTGCCTCGGGTAACCGTCTCTTTAATCATGGCAAATTGAAAACAGGAATAAAAGGAAACCACTTCTGCATGCATTCGTTTTGTCTGTATTAAACTACAGAATAAATATGATGAAAAGGAAACCAGGGAAAAGAATACGAGTGGACCATTCATCCAAGATTCACCAAACAGCTATGCTCATCAACGTGCAGATACACACAAACATCATGCAAACACAAAAATGTGAAACCATACAACAGTAATGGAGTACACGATGTCCCTTGTTAGCAACTGCTCGTCTTCTACATTGTTAAAACTTAAGAGTCTACATGGACATCAAAATCAACACAGAACCCCACAAAACAACATGTGCCCTCACACCCTGAAGTACCCATTACATGATTATTTCGTAAAACTGCAATGACCTGGGGGGATTACGTTCTGCAGGTTAGAGCCGCTCCAGTATTTCATCTCTATCAACTCTCCCACCAAATGGGGAAACCATTATGTCTTGGAAATGCTGACACATGGCCATTTACCATCACTAAATGTCAATGCTCATTACCAAAGTCCCCATTGATCACACAATACACAAACTTCCACATGTACAGCTTGTTAGTAAGCTTTCTACCATGTATACACAATTTATCGGAAGAACGACACCACACGTACAGAAACGATAGAGAAGACTAAAATAATCAAAACTTTTTCCAGAAAAAAAAGGAAAAAAGGGAGAAAAATAGCCAGTGATACACAAACTACACAAAGACTGAAACCTACAATACACACCTGTGACACTTTCTGCCCATCCCTGTAGCGGCCATCTCTGCTGTCCTTGTCACTGCATTCACTGGGAGTGCGGCTAGACCTTCCCTCCGCTTCACCCTCCTTTACATCCTGAAATCACAGTCCATGGTTTGCTTATTGAGTATTTTGTTTGAGTGTTTTTAATGTACTGTCTGTCTGTTTTTATGATCACCACAACCTAATTTCCCCTAAGGGGATAATAAAGATTTATTGAATTGAATTGAATGTCATCGTCAGTCAGGCAAGACAAACACAAGAATTATGGTATGCGTTGCGATCATTTCACCCTCCAACTGGCGCCTACTAGAGTTCACCACTTCTCTCCCACAAACACTCACTGATTACCGGCCAATCAATCAGTCTATTGTGTGAAGTGGCAACATGCTACATGTACATACACAACAAAGCACCATGAGCAGTAAACAATGCCCAACTATCTTTACCTTTTCATCACCGCTGCGTTTCTTGACACGTTCGTCCAGCTGTCGAAGCTTTTCAGCGGCAGCCGCCTTGCGGTCAGCTTCAATCCGCCGTTCGTCTTCCTCGCGACGGCGACGAGCGCGCTCCACAGCAGCGCTCACTTCCTCTCCGGCGTCCCTACGGCGCTGGCGCCACATTTCATCTTCGTCTTCTGGGGCAGATGTGGGTGGCCCACTGCTCTGCCTGTTTAACTGTGGGGGAGGCGCTGGTCCTGGTGCAGGTCCCGGTCCATACGGTCTCTGCATCTGTACATAGCAAACCATTTCTGTGCATCTGTACATAGCAAACCATTTCTCAATGTCAACAGTACTGTAGGATGGTGTTATCAAAAAACAAAACCCATCTCCACCAATACATTCTTGGACAATACTACGTGTTTAGATTGTCACCTCACGCAGAGGAAGGGGCTTATCACACAACTTGATTACAGCGCGCACACCACACAAATCCAAGTCCTCACCTGTCCTGGGTGTGGGGGCGGCATCCTGAACTGCGGTCCATAGCCAGGAGCCCTGTGTCCCATGAATTCATACGGGTTCATGGGCCAGCGCTGTAGACACAAACACAACAGTCAACACAATACACATGCTGCACGTCCATTACCAAAGGGCTACAGTCTCTTTGTTACTCTCACAGCATTACCGGAGTTTTTCACTAGCTATAAAAGAATTATTCCATGCATTCCTGAAGTCTGCAACCGAGCATTTACAAGGAACAAGTGTATCAACAAGCACACTCCTCAGTCATAATGCTGACCAAATACAGAATTGAAAAAAGAAAAAAAGAAAAAAAAAAGCATACCTGAGAAATATACTGTCAGAAATCAAACCAGACTGTATAAAAGACAAAGTGTAGGATAAACCACTAAACTTACCCCTTCCATACCACCAGGATGTGGTGGCCTGGGCCCACCCCTGTAATGGGGAGGCATGCCAGGGGGCCAAGCGTCACGGGGCATTGGAGGGCCCATGTCCTCCTGCACATACAGGCAAGAGTTCATCAGTTGTCATATCCAACAAACAATACATGATGGCATTATTGGCATCTACATTCAACCAGGATAAAAACCTGGATGGGCGGGAATGAGACAAGAGCACGTTATGAGAGAGCATTTTTTTTTTTAACACACACTTGGCTTCCAAGCAGAATATTTGTGGAAAAGAGAATCCCTGAGTGAGTGAGGTATTGCACCTGAACTGTTGGCATCTCAGCTACCTACCATGCCCCTTCCATAAACAATGCATCATTACCTGACTCAAGTTTTCGCCACTCCTCATGTCATTGTTGAGATAAAAATGAAAACAAGACACAGCACAAACTTACCTTCTCTTTGTCAGTTCTGTCATCTTTTCTGTCCTGGTCCCTGTCCCCTTCCTGTGAGGGGGAGGAAATCTTCCTGGAACGTCGGCTTTTCTCACCGCTGTTGAAAACAGAATTGTTAAGTCAGACAATCCAATCCACCAGTGATGTGCATTTTACATTTCTCTGGTAAAATATCTGCAGTATACTTTAATGTCAAAGCATCAGAAGGAAGAAAAGTGTCGACGAAGTATGGTACTCACCGTCTGTCATCTTTATTTCTGGCCTCGTCTTCATCATCACTGAAGACAAGTTTAGCACTGTGGGATGGAGAGAAAACAGCAAGAGGTAAGATTCAAATTTCATTCACACACAAGAATACACATTTTTACAGATCACAATCCTTCACACAAACACAATCTCCACCCAAACCAAGAAAGTCAAGGAATTCTTGCACAATATGAATAACCTAAGGATTACGGATCTTATTTCCCCAAGTAAAACACAGGACAAAAACTCTCACCTGTAGTCAATCTCTCCTTGAGCACCAGCCCAGCCGCCATCGCCGGACTCGGAGCGAAGCAACTCATCAAACTGTTTCAGATCCTTTTCAGACACAATAGTTGGACGCTTGGGGCCATCGTCGTCACCCTCCTGTGGGCGCTGCTGAGGGGGCATGGCCGGCATTGGCCCTCGGAACCTACACACCAACCCACAACTCTATCACTAGTATCAGCACCCAGCATGTCCACGACTACACACCAATTTTCAATCCAACCTACCAATTCTATTCATACAGGGGTATTTCCATACTACCTTAAGTGTTTCAGCAGCCCCCCCTCCCCCAAACTAGTCCTGATCAAGACTTGGCTATAAATTCAGAATGGTTCAGCTTACCTGACATCATGTGGGTACGGGCCTCTAGGAGGAAATGCGGGGAAGTTGGGAGGGTAGCCCCCTGGTGGAAGGCGACCAAACATCTGCAACAAAATCCAGCATTTCTTGCTACAACAAGCAAATTGCAAAAGGTTTCACAAGACATGAAGTACGAGTAGGACCATAACAGTCACAGACAGGTGGGTGACAGGGACGTCTTCAATGTGAAAACTACCGATACGACGTTAAAATAAATTCTTTGAGACTGGTTTGTTACCATTACTACAGACACACGAACAAATCCTGTAAAATAATTATTCTTCTCTTACGCAAACTACACAACTAGTCCTACGTCAAGCCAGAGATGACCTCAAGATGTGTGCTTACGTAGTGAGGCATCATGCCGCGGTAGGGAGGCATTCCCATCGGAGGTCCCATGGGCATGCCAGGCTGTGGAGGCCCCTGTCCAGAGCCGGGTCGAGGCGGCATGTGAGGGCCGAGGGAGGAGTCAGCGCCAACTCCGACTCCCATCGACCCTCCGCCGGTACTTGTGCCGCTCGCGCCACCTGACATCTGGAGGCCATTGGGCTGTGTTTCGGTCGGGTTTGGGGCGGATGTAGCTGGCTGAGACGCGTCGTCGGCTTTCGCGCTCTGCTGCTGCACGCTGCGACCTCCACCTTCGCGCCAGCTTCCAACATCTGAGGACAATGAACATGCATCCACATTATCACTACTTGTTAATGACATGCCAACGTAGCCTGCATAATGCAGGGGAGACTAGCATGTACAGCATGTGCACTCTTCTCTCTCGCACCAAGCATAGTCCAGCTCACAAATTCTCATTTACGTCAGCCTTTAGAGTGCGTCATGCTCCCTACTCTAGGTGAGCTTTCTAGCGTAGTGTACAGCCAGTTTACTCAGCACGCCACCAGAGAATGAAGACTATACATAAATAGCATGATAGAAGATATAGCGATCAAAGATTTCAAACTGACTTTGAGGTCGCAAACTTGGCCCTGGTCCATACTGAGTATCCTTGCTTTCTTCTTCTTTCTTCACTTCCTTCGTCTTTTCCTCTGGTGCCAAAGAGGGAAATTCTTCCTGAAAAGCTGGAGACTGGTGACTCACAAGACCCCCTTGAGCACTGCCTCCAACAGTTACACTGCTCCAAGACCTGGCTCCCGCACCCGTGCCCCCAGATGCAGTGCTGGTCTGTGGATTAAGACAAAAATAAATAAATAAAATAACAAAATAACCAAGTAAATAAAGCGAGAATACAAACATCAGGAATAAATTTCTTTTTGTGCTAAAAGGAGGAAGAATGTGAACCAAGGTGTCACGTACGCCTGAAGGCAGAATGACTGACTAAATAAATATAGGCACGGGCAGAATTTCTTCTTTCTTCAGAGAAACAGAAAAAGCACACAGGAAAGACAGAAACAGTTCACTGCTGCTATACACGACCAACACACACCTTGACAGTAGTGGATTGTGTTGATGGCGCTGACGCGACCGGCTGCGGCTGCGACACGGGCTGCGGAGTGCCACTGGCGCCCTCTTTCTCCTTCTCCTTCGATGCCCATCCTACAATCGCAACAATGTGTTAAATTTCTAAAACCATCATTATACTAACAATAACAGATACTGCGCAAGATGTTAGAACAATGATGCATTGCTAAACAGAACGTTGCTGCTTGTACCTTCTACAATAACAAAACAATAAGATCCACAACCCCCCCCCCCCCCCCCCCCACACAAGCTATCAAGCTTACCTGAACCACCTGAAGGAACAAGGCTGATAGTTGGGTCGTTCCCACTGTGTTCACTTTTCAAACTTGGTAAATTAGCCGGAGGCGGCATTCGCCGCGCTGCTGACGATACCTTGCCGAGGCTCTGTAGCCCATGTTGTCTGGGAACTGCAGCAAAAGTTGTAACCATGTCAACAAAAACGTTCCTCTTCCCCTTCAGAGCCCCAAATATGAACAGAACAGAACATGAAAATACAAGCAATGATACACTTAATGACAAAGATTAACAAAATAGTTATTTTTGTACAGCCTGAATAAAAGCTCAAACTGGCCATCCCAGTCCCAGCAGTAATATCAAAGAACATTAAACAGGGCTTGTGGTAGATTTTTTTTCTGAGGGTCAGCATGACTTCCAGCAGAAAAATCTGAGGGTCAGCCTAACCTCCAGCTTGAAAATCAATGCATCGCGTCACTGGTGTCGGCAATGAACTTCTTCAAAAACATATTTATAAGTGATAATCTAGAGTTGCAGTGGAAAACAATTAATTCCAAATATTGTTTTGGGTGAACATTATGAGTCTGTCTACCTGTTGACAATGAAAAGCAAAACTATTATTTTTCTGATACCAATACACTGTGTGTGTGTGTGTGTGTGTGTGTGTGTGTGTGTGTGTGTGTGTGTGTGTGAGAGAGAGAGAGAGAGAGAGAGAGAGAGAGAGAGAGAGTGTCTGTTGAAAAAGAAAGTAGTATTTCAATTCTGCTTGTTAAGGTGAATTCTTTCTTAGTTCTGACTGATAATGATTTTACACCTTTCCTGGAAAGACATCTGATGTCAACTCAGTAGCACTGTCATGACGCACAGCTTTCACAGTTTTTTTCGCCGACCCTTGTCTGTCGTCGCCGCTTCAGTGCATATTTCACAAATCATTTTTTGTGAGGGTAGGAAACGTAGCCACGAAAACTCGTTTAACTATTCATAGTTGAGGGAACGAGCTACTTTCGGTTTTGTTGTAGGTGACGGTCCTGTCTCGGACGACGGGCTTGGTCTCTTCCCGCACGTAGAACTGGTGGCGGTGTTGGTCCATCACTATTCCTAATAATGCTAGGCTGCTCCTCGATAATTTCATCATCTGCACTGGCACGATTGCGTGTAACTGTCCGTTTGATCCAACGTAAAAGCGACATTGCGACTTTGCGTGGTGGACTTTTGGTAGAGCCACAAAATCGGTGGGCGTTATTTCCCTTGGAAAGGGGAGCTACTCTTAACAGACGTCGTACATTTCAGAGCGTCTGTGGCGACTGCTCTGACGATCGATTGCAGAAGATTGAAACTAAAACTGTGAAAGCTGTGCGTCATGCTATCAAATTTAATTATCACGCGACGCACTCCTGCTCCAAAATTTTAAAATCTGTGCGTCAGTAAAACCTCCAGCGATTTTTTCTCCGCGTCATTTCGTAATTTCTGTGCGTCAATACGCACAGTTTGTGCGTTAACACGAGCCCTGATTAAAATGGATGGACTTACCAGTTGACTTCTGAGTCTCAACGCTCTTCCCTTTGTATAGTGTGTTGATGTCGATGCTTTTGTACTTTCCTTTATTCTTCTCCCCTTTACCACCAAGCCCCGAGATGGAGGACATTTTGGCCGAGACTGTACATTGAAGGGGATCTCTCTAGTTCCCCCTGAACGAACCGCTTATGCCTGTTGAAGGAACAAATGCATTCATACATCTGTGAAGGATACTATCGAAATTCAACTAGGTAACACAATTTGACGATCCTTCGGTGGTCACATACACAGTCACCGCTCAGCTTTGGCAATGCACAGGATTTACTGTGAGTTCTGCACACGCGCACACACATGCACAAAATCCAAAATCACTGCAGGCACTTCTGAATTCCTGTCAATCTAGTCTCACAACCTTAAACCTTCACTGGTCTTGAAATGGATAAATTTGATATGAGACAGACAATAACACAACAGAAAATATGACCACCAGAGTGTCTGCCTCAACTTGAATGTTACAACTAAAGCCCTACGCCTTGATTGAACCAAACTCAACACTCTAAACACACACTTGAAATGCCCACAACATGTAAGACGTCAAGTTAAACAAAATTTTAAATGAAACGGTATACATTTCTGGTAGGTAAGAAAGTGAATGATCTTAACAGTCGAACATTCAGGGTCTATTCCATCGTTCACAGGGCATGTGAAAAAAGCGTTCCTTCTGCAGGAAGTAGACAAAGAAACATTTTCCACTATGTTCGGAGAAATTCCTGTCGGCGCTACCCGTTATCATCACCCAGGTTAGGTAGTTTCCTAGCCGTAGTTCCTGTGACCGAATTGTGAGAATCTTCAAATCTACGAAAACATCGGAAGGAATTGAGACAGAGGAAAGAAAATTATGAAATCAATGGTTGATCGGATCGACCTCTACCTTCTTTTTTTCACGATCGCGGAAAATCACGCCTAACGGAATTGAGTAGCATTAGCTCCGCTGGACTTGTGTGCAATACGACTATCGTTTAGCGCTTTTGCAACCGAAAAACAGGCCGGTTATATCCATGGAAAGCACTTTCATCCAACTGAAAAAGGCACGCCATTTGGAAATTCCGTAGCCCTGGCCAGCGAACCCACTAACGTGCACCAACACGACGCACTGCATAAAATAGCAGAAAAGGCGTACGATGCAAAAGAAAGTATAGTTGCACACTATCACTGGGCATTTATGAAGTCACTAATACAAAAAATCTCTAAACTCCTACAAGAAAAAGAACAAAATACCAGTCGGTAACGAGTCCGGTAAAAACAAAAGATAAATGGACCCCTCTCATCAGGTCACGGGCAATAGGACGAGAAGAACAGATCAAAATGCAAAACTTACGCTGGTCCGTTCCCGTGGGTGAATTAGTTTCACAAATTATGTGGAACAAATACTGCGTAGCACCCTGATGGCTGCAGATTTAGTCGATTTTGTGCGTTGAAATGTTCAGTTTGTGCTACCAAAATGGCGAGCACATACAATATGTAAATGACCAATGATGTCATGAGTTACCCAGAATCCCCTCTCTCCTCGACGTTGGAGCGTACCCTTTTGGAAGAACAAATTGCATATTTCGAGGAAAAGAATGCAAAACGAATGCAAGTAATACCGGTAATCAGCAAATAAATCACGCCTAATTTCGATGAATTAATACAAACGATCTCTAAGGCTTCTTTAGATTGCGGAGTCTTTGGCGGAGTGCACGCCCACTCAGTCACCCGGTTTAGAGCCTTTGTTCTACATCTAACCTCTTTCCTTTGATTTACTGTCCAAAATCACTTTTAGACCGTTAAAAAAGCGACATTATCGTAAATTTCCTACATGTTAAGCTATACTGCATATGTTCAAAACTTCTGAAATTGAGATCTTGTCTCGTGAACGCTCTGTTTCTTGCCAAGATTCTAGCAGACGACAAGTTCACGCGAACGGAGTAATATTGGTCATGCGCAGCACGCCTACTTGCACGTAATGACCTTAGCAGACGCTTTAGCATCCAAAGAATGTGAGGTGCACAAAAATGCCTGAGACCCAGAAATCCCATGAAATAAGCCTGTGTTACCACTGATGTAATCAAGTGACACAACTGTGGAAAAAAATTGCAGTTTATGGTAAAACGCCATGAGCACAACACCGAAACCAATAACATCATGATATTCAGCTAGATCATGTCGACAAAGCTTTCGGCCGATCCGAATCAGTGAAGTAAGTCAGTCTCAGCGTTCAGTCACTCACTGAGAGTGTCATAGGCGAAAGATGACAAACTGTCAATTTTACTGCAGGAAAAAATCCACTGCTGTTACTTTCTTCTTGTTTTTCTACAAAAAAACTGAATTCAACAATCCCGCGGCTGTGGATTTTTTTTTCCAGTCCGGCTACAGCAAAATCAAAGCTCGGAAATGACTGACTGACAAACAAAATTCAATTCAGTTTTTTTTTTTTTTTTTTGGGGGGGGGGGGCTACTTTCAGGGGACTACTGCAGGGGAAAACAACGACTTTTCTTCGGAAAAACTCGGCGCTCTCTCTCTCTCAGTCCAGGCTCTGCAGAAACGTCAGTTGTTGTTCAGGTTTTTTTTTTTTCTGCAGATACTAGACTATAACTTGCTAGTAGTAAACAGAACCTTTTTTTTTTCAGAAATATTTTGTCATCTCTGGCTACTGCTCAATACCGGCAGTGACATTTAAGGAACCGGGCAATAAAGCATCACTGAATTAATATGAAGTCAAGTTTAGTTTACACGGCCGGCATACTGACGCGGAAAACAAAAATGATTAACACTGACAGAGACTGATCATGAAACTGAACTTGAAGTCCCTCCCCCTCCATCACCGACCCGCATATCGGCCGGCCTCACTGATTGACGGAGTCGCCCCGGTGCCGAGCTGGAACGACTCGACCCTGTGTCTGCGGCGACATCACGCTCACAACTGACCCAAAACTGTTGGGGGTGGGGTTAGGGTGGTGGGGTGGGGTGGGATGGCCAGATGGGGTCAATCAGTCAGTGTGTCCGACTGGGTCATGGCCGGTAATCCCCCGAGCGACCGGAGGCTCCAGCTGTACTGAGTCCGCACAAACCAAGTGCATCAGTTGGCTCTATCAGCGCCGCCGGTCGTGTCGGCCGTCCGTTAGCCGGTCCGGCGAAGTAACTGAAGACTCATAAAAATATTAATAATAATCTTTAATTGCCGCCGGTAGGACTCGGCCTGATTGCGGAGGGTAAATCACTTATCAAGTTCCACTTTAGTTACGAGTGAGGCCGTCGGTTGCTGGTTGACTGGCTTAACTGAGACCGACCATAATTACTGACTAGAGTACAGTATGACAACTGCCGGACCGGCTGTGACTACGTAGCACACTGACTGACTGACAAACTGCCCGGCATGAAATGCGTCAGTGATAAGCGCAATACAATACTTCCAAATCTACTAGCACTTCGATATCAAGTGATCAAGGATCCCATCCCAAACGACCCGAGACTGGAAAACAATCATCCACTGATGCAGGCGGCCGGGACGTAACCGGCTGAAGAACACAAAATGGATCAGTGCTGGGCCCGCGCGCTGTATACTGATCATAGTCGTCGGCCGGCTTCCTTCGGCAACACGCTCAGTCGTCAGTCACGCCCCCCTCCTCCACGCCCCCCCCCCCCCGGCCCTCCTTGCCGGCTTCCTCCGGGAGAAAGCAACCCGAATCCCAGCGATAGGGGTAAAGAGTTTATATAAACGAATAAAACAAAAATATCAGTTTTCACAGTCACTGAAGTCAGCGTCCACCCGCCGGGACGGTACGGCCCGTCAGCCGGTTCAGGACGGCGGAATCAGTGCTGACAAAGACTGATCACACTGACACAACGGTAACTTGATGTGACAGGCAACAACCGACAAACTGCGGAACACATTTCCTCGGCCCGGAATCAGTCCGTCGTGTTATAAACTGAGCTACGTCATCAGAGAACAACTGAACCAGCCCAGTCCGAATGCGAGAACTGCACCGGCCCAGGCTGCCGGCTACTTCAGCCAGTGTCGGTCTCATGGCCAGACTCAAGTTGATCAGGTGGGGATCACGGCCCTGCCGCCAGCTGTAGACTAGATAATTATTTGAAAGTTAAGAGGTGTTTTTACAACGGTCATGCACATAGCAGGGGGAGATGGGGTTTGGATACGAGAGTCAATCAGTGTAGCTGCTGGCAGACACCTAAACTGAACATTATGATAAAAATTTAGTGACTCAGTGACTCGGTTATGAACATAAATGTTTATCAGTTTTCTAATACCGCAAATCTACAAGTGCCTATGGGTTAGGACTGATATGAGTGATTATCATTGTCGACAAACCGGCATCTTAGACTGGAAGTCTCAGTGTCAGACTGACACCGGAATCGCCGACCAGCCTCCGAGTTGTTACCGCCAAGTCAGTTAACTTCAGTCATGACAATCCGCGTCAATAATCATAGTAACTTGATCAGGCCGGATTTGTCTGGCGTCCAAGCCGTCAGTCGTGCTGGAGCACAGCCTATCAAGTTAAGTCAGTAATAACTCAGACCCGGCTGTCAGTCAGTCTACTGCCGACTTATGGCCCGGCATGGCCGCACGGTCCGTCGGAGACAGTCACTGAGCCTGCTTGCGGCCTATCTGGACTTTGAAGTCAAAGATTCCATCTTTGCGGCGGCGGCAACTGAAGCGGCGACTGCACTCCGTCAAGTTCTGTCCGTACTGACGTGACGCTGGAAACTGACACTCTACTGACTAGATACGCTTCAGTGATGGTCAAACAATACCTGTATGATGCCGGATACAATTCCCGGCAAAATGACTGAGCCAAACACTCAAATTCTACGACCGGCTGTTGTTAATAAACTCAGTACTACTGATAGCCGAGCGCTCAGTGTCATTGCGGGTCCGGCGGGGGCGTCATCAAGTACTGTTCTGTCAACTCAGTTCTGTCTGTTCGCTCAGTGCCAGCATCATGATTACAGAAAGCCGGCTGTCACGGTCCGGCAGGTGTCAGTCCAAGTCAGTGGTGTGATGACAGATACCGTCCACAAAAATAGCTCCGAGTCACTGAGAACTTGAACGATCAGTATGGCTTACTGAGTAAAAATGCCGGTAGCGGCAGTAGCCCCGGCCTCACTTGAGTTGAGCTGCCATCACTGTGCCGATGAGTAACTGAATAATCATCGGCATCCCCCCGCCCCCGACACCCTCCTCAGGACTAAAAATCCCCGCCCTCCCCCTCCCGCCCCCCCCCCCCCAAAAAAAACCCAACAAAAACCACACACGCCCAACAACAAACAAACAAACAAATGTGACTGATCCGGGGGAGCCGGGGTGGTCGAATGGTAGAGTGTTGGACTTCTAATGCTCGGGTCGTGAGTTAGATCCCCGCTGGGGCCAAATATTTGTGCTGGCTTTTTCATCGTTGCCCCGTCTTTGATATCACCCTATGTGGTGGAAAAGGACGTTAAACCCCCAAACACCCACCCACCCACCCGTGACTGATCCGGCCGGCAGACCGTCGCACTAGAGCCGGTCCGTGGCCTGCTCGGCCGTCCGTCGGCACACGAAAAAGCCAACCGGCGCTGGCAATGCACCGACTGACAGTCTCGGTCTGTCCGATGACAGGAATTAGTGCCGTGGTACCGACTGGCCGCAACCGGTCTGGGGAACAGTTCTTATATTCAAGACAATGAGTACAGATATGAAAAAAATTAAAAGCGGTAGAGAAAGAGCCTAAAGAAGGTCGTAGTTTTATAAATCATGACAATTATACAGCAGACCCCCGTGGCCGGCACCTGAAAGGGTGGGTGCCCCAAAGCAGAGTTTATAGACGCATGGCACTCACAGAAACATTTCAGTTGTGTACTAATTAACTAGACGGGCCCGGTGCCTTTTGTAGCCGCAACCCCTGGATACTTTTTGCACGCTGTAGTTGTTGCTTCTATCTGCAAATTAACTTGAATTGGAAGAATTTGCCTCTCCCCCCCCCCCCCCCCTCCATTTCTAGCGGGGAAAAAAATCAGGCACTAAAAGGGGACAAAACTGTGTTTGATTAATTTTTCTTTGCACTAAAAGATGTTGTGTCCCTTTGAACACACATACATTCACATTGTACGTTGGCTGGGAGGGGGTAGCGGGAAAATAGGTGGTGGTGGGGGGGGGGGGGGGTGGGGGTGGGAGGAGATGACGATTGGTCTATAAAATACACATGCTTTTCTGGTGACGATGACGATTATGGCATGCTGTTAAAAATACTTTACTCGTCATCTACGTGCCGTCAGACCGTGCCGTCTCTCAGTGCCCGATCGGCGCCTTCAGTGAGGTCGGCGATACGTACAATCCTGAGGTCAGACGTACACAAGTGTTTGAGGGCGATATGTTTACTTCACAATTGGAATATTGCACACATAGCAGATCACTGAAAGAACGTGTAGTGCTGGTCAGATATTTGTTTGCGAAATAGACATTAGCAATGTTGTAAGTGACCCGTGACGTCACATCCAGCTTCTTCCGCTATGCCAAATGTATGAAACCTTTAGCGCGTAGCCGAGTGTAGAAATTCGCCAAGATGTCCGGGAACGTTGGCATGGAACAACTTATCCCGGTTGTAAACAGACTACAAGATGTTTTTGCATCCCTGGGTATACCCCTTTCTCTAGATTTGCCTCAGATTGCTGTGGTTGGAAGCCAAAGTGCTGGCAAAAGCAGCGTCCTCGAGAATTTTGTCGGCAGGTGAGTGTTACACTTCCGGTAGCGACAGTCACAGTAAAGTGGGCCCACAAATATTAACTGCCGTTCTCGTGTTGAAGTTCTGGTATTTTATTAAAGCGGACGTTTGATTTGTGTGTAAATTCGGTTTTAACCGGTTTAATTCGGTTTCTCGCGAGGCTGGGGAACCCTAGCCAAAGATAGTCGCGAAAGGGGCGTCTCCTTTGGGGTGATCGACCTGTCCAAAAGTTTGATTTCAAATTGCGGCCGGTTTGAAGTTACTACAAGGATACTGAACATCTGATAGTTATTTAACAACAGTACTAGTGCATGTCATGCGATCTACAGTCACCGAGCAGAACTTTCTGCTAATCAGCACCCCCACCCTCCCACGCCATCTCAATTCCCCATCCTGATTATGCTTCATGGTTGCTGTGGATAATTGATTCATTCATAAGTAAGAAGAGGAGGTTTGTTTAGACATAATGCACAATTGTATAGCTCCCCTCCCTCGCTTTTGAGTTTTTCAGTTTTGCTCAGCGACACCAGGAATGAGTATGCCCGATCTCTTTAATCCTGCTTCTTCAGGGCAAGCACACTTGGTATACTGGTGATACTCGTAGTTTAAAGCAAATTATAGAAACATAACTAGTGGGGCATTACATGCTGAGAAAGTCTAGTCTAACAGTGTATTAACATTTTGACTGAGGAAATAGAGATTTGGTTGTCATGCATTAATGATGGAAGATGAAAGACGTTTTCACAAGCGGATGGAAGGATACAGATTAAAGGGTAGGTTTTCACCTGTAAGGTGGTGCAGAGCATTGTTATGTAAATGCACAGTAGGGTGACAGACACTGCGTACCTTTATTGCGACTTGCTTTTGTACTTTGTGGTTGAGAGTTTGTGTCCTCTTCACTCTGCACTTATATTCTTTACACTTGTTGACTCATAGTCATACTTATCACAGGCAAACAGTGAAGCTGATAACAGCTGCACTTTCAGTTTCATTTGAAATTAATAAGTGGTTGTCATAACTGTGTGTATTGATGTGCCACCATTACGACAGACAGGAACAGTGTAATATAAACAGTTTTTAAAACTTATTATTTATGAACTTATGATTTTTCACGCATGGAGTGTCATCCAAGTTAGTATTAATCCATTTCCTGCCCAAAAGCCAGAATTAAAATGTACATAGTGAGCCCAGATGGAAAACAACAGTCTCCCCCCCCCCCCCCTTCCCCCAAGAGAGAAACCCTGGTAAGCAGCCCAGTAGCCAGGTTAAACTGGTATCACGTATCACAAGCTCAACCTGGGATATGAAGTCTTACAAAAATATAAGTTCTCTTAGTCAGAAATTTCCTGTGAAATAATACATGTATAATGGACAAATAGTCCTATACTTTTACAGTTAACCAGGTCATTTGTCCAAGTGAAATAGTCTGTTTTTGAGGGCAGTCAGAAAACATCTCTGTTTCGCAAAGCGTTCCAGTCATTTCCTGTGTAACTAGGCAGTTTCACCAGTGTATGTCTGTCCATCTTTTTAAAATGTGCGTGAGTGTCGGTGAGTGATTGGCGCATTGAGTTTTATTGAGTTATTCGTAGGGTGGGTGGGTGTTTGGGGGTTTAACGTCCTTTTCCACCACATAGGGTGATATCCAAAGACGGGGCAACGATGAAAAAGCCAGCGCAAATATTTGGCCCCAGCGGGGATCGAAACTTACGACCCGAGCATTAGAAGTCCAACGCTCTACCATTCGACCACCCCGGCTCCCCGAGTTATTCGTAAGAAATGCGCCTTACAAATACCATTTATTATTTATCAGTATACTTCATAGTTCCCATACTATTTGAGTGGCATTATGCAGTTCTGTGAGTGGGATTTGCTTCTAGAGATGTATCGCTGAGCTCGGCACATGCTCGTACAGTAAACGTGCAGTAGATCAGGGTATCTGAAATCAATCCCAGTGTTTAGCGGGAACCACACACTGGCCCTACACCACCATACATCACCGTATTGTACTGTACCGCCCAGCGTCCTGGGCTCCTACAAGGCAATCACTCCCTTAGCTGTGTGCCCAGAATGAGAGTATTGATCTGTTTCTTCAGCTGGCTGTTCATACCTTCACACACCCCTGTCTTTCTCTCTTTCTGCTCTGGCTGTTACCCCTGCCACCCACACCCAGTCCCATTTACCCCACACCCATCCACCCACCCTCAGTCTTGTTGTATAGATAAACTTCACAAAAACATTTGACCATTTCTGTTACGTTCTTTGGAGAAACGTCGTTGGCAAGCAGTATTGCTCTCTCTCTCTCTCTCTCTCAGCTTGTCACACTTGATTGAGTTTCCTGAGAATTGAGGATGTTTGTATTTAACAAGAAAAAACAAATTAGGCAGAAGATGTTGGTGTAAGTTTGTGCACAGTACAATGTGCAGCGGATAGGGCGACCACAATACTCAGCGTTTAAATCTTCAACCTTTTGGCAGATTTCCATCTTCATCACTACATGTTACACGCGTTTCCTCTTTTGGGATCCTGGACCATTAGAACCCTGAATACCTGACTCAGTGACTGGGGAGTGGAAAAAACGAAGAAGAGTCGCGCGAAACATCTTCAGCCATTCAAACAGTGGCGGACTTTTTCCCAGCTGAAATCTCCAGGGGCTGTTTGAGACAGTACTCAGTGACAGTAGTGATTTTGTATGAATCAGAATGGACATTTACATGTTCAGGCTCATTGGTTTAGGGAACACACGTGTATATTACTTGACCTTGAAGGCTGTGTCCCAGGGAGTTGGGGTAGCTTCATTTTCACTGACTTCAGCTGCCCCGATTGGGCGAGCAGAGGAACTGCGCCGGTCGTAAGATCGATAAATCTGAGGGAAGCAGTATCCGGGACTGCTGCAAGATGCACAGAGCCATTGCCCTTCGGCCTTGTTTGATGGAATGCGGTTTGTGAGAGATGGCAGGGGGTGTCAGGGAATCTCTTCTGTCAGGGTCCGGTCATTGATCGGTATGTCAGCTTAGGGCGGCATTGGCGCTGGCAGTGAAAATCTTTCACTTTTTGGCGGATTTCCACCTTTTGCTAAAAAATTTTCACCCTCCCAAAAGTGTGTTTCTTCCATTGACTGAGGTTTGCCAAAATGCACCAAACTGCACAGTCATAACCAGTAGAGATTGTGATAACTTACTCCTGGATATAATACCCCCCCCCCCCAAAAAAAAAAAAATAAAAATAAAAATAAAATAAAAAACAACAACCAAACAACAAACAAAATACAGATGTGAGTAGTTGAATTTGAATTCTTGTTTGCTGGTGCATTTTTGTAAAATGAAATGTCATTTTCACTGATTGAGTCAACTGTCTTGATGTTTAATTGTTTTGCACCGTTTTTGTTGGGTTGTTTGTTCCAGAGACTTTCTGCCTAGAGGATCAGGTATCGTCACCAGAAGACCCCTCGTTCTGCAGCTTTTCACATCCAGAAATGGTGAGACCACTGTATTGTTAGTCTACCCCCCAGTGGAATTTGTTTTTCTCAGTTTTACAGCAGATGTAGTCTCTTTCATCTCAGTGGTTTTGTTTTGTCGAAATTTTCAGGGAGCGGGTAAGCAGGGACGGCTTTCAAGTTGCATACATGTACACATGTATGTAGTTTTATATGCGGTAGCTGATAAGTAGCTGATGAGCTCATGCCCCCTGTCAAATTGTGGTTTTAATCTTAATGGCAATTCATCAAATTTTGCTTTTTTAAAAATTTTTTTCTTAAGTACTGGCCAATCATCAAATTACGGTTTTTACTGGCAAATCATAAAATTTTGGTTTTGAATGGCAGATAATCAAATTACGTCTTTTTTTTTTACTGGCAAATGATCAAATTGCGTTTATTTTACTGGCAGATCATCAAATTGCTTTTTTTGCTGGCGGATCATCAGATTGTGGTTTTTACTGGCAAATTGTCCTTATTTCCTGGTGAAGAAAATCTGTGCTTAAAACTTGGTCATGTTCTCAAACGGCTGTCTTCAAACAGCCAACAGTAGCTAGGTGACTAAAACCATGGTGGTTGTGACAAAACCGCCAAAAGCTGTAGATTTTATTTTATCTTTTTTTGTGTGGATAAAATTCATGTTGGACTGCCTTTTCTGTTCCACCTACATGACCTGACACTCTGTGTGTGTGGGGGGGGGGGGGGGGGAGGAGAGGAGGGGGGGGGGGGCTGACTTTGATCTGTTGATGATCACAGCATTGACATAAAGTAAGGATGCTATTTAAATAACTGTTTGTCTTTTTCCTCAGTGGTGTTTGTTTCACACAAGGACATTCAGCTGCGCTGTGCGTTTCAGTAGAGACATTCATTGTCTCTGACAGTAGCAAAGATTCACAGTGTGTATGGAATGATCAGGAAATAGCTGCGTCATCATGCTTCCTAGATGACCTTTGACCCACTTAGTGTCCTCCTGTGTACAGTTTACCAGGAAGAAGGCGTCAACATTGAGATACTGAGCTGTGTGATGTCAGCACAGGTCATCTCCACTATAATGTGGGACGGACACAGTTGTAGTTCTACCACCACGCTGTTAGAGGACATGTACATGCGTCCTAGCAGAAAAGTGTAGGACATATATGTCCTAAAATTCTTATACAGACGCCTTCCTGCTCCTTTTTTTCCCCCGTTTTACCTGAGAACTTATCCCTCACACACACACACACACACACACACACACACACACACACACACACACACACACACACATTATGCTGTGCATGGAGTTTTTCCAGTGCACTATGACATCATCATAAAGAAGAAGAAAATGGCGCAGAAAATGATAGAATGTATGTCCACCTTGGTTAGAAAATGATAACGAACATTTTGAAAGTAATCGGCGGATATCACAGATATGAAGTGCAGCTGTCTGTGTACAGAAAGAATGCTGCAAGGTACACGCCTGCTGGTGTCCACCCGTATACCAGTCATTGTTGTAGCTAGGGATGGGCAGAGAATCTGAACGGTGACTTTCATAAGTGATGACAGGAGGGCAGGTGTGTTAGGCACTGGGATAAGAGACTGAAGTTTAATCACCATTACTGTCAGCCGTGAACATCCCCACACATTGAACTAGGATATTTAGATACTTGGGGACAGGACTGTGTGTTCATAAGAATATGTGTGTGTGTGTGTGTGTGTGTGTGTGTGTGTGTGTGTGTGTGTGTGTGTGTGTGTGTGTGTGTGAATGAGAGGGAGAAAGAGAGAAATGACAAATGACGCAACTTTTTTTTTCAACGGCGGAAGATGTTGGCCATCGACCAGTTTACAACCTTGTCGTTACTTAACTACAGAAACTTAGTAAGCACGCACGCACGCACGCACGCACGCGCACACACACACACACACACACACACACACACACACACACACACACACACACACACACACACACACACACACATCATTATAATCATAATCAAAACTTAACAATACAGTTTTTAGAACATGGATGCCGGAAGAAAGAGAGAGAGAGAGATGGTCCCACACAAACACCCCTCAACAGCCGACACGCCTGTAAACAGTTGCACTTTAATCACTTGGCAGACTGAACCTAGAGGTTTGTGTCACAGCAACTGTACACAGACCTGTAGTAAATTCCTGAATCCATTCCCTCCCCACAGGTGTACATGTACCGTGTGGGGGCCAAGTACGGATAACACCTGGAGTTGAAGGAAATATGAAATGAAGCCTTTTTTTTTTCTTTTTGTTTTTAGTATGATCAGATTACGATGAGTGGAAGTATTAAAGAATTAATACATTACATTATAGAAACTGTAATATTTAATACTATATTAATATATTTTCATGTTGGAGGGTGTCAATATTCCATCTTTTGGTGGATTTCCACCTTTGTCTAAATATTTTCTGCCCACCCAAAAGAGCACTTAAAGTTAAATATTTTCTGCCCACCCAAAAGAGCACTTAAATATTTTCTGCCCACCCAAAAGAGCACTTAAATATTTTCTGCCCACCCAAAAGAGCACTTAAATATTTTCTGCCCACCCAAAAGAGCACTTAGAGTTAGATCATGTCAAAATACACCACACCGTACACATTTTAGTCTAATTCTAAAACTTTTCCTCCCAAAATTTTTTTTCCTCCTCAGGGGCACTTAATATCACGCCAACATGCACAAAATGTCACAGATGTTAGTCAAATTAAACTAATCCAGGGGAGCATGCCCCCACACACCCCAAACATAGCACGCATGCCCCCACACACCCCAAGCATAGCACGTCTGATTTGCAGACACGCCCTCGTGTCTTTGCCACTCCGTCACTAAATACTGAACACCTTTCCTCATTTTGATCATGAACATTGTGTATGTGAATAAGATTAAAATGAAATTTGTGAGGGATAGTTGGCACCGCGGTTTCCTGGCAGACAAACTCAGTTTAAAACTTGCTGACCAAGCCTGCCCTTGCATGATGTACTTGAGGCCGAGGATTTTCCCACCATCATTGCATTGTCAAATGAAAGAGAGGCAGGTCAACTTTGTACGTGTAGTTTCGAGGGGGGGGGGGGGGGGGGGTATTGCTTTTTTGTTGACATTCTTACTACAAGTTTACTTGTGCTACTTTTGTTGTCACACTGTTACTGAAAAGTGAGAGAGACACCCCAAACGTTTTTTTTTTTGACAGTGGCCTGTAGGCATAATTAATAATTACCCCATCCTACAAGCTGTCTTGTGAGACTAACAGAGAGAGAGATGTGTACCCCCCCCCCCCCCCATTTTTTTGTTTTCGGACAGTGGACTGTAGGTATTATTAATATTAATGATTATACTATTCTACAAGCTGTCTTGTGAGACTGACAGAGAGAGAGGGAGGGAGAGAGAGAGAGAGAGAAAATACAAGTGAGTGGTATCTAGTCTCTTTACCCCCATGAAATATCTGGACCCATGCTTTTTGTCTTTGTACAGAGTATGCAGAGTTTGTGCACACGAAGGGCAAGAAGTTCACCGACTTCAACATGGTGCGCAAGGAGATCGAAGATGAGACGGACCGCGTGACCGGCAGTAACAAGGGCATCTCCAACATTCCAATCAATCTACGAGTGTACTCTCCGCATGGTATTCACAGTTGTCTTTCCTTGTTTGCTTTCTCACACGCAATGCTACAGAATCTGCTTTGTAATGTTCAGCTCACAAGATTAAAAATAAATGCAATGTTAATGCCGAAACCTAAATAACTGAACTAATTTTATGCACTGTGTGACTGAAATATGTTGATGTTCTGTGTGTGAGAGAACGCATGGTTATTATTGCTATTAACTCTCTCAAGACTTCCTCAGCCATCCCCCATAGACAGGGTAGTTTACGAACATATTTATGCAGCTGTTATTGAAGTTTCAACTTTCAATCTTAAATATCTCTGTTATTAGTCATCTTGTACCCCCCCCCCCAAAAAAAAAAAAAAAAAAAAATCGATCAGCATATGCAGCTGTTCGTCTGAAACCAATGTGCGCTGTAGGGCCGCATATGCGGCCGTTCGTCCTGAAAGAGTTAAAGTGATTGACTTGGTTTCTCATTCTTCCTCGCGCTTCCAGTGTTGAACCTGACGCTGATTGATTTGCCCGGCATGACCAAGGTTCCCGTGGGCGACCAGCCGCAAGACATCGAGATACAGATCCGCGGCATGATCATGGAGTTCATCAGCAAGGAGAACTGCCTCATTCTGGCCGTCACTCCCGCAAACTCCGACCTGGCTAACTCTGATGCGCTCAAGATCGCCAAGGAAGTTGACCCACAAGGTGCGATGCTTATTTGGTTCGTTGCTATGGTGGTGGTGGTGGTGGGGGGGGGAGGCACCCAAGCATTGAAAGCTCAACGCTCTAGCAACTGGGCCATCACAGCTTTCTGAAAATAATAGTTATATTAGAGAAACAGAGAGACCTTCGTCGGCTGGTCTTCGTCGTCAGGCAGGGTGGGGGGTGGGGGGGGGGGCGGTGTTGGGTGAGCATTCTGCACGCGAACTGGACCAACACCGAACGAGTGCTATGTTCCAAATGCATCCCGCGTCAGCGTGAGTACGGGCGCGCGTGCGTGACGTCATACGACGGTGACGAAGACCGGCCGACGAAGGTCTGTATGTTTCGCTACTGTTGTCAGCGGTGTGCATTGCAAATGGTTGTCTTATGCTTTGGTGTGCAACAGATGATGTAGACTAGAGGTGATTATGACTCACGTTGACTGATGAGAGAGAGTGTGTGTGTGTGTGTGTGTGTGTGTGTGTGTGTGTGTGTGTGTGTGTGTGCGTGTGTGTACAGGTCTGCGTACTATTGGTGTCATCACCAAGCTGGACTTGATGGATGAAGGGACAGATGCGCGCGACATTCTGGAAAACAGACTGCTGCCTCTACGCAGAGGTGTGCACTCTCTCTGTCTCTCTGTCTCCCCCCCCCCCTCCCCCCTCTCTCTCTCTCTCTCAAAAACTAGCACCCAGACCAACAACTTTTACCATTTGAAAATAAAGAATTTCTGTCTGTCTGTCTGTCTGTCTCGTCCTTGTCTCTCGGTCTCCCTATCGCCGTCTCTCTGTTTCTTGGTCTCTGTTGTCTCTGTCTGCCCCAGTAGTGTAATCTGATTTGTGCAGACTCAAATGATTGTGCCTGTTTAGGTTTATATGTCTGTACATGTACATACCCAAAACAACAACAGCAGCAGTAACAAAATGAGCTGGGGATGTACGGACGAAAGAATCACAGTTGTATAACCACCATTGCTTCCCCCCCCCCCCACCCCCTCCCATTCCCATCTGCCCACTCACGTCCATGCACACAACAACATTCTTCCTGCCATTCCTTCCTACTAGCAGCCCCCCCCCCCCTCCCCATCTGCCCGGTCACCACCTCCATGCAGACTACAAAAGCAACAACAAACCAATAACAAAAACATGACTTTTTGATAATAAAGATTTTCTTTGCCAGGTTACATTGGTGTGGTAAACCGCAGTCAGAAAGACATCGAAGGCCGCAAGGACATCCGAGCTGCTCTCGCGTCAGAGAGAAAGTTTTTTCTGTCCCACCCAGCGTACAGGTAACGATGAGCACACCACACTAGTTGCAGTTGGTGGTCACAAGGCCAGAGAATTCAGGACTTAAAAATTTTCACCTTTTGGCAGATTTCCACCTTTGGTTAAAATGCCCCTGGACCCCCGTCCCCCATCATAACGCATGGCATTGTCACTTTGTCGTTAAATACATGTACTACTACACACTTTACCTCCGTTTGGATCATGGGCCAAATAAAGCCCTGAGGATTGTCCACAGAATGCGGTCAGGCTTTCAGATTGATCACTTTTCTAATGAGATCCGAGGCAAAGAACTGCCAAGGCAAGAGGGTTGCCTTTCTCGGCAAAAAGAAAACCTCAGGGGAAATAATGTTTTTGTTTTTCTGTGTTACCTGCTGCCATGTTGGAGTTTAGACGGCGGCTGTCATCTTTAAAGTTAGCTGCTCATAGTCAGTCTGAAGTTGTGTTTACGTGCAAGCATGTCTTACATTCCTGTGTCCCCTGTTATCAAGGACAATGCTTTTCCACACCCCTAATGTCATCAGTTATCAGGGAATATATTCCTGGCTCTACTGGCTACCGTGGCCTGTAGAGGCGGCAGATCTACTTTTCACGTCATATCTTAGAAATGATGGCTCACATATTGAACGTCTCATTGATACCAAGCTCTTGTCCTTGTAATCGGCCGAGGACGATCTGTGTGCTGGAAATCTTAACACATGCCGCTTTAAAAAATTTTTCAGACACATGGCCGACAGAATGGGAACCCCCCACTTACAGAAGGTGCTCAACGCCCAGCTGACGAACCACATCCGCGACACACTGCCCGCGTTACGCAACAAGCTCCAGTCACAGCTCCTGGCCATGGAGAAGGATGTCGAGGAGTACAAACATTTCCGCCCGGACGACCCCGCTCGCAAAACAAAGGCCATGATGCAGTCAGTGTCTTCTTTATTTCCTTTCTTTTTAGTTCGTAATTATCCCTTTGTTCTTAATTATACCTTTCATTCTTAATTATCCCTTCGTTCTTAATTATACCTTTCATTCTTAATTATCCCTTACGTTATCAACTATCCCTTTTGAAAACTTTGGGGTGCTTCCCTCAGGGGAAGTGCGTCACCATGGTGCGGCTCCACCCACCTACCTATTTTCAAATGACTGCTGGTGGGGAAACGCTGGAAGACGGAGAGAGAAACCCGCCTTGAGTAGCTCAGGATACCGAGAGAAACCCGCGATGAGCAGCTCAGGGTACAGAGAGAAACCCGCGATGAGCAGCTCAGGGTACAGAGAGAAACCCGCGATGAGCAGCTCAGGGTACAGACAGAAACCCGCGATGAGCAGCTCAGGGTACAGACAGAAACCCGCGATGAGCAGCTCACCTATCACAGCTCAACTTGGACTCAAACCCATGCTTCACCTCACCAATGGCCATGATGGCCATTCAGTAGCACACCTGCTTTCTTTAAATTTGACATTGCGCCATTTGTTGACTTTCTTGAGATAGGCGTGCGTGTGAAGACTGCTAATATTGATCTGCTGATCAGTCATGAATACTGAAGCATGTTGTTGTGTAGGATGATCCAGCAGTTTGGCGTGGACTTTGACCGTGACATTGAGGGCTTTGGGAGCCAGGTCAGCACTGAGGATCTGTCAGGGGGCGCCAAGATCAACAGGATTTTCCACGAACGTTTCCCCTTTGAACTAGTCAAGGTACGACGAGGGGCGTCACTTCTTTCCTACTGCTGGTGCGCTGTTTTCGTCGCACAGTTTGCAGTTAGCAAGCGATACCTGGATTGCGTAGATTCAGCAGTTTTCTCGTGACCTGTGGAGATAATTGGGTAAAGAGAATAAGCCACAGAGCATGAAAACACTTGAGTAGGTGGCTTACTGTATTCCACACGCTTCGTATCTGTGTCAGACATCGGTTGTAGACTGATTCTTTTTGTGTTTTTCATTTCCGAGTACTTTGTTACAAAGGCACAAACACGTGTCCTATCATTTTAGCGCATCACTGGACAGTATTTGGGACAAACGTCCTATACTGTTACGCCCTTTTTTAAAAAAAAAAAAAATCTGTTTTTTAACACATACACTTCCGTTTTTTTCCCTAGTAGATGTGTGAGAGAGGTTGATGGAGAGTGTTTGGTTTCAGATGGAGTTTGATGAGCGAGAGTTGCGGCGAGAGATCGGCATCACCATCAGAAACATTCACGGCATCAGGTCAGTGCCTTCTCCTCTAGCTTGGGGTCATCGTCATCACAGATAACCACGGCAATCACTCTTTCTCATAGATGTGTACGAAGACTTAATAATGATAATAAATCTTATTTGTGTGGCATGGTAGACTTCACGCACGTATCCATCTCTTCTGAAATGCTCATGGAGGCACAGGGCTGGAGGACGAAGCAATGAAAACCTGCCTGATTTTGGCTTGATTTAGAAAGGAAAAATCCATCCAGAGATTCGAACCAGGCAAACACGCTGAGCAGAGAGTGTTTTACCAGAATCATAGAATTTGAATTGTCGGCCGCTTGCCGTTGTATAAACAACGTTGTAATGCATGAAGGGCTGTACTAATCATCAAGATAGAGTATTTCGAGCGTCAGGCACACTCACAAGCAATACTGTTTCTAAACACAGTAAACGTGGCAATAGAGCATTTCGTAGCGATCTATTACAACCTCGGTTTTTCTCGCTCACAGGCCATGTTATCTCCCCTGCGACATCCACCCAGGCTTTTTTTGTTTTTGCAGGAACGGTTCTTCTTCTTCCATTGAACTGACCAACCTCAACATACTGAGGACCCTTGTCAGTGTAGTTGTGCATGTTGGTTAACTATTCAGGGGTGGCAGAGTTCCGATTCAGATCGGATTTTCGATTTCAAATTTCACCTAAATCCAGATTTCCGATTTGGTAGAAAATCGTACATGTTTTGGGGGGGGGGGGGGGGGGGGGGGAATTCCGATTTGCAGGGGTGGCAGATTTCTGATTCAGATCGGATTGCCGATTTAAAATTTCACATAAACCCAGATTTCAAATTTGGCAGAAAAATCGTACGTTTTTTTTGGAGGGGGGGGGGGGGGGGGATTCAGATTTGTCGTTAGGTGGAATTTTCGCGAGACCGTCTTCGGCAGAGTACAAGTTGCAATGGCCTCCCCTTCAACTAGAAACACTTCTGACCGCAAAATCGTGAAAAAGAAAGAGGTGGCGGGTGCAGGCGGCTACGTAGTTTGCAGTAGGTAGATTTGCTTGTCGGGTGCCGAGTTTCAAAACCTGCATGGCTGACGGAAAGAACAGTACCATTCCGTGGCCCCTCCCATATGGAATGGGAGTTTAAACGTACACACTTGATACTGTGCATGTGTATGTACACAGAGGCGAGACAGGCACCAAAAACGAGTCTGCATATGAATTTGACTTGAAAAATCCCACCATGTTCCTGTCCACCAGGGACTCGAACCAGGCAGCTCAGGATCCAAAGTCGGATGCCTCAACCACTAGACAAAATCCCCTGTTGATTGGTCGTGCGAGTGCTTGTCATAAATGTGTGTGTGTTTTCTCTGTGTGTGTGTGTTTACAGGACGGGTCTGTTCACTCCAGACATGGCGTTCGAGAGTATTGTTGTGAAACAGATTCAGCGTCTGAAGGAGCCGTCACTTCACTGCGTGGATCTGGTGGTCAACGAACTGTCGCAGGTTGTCCGCAAGTGTGGGGAGAAGGTACGGTGTAGAATTTCTACTCACCATAACACTAGCTGTTGGTGAGCATGAGTCATGTGTGGAGACTTGGCGAGGTTTGGAACCTGTAGATACCAGCCATAGCACTGGATCAGTAGTTGGTTGTTAGCATTACTGAAGTTTGGAGATCTATACAAACAATTCCATTCTCATCACAGCCTTGGGTGTTACTCAGTGTGTGTGCATGGGTTTGTTCGAAACTCAAGGTCAAGGTTATTACTGCTGTCTGCTGTGAATTTTTACATGAATTTTGCAGAAAGTAGATGCACCAAACTTTGCGTAACGATAAGATCTTTACTGACAGATCCAAGGTCAAGGCCATACAAGCTGTAGTATTGTTGCCATTTTCTCCAGAGACACTTTAGTTGGTATGATACAGTGTTCTGGATAGTGATAAGAGCTTTACAACATACTCTTTTCAGTGACCTTGACCCATCTCACAAGTGAACCAAGGAGGCTTCTGCCTCTCTAGTTTTTATCGTCTTTTACATTTTCACTATCGTTTACCACCATCATCATCAGATTAGTTTTGCAGTTGTGTGGCATTATTTGACGGGAAGGTACATGTATATCTTCTGACTCAGACTGTGGTTGGTAATATTTTGGCCATTGTAGCATTATTTTCAGTTACGTCACAAACTTTTGACAGTGTTCCCCCCTCCCCAGCTGAAGAGTTCATGTGCGATTATTTTTTGCCTCTAGATGAGTCGTTACCCTCACCTGCGGGAGGAGGCAGAGCGCATCGTCAACACGCGGATTCGCGAACAAGAGCAGAAGGCGAAGGAGCAGATCCTGCTGCTGATCGATGTGCAGCTCGCCTACATGAACACCAACCACGAGGATTTCATCGGATTCTCCAAGTCAGTACATACATACACTGTACTAGCATCTTCCGTAGGGATAGGGGAGGAAGTTTTTGTTTCGTGGAGTTGAGTACTGTAATGACTTAACCTTTCCCTCTGCTGTTTACACTAAAACATTTTGAATTTGAAGGTCTGGTTCAAAACCAAGGAGCACCAAAAAAAAAAAAAAAAAGTTCAGCTTTGATGTCCAACCATCCTCACTGAACACCATGGGTGCCGGTGGGGCTAGTTGCAATGCTGCTTGAAATAGTATCTTGCATCAAAAGGCCTTGAAATACACAAAAACTGTTGTAAACTTTACCTAATATTTTAATCACCATATCCGAGCTCCTTGTCTTTTTAATTGCACATGAACATTTTCCATCTTCCGAACTCCCAAGAGAACCACCGCAGCGAAACTTGCAAGATGGTGGAAAGGGAAGTAGTGAAGGAAGGCTACTCTGTAGTTGTGGTCTCACAGTGGCGGTATCACAGTGAAACTTGCAAGATGGTTGAAAGGGAAGTAGTGAAGGAAGGCTACTCTGTAGTTGTGGTCTCACAGTGGCGGTATCACAGTGAAACTTGCAAGATGGTGGAAAGGGAAGTAGTGAAGGAAGGCTACTCTGTAGTTGTGGTCTCACAGTGGCGGTATCACAGCGAAACTTGCAAGATGGTTGAAAGGGAAGTAGTGAAGGAAGGCTACTCTGTAGTTGTGGTCTCACAGTGGCGGTATCACAGCGAAACTTGCAAGATGGTGGAAAGGGAAGTAGTGAAGGAAGGCTACTCTGTAGTTGTGGTCTCACAGTGGCGGTATCACAGCGAAACTTGCAAGATGGTGGAAAGGGAAGTAGTGAAGGAAGGCTACTCTGTAGTTGTGGTCTCACAGTGGCGGTATCACAGTGAAACTTGCAAGATGGTTGAAAGGGAAGTAGTGAAGGAAGGCTACTCTGTAGTTGTGGTCTCACAGTGGCGGTATCACAGTGAAACTTGCAAGATGGTGGAAAGGGAAGTAGTGAAGGAAGGCTACTCTGTAGTTGTGGTCTCACAGTGGCGGTATCACAGCGAAACTTGCAAGATGGTGGAAAGGGAAGTAGTGAAGGAAGGCTACTCTGTAGTTGTGGTCTCACAGTGGCGGTATCACAGTGAAACTTGCAAGATGGTTGAAAGGGAAGTAGTGAAGGAAGGCTACTCTGTAGTTGTGGTCTCACAGTGGCGGTATCACAGCGAAACTTGCAAGATGGTTGAAAGGGAAGTAGTGAAGGAAGGCTACTCTGTAGTTGTGGTCTCACAGTGGCGGTATCACAGTGAAACTTGCAAGATGGTGGAAAGGGAAGTAGTGAAGGAAGGCTACTCTGTAGTTGTGGTCTCACAGTGGCGGTATCACAGCGAAACTTGCAAGATGGTGGAAAGGGAAGTAGTGAAGGAAGGCTACTCTGTAGTTGTGGTCTCACAGTGGCGGTATCACAGCGAAACTTGCAAGATGGTGGAAAGGGAAGTAGTGAAGGAAGGCTACTCTGTAGTTGTGGTCTCACAGTGGCGGTATCACAGTGAAACTTGCAAGATGGTGGAAAGGGAAGTAGTGAAGGAAGGCTACTCTGTAGTTGTGGTCTCACAGTGGCGGTATCACAGTGAAACTTGCAAGATGGTGGAAAGGGAAGTAGTGAAGGAAGGCTACTCTGTAGTTGTGGTCTCACAGTGGCGGTATCACAGTGAAACTTGCAAGATGGTGGAAAGGGAAGTAGTGAAGGAAGGCTACTCTGTAGTTGTGGTCTCACAGTGGCGGTATCACAGCGAAACTTGCAAGATGGTGGAAAGGGAAGTAGTGAAGGAAGGCTACTCTGTAGTTGTGGTCTCACAGTGGCGGTATCACACCGATTGAATGTCAGACTGGTAAATCGGCAAAGTTTTATTAATTTGTTCCATTTTTTTCTGGACGTTTGGCATTGTCTTTTTTTGTTTTTTTTTTTAACTACTTTATTATCCCTTTCGGGAAATTCGGGCACGGTGCAGTGCCACCCAATACCTATCGTGTATTTTTAAATAATTTTGCTGGGGGAGGAAAGCCGGATATCGCTGAGAGAAACCCCCGATGAGCAGCCCGGCAGCCAGGAAAAACCGGTATCACATATCACAAGCTTGACTTGGGCTCGCACCCACGCTTCATCGCCATTACATTGGTGACGGTCGTTGAATTATGCTGCCCATTCAGCCACGGCTGTGTAATGGCATACGTCTGTCTAGCAGCAAAGTCTTATAATGGGGACAACGATGTAGGGACACACGCACACATGCACATGTATGCACTGACATACACGTGCACACACACACATGCGCACTGGCGCATGCACATATATGCCTACACATGCGCGCACACACGTTCCCCCCCCCCCCCCCCCCACACACACACACACACACGTCCCCCCCCCCCCCCCACACACACACACACATGCACTATATGATAATTAATATGGATAGCATAAATCTAACATGACTGACGTGTAACATTATGGGGTTTTTTTGGGTTGTTTTTTGTTCCAGTGCTCAGCAGAAAGCAGAATCGTCATCCTCCAAACGAAAACTCGGCAACCAGGTAAGCGCCACGTTTCCACGACACATACCAAGCTGCTTGTTTGCGTCCATCCTATTTTAGCTTAGATCTCATTTCTGATCGTTCCAAGTTTTCCCCGCAGACGATTCTTATGCCTGGTAATCCTTCTTTGTGCAGAATCAAAGGAACATGGTAAACTGTGTTTGTTGCTAAAGCTTCTGACTTCTTTGCCATAATTTCCTGTGACTTTCCTTGAATGAGAAAGAATCTCATGGTTTTGTGTATGATTATCTTTGTGGAAGTCAAACTGTCTCCGGTATCTTCAGGATGGAGGGGTTGGTGTGGATCTGACTGTAACACCCCAAAGCTGACGCGAGACTAAGAGCCCGTCAGGAAGAGCAAGTTACCGACCGCTGTTCATTAGAGTTTACAGCTTTTTGCATTTATTAATAACTGAGTATTATATAGGCGCTTTACCCAATTTCTTGAATCGGCTCAAAGCGTCGCGAACTGAACCCAATACGCATGATCACGTGAATCACACATAGTCTCTCATACGCTGGACATGAACACATTACAGTCATGTGGTGTGAAGGGACAGCTCAGCTATTTAAATTTCAGAATTTAGAATTGCATTTATTTTCAGATTTTGTAGGCTGAACATTTCCAAACTAGAGGGGGAGGAAACTGGAGTACCGGGAGAGAATCCCAGACGATCGGCGCGAATGAATGTTGCCTCATTCAAGAAGGAAAAGTTCTTTACCCACTCAAACCTGACCTCTTTAAGTGGTGACAAAGTCTCTTAACCACTGGACCACTGACCACCCCACCATATGCCCTATCTGTATTCCAACAATCGCTGCCAGGGAAATAACGAGAAAAGGGGAAGAGAGGTTTATCAGTCATGCGTGACTTTCGGGTTGGTGACTAGTCTCGCCAGCTACTCTAACAATGGTGTGGTCAGTCACCGCCATGCTATGCTCTGATGCATTCCCACGCGGTGACTCAGATCCCCTTGTCAGGGTTCTGTCTAGGTGAACCCATCCCTGCAGGACATGACAAGCTCTTACTTATCGGCTCTTGGTGACAGTAACGTATACTCATTACTGAGAGCGGCTGTGGCGGGGACCAGGGTGTTTGCAGTGATGGCGCGATGTTCTAGATCATGTGATGCTCTGGGTCATGTGATGTTCTGGATCATGTGATGTTCTGGATGGTGCGGTGTTCTAGATGGCGCGATGTTCTAGATTATCGTAATTCAAAGACAGTGGCAGGAGAATCGTTTTCACTTTCACAAACAGACAACTCCACTCCTATCAGTCCAAAGTGTCAAGCCCCCAGAATTCAGCCAATCACGTCCAGCGGCATATTGAGCACAACACATGGTATGGTCCGGCAAACTGTCTTGCCAGACACTAGGAGGGAAGCTTGTGTAGTTTGATATGACTGAAACGTGGAAAGAAAGCAGTCAGTCCATTGACATCATTTTAGGAAAACAACCATTACATCAATCTCTTAAATCTTGAAATCACCCCATTTCTCACACAGTGACCTCGCAGACACACCATGTTTTGCCAGTACATGTCAAAGTAAAGGGGCGGGGCTTTGGCCTTGAGGTTTGCTGTGTGGAGTGGTCTGTTGTGGTCTGGCTTGCAGACAGGCTTTACATTCGGACCAGAGAGTGTCCTTCAACTTTGATGTCACATTATAAAAAGACAAGCTGCTGCCAAAAAAGAAACAGGTCTTTAGGTCAGTGCTAAAGTCAGGGACCAGCATTCTCTCAGCTTGGTGCCACGAACTGAACCCAACACGCACCCTCACGTGAATCACACGCATTCTCGCACACACTGGACATAAACACATCACAAGCACTTGTCGCAAAGGGCCAGCTCAGCAATTTAAGTTTAGGAATTTAGAAATGCATTCATGTTCAATTTTTGTGGGCTGAATTTCAAAGTGTTTCGGGATAAACCCAGAGAGAAGCCGCAACGTTTGACCTCAATGAACGGTGCCTCATAAGAGAGGAAATTTCTTTACTCCAGTTGGGCTTGAACCCAACCTCTCCCAGTGGTGATGAAGTCACTAAGGACCCACCTAGGACCTCCCTCTCCCCCCCCCCCCCCCCCTTATCTGATTTATATACACATGTGTACATAGCTCAAGCTTGACTGACAATTCTGCATGTAGAAAATGTACCAGTGTAACATTGCCTCCACATCTTAAAACTACAGGGTTGCCTTGAACCCATCAACGCGTGACAGGTTGCCTTGTATATATGTATTGTATGTTTCCTAAACTACAGGGTTGCCTTGAACCCATCAACGCGTGACAGGTTGCCTTGTACATGTGTATTGTATGTTTCCTGGCAAATGCTTTGCAAAGTCTACTGTTCGCTTTTGTTTTGTGTGATTACCGTTGTCAGATGTTTTACCTTCGCATGATTTTGACAAACACACAAATGTGTATTTCTTGCATGATCTCTGTCTCCCCCCTGCAGGTTTACCATGAGCTGTTTGTGTGTGTGTGTGTGTGTGTGTGTGTGTGTGTGTGTGTGTGTGTGTGTGTGTGTGTGTGTGTGAAATTTGCTCCATTTTTCTCACGTTTTGGGAAAATCATATCAATGCGGGCATACAACATTTATGGAGTGACTCATCCTTTTGACCCAAGTGGTGTGTCTGTGAAAAATGGGGAATGTTAGAGGACACTTGTGGTGTGGTGTGTGTGTGTGTGTGTGTGTGTGTGTGTGTGTGTGTGTGTGTGTGTGGGGCGTGGGCTTGTGTGTGTACATATTTGTACATCTGTTCAGCATCTTTTTGTGCTGATTTTTCTCCATTTTTCTCACTTTTGGGAAAATTATAAACGTGAGCACGTAACAGTCTTGCACCTCAGCTATCCTGCTGTGTTTGGTGACAAAATTATCTTTTTGTTGAATCTATTGTGTTTGTGTCAGTACCAGATCGTCGTCTAGTAGGCTGGCTCTTCCTTAGATTATGAAAAAGGCTAACAGCAGAACTGACTCAGGGTGTGTGTGTGTGTGTGTGTGTGTGTGTGTGTGTGTGTGCAGGTGATCAGAAAGGGCTGGCTGTCCCTGCATAACGTGAGTTTCATCAAAGGAGGCTCCAAGGATTTCTGGTTCGTCCTGTCGGCTGAAAGCCTCTCCTGGTTCAAAGATGAAGAGGTGCGTACTACACGGAGCGGTTTCTGTCTCGTCAGGGTCATGTGTTGTGTGAGAGGATATTTCCTCAAAATCTTCTTGGAAAAAATAGAAAAGAACATACACACACACACACACACACACACACACACACACACACACACACACACACACACACACACACACACACACACACACACCAGCAGCAACAATAATATAGTCCCATTGTAACGCTCGTAGAAAATCAGAGAATTGTCATAACGCCGAATGCTTGCGTTGTTGTCATGAAGATAAATGGATGATCAGTTTGCCAGACTGTTCGGCAGAATCCCACAACAGTAATAATTGTCTGACTTTCATCAGTCTCAAACAGACGCATAAACAGAAGCACACAAACAGTATTCCTTGATCAAGGAAATACGGAAATAGAAAGAAAGAAAAATAGTTTGATTAAATTCATTGGCTTAATCCATTTACTTGTTGATGCAGACACAGGTTGACTGAAGTTATAGATCTGTATGTTTTATCGTATAGTTTGATTTTACGATTTGATTGATATATATGCAAACAGTTTTTCAGAGTTCGTGATTGCTTCTGTACAGAAAGTTAGGCAGACGTTGCAAGGGTATTATGAGGTACTCTGTAACACACTGACACACACACACACACACACACACACACACACACACACACACACACACACACACACACACACACACAGATCAGATCTCAATGCTGACTGATTTTTAGACAGCATATTGTGTGCGAATGGCAAGCATCGTGTGTTGTATTTTATGTCACAGTATGTTCTCAATCAGGGCCCAGAATTTATCAAACTAATCAGAATTTGTCTCTGTCCCACCACAGCATAATCTCTCCCCCCCCCCCACCCCCCCCCCCCCCACCCCCCCCCCACCCCCCCCCCCCACCCCCCCCCCCCACCCCCCCCCCCCACCCCCCCCCCCGCCCCCCCCCCCCTCCTCTTTTTTTTAAAGCGATTGCAGGTTGAACATAACCAATGTATAGTTAGATCTTTTCCGTTGGAAAACAAAATTTGCGCGTTTGTTCTAGATCAATTCGGGGCCCTGGTCTGTAGATTATTGTTGAAAGCAAAATAAGCTGGCTAACTAAGTCACTTACTTTCAGGAGAAAGACAAGAAATACATGCTTCCCTTGGACAACCTGAAATTGCGAGACGTTGAGTCGGGAATCTTTTCACGCCACCCCACTTTTGCTCTTTTCCATACAGAAAATAGGTACACAGTCTGCGTACTAGCGTTTACGCGCCAATCCTGTTCCCATTTGGTTGTGTAACTCGGTTGTCTTGCCTTTTTGCTGCATGCGTTGACGGAACGCTATTTGGTTCCTCTCGGTGCTTTTGGTTTTTTTTTACCGGCATGGGTGTTGCTTTGGTGTTTGTCCGTGTTTAAAGGAGCATTGTCCGGCCTAGCAGAGCTGCTTTTTGTAGGGGGTCATGCACTTTTAACTTCGTGGTTACGGTAACACAAGTGTATACCTGTAGTACAATCCAGTGGCCACCTTTTTTATCATACTGAGAGAACAGTTGATGTTTGTTGCTATCACAGGTGTTCAGTAAAAACAGTTGCTTTCACGTTTTTGCGTTGATCTAAAAAGGATCTGCATTAGAATAATTCACATTGTTAATGTACGCGGAGGACTTTCAGTGATTAATTACCTCGTGTGTTGCTGAGAACATTTGAGTTCAGACGAGGAATTTTTCTTAGGTGCATACACATACAAGTAAACAAGAGAGGACCATTATCGCAGAAAAATCATTTTTATTGTCAGCTGAAATGGTCAGTGTAGCAGTGACACAGCATGCACGTTGAATGGCGCATCCAGAGACTGACTTGAGTTGGACGTGCATCAAGCAGCAGTAGTGTCATGAAGCACCAGGGAGCTGGGGAGATAACTCAGTCATGCTTCTCAGAACAACCGGACTTTGCATGCAGTCCTTAACACCCTGTCATACACCATACTCCTTATTCCCGTTTTCTCATTTCCCTTTGCTAATTTTTTTTTTTTTTAGGTTTTCTAAATCACATGAGACGGGCAACAAAATATTAACACACATTTGACCGTCTATTTCACTAGACTCCTCAGAAAAAGAAAAAAAAAACTCTTTCTAGTTTCCGTTCTGTTTGAAAACCTTAACTACAGCGAAAGGATATCTTTTGCGTTTTAAAGTCAACAGTAACAAACAGGAACACAAAGTCTGTAAGGACATACAAGATTTGTAGGTCTTACATCTGTAGTGTTGTGTTTGCCGTTGTTAATCATATCGTTATCGATGTTGCTTTTCTTCAAAGGAATCTTCCCCAGATAGAAACATCAAGTCCAGTTTTGCCTTTACTGTCTCCTTGACATGGGCGTTTGCTCACTTTCTGGCTCTGTTACAAAGAAACCATGGGGATGGAGGGGGGTGGGGGGGGGGGTGGGCACCGTGTGAAAGTGGACAACTGACCCCACCTTCATTTCAAGGACTGTCTTGCTCTGCGTGTGAAAGAGAGTTCAAAGTGAACTGCTCATAAAATTAGGACATTGATTTCGATACAACTACATCACTCTGTTACGAGAAATATGAATATCCCCTATTTATTGTGAGCAGTATACATGTGTCAGTATACCCCCTGTGCATGCATTTTCAACACCCCCCCCCCCCCCCCCAAACCTCAAGGCAGTGACCTGTACCGGGTAACCTATTAAGACTCAGAGTTTTGTAGGAGGTTACCATGGTGACTGGTTTTACAGATCTACAAGGCGTACAAAAGGGAGAGACTAAACATATACAGCTTCCCCCCAAACAAACAAACAAACAACAACAAAAAAATGCAGCCAGCAAAATGAGTAGCTTTCAAAAGCGTACGTGCACAAATTCTCAATTGCAGCACTTTGCGTGTTTTGGGGGCATTTGGCATGAATGGGTGAAAGTGATGGGGTTGGGTTTGGGGCGTTTGTTTTCTGTCCTGCCGTGGAAAAAAGACCAGAAATACATATTATCTGTCCCTTCGTCACAGGAAAAAGACAAGAAGTATATGATGCCGTTGGACAATCTGAAGCTGCGTGACATTGAGACTGGCTTTATGAGCAAAAAAGCCGCTTTTGCTATTTTCAGTTCCGAGTCAAGGTAGACAATTCAGCCAACCTGAATTACCTCCCCTGCCACCTGTTCACCTCCCTTTTGATCCGCTATGTGCGCATGTCGGTTATGTTTGTACTAAACTTCAGCCTGATAGGGATTCTGTGTTCTGTGCTTTGTCGCTTCTGTCATTTTTCCGTGTGCGTCCAAATTTCTTTTGGCTGTTTTTTTTCTCGGTTACAAGTTTTGGTAGCAAAGACTTTCCCACATGCAGCCTGGACTACTCGGCTGTTCCCCCTGACATAGCAAGATGTTTGTTTATTATTGATCAGTTTTGCCCAGTTCACGTGACCAGTTCTCTAGCCCGTGTGTCCAGCACCAACCCAGTCCTGTAGACCTTGCTGTTTTCTTTTGCAGTAGTGGTTGTAAATTCGTGGTGAGCTAATGATCTCATCTGCCAACGTTTCTGGTTCCAAAAGCAGACAGCTGTGAAAAAGGGTTTATAGGATCAATCATTTACTCTCAGTCTTTTGCAAACCCGCACACACAATCCACTCCTGCGTGCGTGCACATGTGAGCACACCTTACACCCTTGTTTCAACACTCTGATTAACAAAAATCAACAACAACAAAAAATAAAAGCTGCAATTTGTATTCTATTCCTGGCAGCAATTAAAAAATTCAACAACAAAAATCCCCCCTTCCAAAAAAAAAAAAATTGAAAACTCAAAACAAAGCAAAAATTTCCTTCCCAAAATCTTTTTTTTTTTTAAATCCAATTTAAAAAATCCAAGGGGGGGGGGGGGAGAGGAGGGAGCTGGTGGGGGGAGGGGGGAGGAGTTGTAGATACATGTTAGCAGTGTGTATGCGTGCTGCTGTTGAAACCCTTCTAACTGTATGCCGAGCCTGCTTTCCCAACGCCTTGCCTTATTGTTGCTTGCTGTTTGTGACCGTGTGGCCGTGTCCTCCTCTGTTGTGTGTCCCAGGAAAGGGAGAAACGCTACATGTTACCGTTAGAAGGGTTACGAGTAAAGGACTTGGACGATAGACTCTTTTCCAAACATGTTTTTGCTCTCTACAATCCTGAAACCAGGTGCGTACAAAACATGCAGGTGATAACGGTGTTGCTCTCTTTTTTTTTCTTTTTTTTTTTTCGTGCGGTGATCTTGGCTGTTGACTGAGACTTAGCACTGTAGGCTGTGTGCATTGTAACACATGCCCTCTGATTTAGACTGCTTGTTTAAACAAGTTTATAGAATGGCAGTTGAGCCCCTCCCCCTCCCCCCCCCCCCCCCCCCTCCACCACTCTCCGAAGCTCCTCCCACCCACATACTTACTCGTGGTCGTATCTTCAGGGAATTGGTGAAAATTTAACACTGAATAAAATGCACATAGGGATCTGCAAAATTTGATGTGCAAATAATCTAGTTTTTTTTTTTTTTTTGCAATCAATTTTAACTGTTGGTGTTCAATTTCTGTCTTCTGTTCTGCAACATACACAGCCAATCCATTTGCTTATTAAATATTTCATGGGATTGTGTGTTGCAAAAATAAATTTGTAAATTTATGCCTACTAATGGGCTTTTCCGTGGTTTTTTTTGGTGTGTGCAGTTAATCATTAGTCCCACTCGTTCACTAATTATACTGGCATGTGAAATTGTGTGTGCAGTTAATCATTAGTCCCACTAGTCCACTTATTGTACTGGCATGTGAAATGGTGTGTGAATTCTTACGGTCAAATTCAGGAGTGTTGTATTTTCACAGTTGTTTGAAATATCATGCAGGATTTACTCAAAGAAATACGGTTGAGCTTTCACAGTAAACAATCGGTCAAATCGGACGGGCATGGCTGAATTATCGCCTTATCAAAAACAAACAAACCGCTGTTGTAGAGCAGCTCTTCAACTGCCTTCATCTGTATTGCTTCAGCTTTTGGGGGCGGGAGTCGCCTTTGGTGTTTTTCTGTAATCACTTGTAGTACAGTACATGTACTCTATACTGCTTGCATATTTACTTTTTAGTTCATTCATTTTGCCCGTGAAAGCTGTCACCTTCATTCCAGGAAGAAACTGCAGGGGTCATGGGTCATAATGTTGTCAATAATGATAATAATAATGAGGATTTTTATAGCGCTTAATCTCCGAAGCCGGGGCTCTAGTCGCTTTACAAATGTATACAAAGGTCTTAGGTGATAAATAAATACATGAATAATAGATAAATAATCAACTAAATAAATACGAATAAAAGCGTACATACATACATACATACATGTATACATACACTACATACATACATACATACATACATACATACATACATACATACATACATACATACATACATATAGTAAGACTATTAAGTATATTAAGACTTTTTGAATAATGTTTCCACCCTGTAGGAGGAGGCATTAAGACGCACCTGTTGAAGACAAATTTGCAGACGTTGTGTGAAGACTTGATACATACGTGTAGAAACAGACAGACGAGTTTTAACTTGATGCAGTGCGGCCAGTGGTCAGCTATTCTGAGTAAATCAGTGTAGGAGTCAGCACATGTATCTGTCATTTTCCTTGCACCCTCCTCCCACACCCATCTTTACCCCCCCCCCTCCCCCCCCAATCCTTTACAGACATTTTGTATTCGTCCCAACTGTACTGAGTGTGGTTTTGAGTGTGTGAAACACTGCATGTGAACTTTGCATTATGAACTTTGCACTTACACGCCCCTTTTCCTGGCTAATTCAGTTTGTAGCTTATAATTGCCAGTTTGTAGCTTATAATTGCCAGTTTGTAGCTTATAATTGCATGTTTGTGTCACATGTAGTTCCGCACTGTTTCCTGATCTGTCGTGTTGGTAATGATTAAAGATCTGCAATCTCAACAAATAGCCGCGGGGAGTGTGTTTTTTAAAATCTCGACTCCTGCCACTGCGTATAATGCAGGCAACTCTGTCACAGTTGCAGAGTTTTCAGCGCTTTCTGAGACCCATATAAAACCAGAGTGTGAGTTTGCAGTAACTTCATTGTGCCTTTGGTCAGTGAGCGAGACACATCGCTACAGCGTCTAGCGGGTGTTGTGTGCTGCATGAGAAAACTAGCCACTGCCATCTTTCTCGCTCAAGGTCAGAACGCAGACTGAGCTGTGAAACCAGGCTGCCCTTGGCTTTTATAAGGGTTCAATTCAGGGACGCTAAAAACTCTGTAACCGTGACAGAGTTGACTGTAGTGGGAAAGTTTTTTTTAAAAACATACTGTTTGTGGCTTTTTGTTGAGATTGCAGATCTTTAACCTCGTTTGCATCGACATGTAACAGTCTAACAAACATTTTCTGAATTCTGCTTATAATGTACTTAATCTCTTCACTGGGTCATATGCATGTACACAATTTCATTAACACTATTTCCAGGAGCTATCCCCTAATTCACGTTACTTGGCAGATCATTTCCTGGGTACCAATCTTATTTCTTGATTTCTTGATCTAATTGTATGCCATGTGTAAAAGATTTACATGAACACATGTGTTTTTATTTAAGTGAGAAAATATTTGCAGTGTGGTATTTTCATATGCAAGTTTTTCCGTACAGTACAACCGCTAGCTTTCAGATCTGAACAAATAATCAAAATGTCAGTGTTATATACGTGTGAGCCTTAAGTCAGAAGATGATGATGATGATGATGATGATGTGTTTGTTGTTTTGGAGTAGTTCATTTTTCTTAATCTCACTCTTCAAAGACTGGACAAAAGGCATTTGGAGGAGGGGGGGGGGGGTGTTACTGTATTTACTTTTGTGCACTGAGGTCTGGAGTTACAGTGAGGGAAGAATGAGGGAGGGGGGATCTTCAGCAGTCAGTTACGAATATCAAGTGTAGTGACAGGTTTTTTTTTTGTCAATGGTACATTTTTTTTAAACAACCTCCGCAAGTGAAATTTTACCGAGACCCCAGTAACACATGATTGTTGTGTGTGTTGTTGACAGAAACGTGTACAAGGACTACAAACAGCTGGAGTTGTCAGCTGACTCTCAGGACGACGTGGACAGTTGGAAAGCCTCATTCCTACGAGCTGGCGTCTACCCTGAACGAAGCTCCGAGGAGGGGGTCTCCAGTGTAAGTGTCAGGATCAGGGAAATAAGTTTATTGGCTGAGAGATGGGGGGGGGGGGGGGGGGGGGGGGGGGATATGGGATGATCGCTTGGTTAGTGTCATCAATAATTGAGGTTGTCTGAAGTTGAGCTGGGAGCCGGGATAGCCGAACGGTAGTGACGATAGAGCATTGGACTGTCAGTGGTAGGTTAGTGAGTTGGAATCCCGGTGAGGGCTGAATGTTTGGACGGGCTTTTTCCTTGTTGCCTCGTCTTTGATATCAATATTACATGGTGAAAAAGAACGTTAAACCCCCAAACAACCACCCGCCCTCAAGTTGAATTTCATTATAGTGTTGTAATGTTCTCAGAGTACTAGTTGAGCAGAGAAAGAGTGTGTGGGGTGCGTGCGTGCGCGCGCCCGTGTGTGTGTGTGTGTGTGTGTGTGTGTGTGTGTGTGTGTGTGTGTGTGTGTGTGAGTGTGTGTGTGTGCGCTCGCACACACACGTGTGCTTGCGTGCAACTACATGACTGTTGAAAATCTTAGTACAGTGGAATATTCATTTTCCAAATATCATTGATCCTACTTAAAGGAGAAAACCTACGACTGTTTTTGGCTCCATGTTTTTTTTGTGTGTAACAGAGCAAGGACGACTACTCCTCCATGGACCCGCAGCTGGAGCGGCAAGTGGAGACAATCCGCAACTTGGTCGACTCCTACATGAAAATCGTCAACAAGACGCAGCGTGACCTCATTCCTAAAACCATCATGCACATCATTGTGAAAAACGTAAGAAATACAGTATACATGCCTCTCCAGTCGCTAAACATTCAAGGAGATGGTGATGGTAAAGGGGATGGGGGTTGGGGAGGTGGGGAGGGGGTTGGCAGGGAGCACCAGAAAGAAACATGAGGTACAGCTGGTAACAGCGTAGATCAGAAGCCCGCTGTAATACTTATTTCTGATGGTCACCCCCACCACCTGTGTATGTAGCATAACCACGATCGCTGGCTGAACGTTTGAGTGTCTTGCTACTTGATTTATCTCCTCCTAAGTTTAGAACAGTGAATGACATAATTTGACATACATTGTGACAATTGTATTACATGTATCTGTCTCTGCTAGGTCCTACTGGTAGCCTAGGCTAGGTGGCATACAGATGTGTTTTTTAACACTATCATTGCTGAAATGGCAGGTGGTTTCTCATGAGAATCACCATTTTAACAGTTTTAAAAATAAAGTAATTTGCCCAGCAGATGTGAGTAACTTTGACACTAGAAGACCAGATGTTGTGTGTTTGGACACGGCTAGTGTTAACAGCTCCGTGTTTGTACCTTCCTGGTGACACTAATTTTCAGGTAAAGGCGTTCATCGGCGGTGACCTGTTAGCGAACCTGTATTCCGCCGCTGACCAGGTAACTTGGTTGTCACGGCAACCAGACACCTGCCTGCCCGCCTGCTAACGCCTTGCATGGGTGTCTTTTGCCCGTTACCTTTGTTGTTGTCATTTGGTAGTTTCCGTGTTTGGTTTGCAGGTCAAAGAATTCATTAAAGCAGAAATTTTGGCACATCTCTATTCGGCACCAAATCAGGTTGGCTTGCATTTTTAATTTTCAGTCAGTGAAAAGAACGCACGTGTTCTGCTGCGGAGAATGATGTTTGTGCGAGATATTGTGGAACTGAACACACGATCAACGTCCTGTAGCAAGATGTAGATGTACCAGAACGGACGCCGTGGTTCCATTTGTTTGCATACGCAACTCAGAAGTACAGTTTATTGTTTACGCCTTTCTGTGTATCTATTTTTGGAGACCCAGCACCTGCAAAACACACGCAGAATTGTTTGTGTTCGCACAGCATCGGCTGCTGGCAGAGGATGTGGGAATTTATTTCACCACATGCCTGTCCGCAAATGCAAAAAATCACCCCCTGTTAGAAGAGAATGTTTGCTTTTTACTTTTTCGTTGTTGTTGTTTTCATAAATGTATGGTGTTTTTTATACCTGAACACACATGAATGCGTTCACGCAAATAACGCTTTTCCTTTTTTTATTTCAAGTTATTTTTGCATTGCGCGTGTTTTTGCATATGCAGACAAATGGAAACGTCGCTAAAATCTTTTGGAAAGTGTTTTGATGAATTTGGATGGCTGTACTGATTTTTTTATTTTTTTAAGCAAAAGAAATTATTATCCATACAGTCCAGGTTGAAAGAGTTCGGGGACACTGCGCAGAATACAGTCGTTCTTTTCATTTGCTTGTGGTTTGACCTTGACTTCACACTTCTGCCAAACCAAACCATGGTCTGTAACCTTGATCCAAATTTCACATGCACATCGTGTGCAGTTTCATTGGAATGTTTTGTAGAAAAGGTCGTGTTTTTTCCCGTAGAGTTAATCAGCCACTTCTTGTAGCTGGTTTTCCAATTCAAAGTGATGTAGTTTATTTTTGCGTTGCCCAGCGTTCACTGTTTAAAACAAGACGTGCATGGTTTAGTTTGTAGTGAGCATGTTGTGGGACTGAGGTCTGACTGTTGTTTTAGTTTGGCAGTTGTTGTGGTTGTTAAGGAGTGAGTGGCGTGCACTTCATACCTGATTCAACCCTTGACAGTACATGTACTCACTTCATCCGGCCATGGTCGTATGAAGTGTCTGGCTCAATGTTTTTATGCTAAAATCATATCCCTTGACAACCTTCTACCCAACTCTCCTTCCCATTGTAACTCTTATAGAAGGTATGGTGCACACTTTGCTCACTAAGTTTTTACAGTTTTGTTTTATTTTGACTGTTTTTCTTAGTTTGTTAAGTTGTGCATCGTGTTGAAAAGATAGAGTGCTTATGAAAAAAACCTAGATATTGAGTTTGATGTGTATATATATATATATATATATTATGTATGTGTTTTACGCACTACATTTCCTACGCAGTTTGACGTCCTTGCATTGTGCTGTCTGTGTTAATGTGTTTGTGCTTTGAAACACGGAATAAGCATTTAGTCCTTGTTAGACTAGAACTTGTTTCACAGCAAGAGTACAATAAACGTAAGAGTTGCCCACCAGCTGCACGAGATCAGTGTTTACATGAACAGGAGAGCCGTTGTCCGATATCGACAGATGGTGTAACGAAGTCCAGATTTACAGAGCACGATGTGTTACACACGAGACTGGTCTTGGTTTAGATCCAGATCAGAGCACGATGTGTTACACACGAGACTGGTCTTGGTTTAGATCCAGATCAGAGCACGATGTGTTACACACGAGACTGGTCTTGGTTTAGATCCAGATCAGAGCACGATGTGTTACACACGAGACTGCGCTTGACACATGCTTAGCCACGCAGGATAAACAAATGGATGAAAGTTGGGCAACATCTCATTGGGCAACATCTCATTGGGCAACATCTCATTGGGCGAAATATGACATGTCAGTAACAGCGCCAAGAAATAAAACAAAACAATCAAGGTTAAACAGAAGTACCCAGTGAATGTTCCGAAATGAAAGCTAACATACTGGTCCGGCAATCGGTGGGCGTCCATGATGTGTCTGTGTGTGGTCTTTTTCATGAACACCTGCTTAACATCCTGAGACAAATACTAACACAGCTGGCTGTTGATAGTCATCTATGTTATGTCCACCGACAGCTTGTCAGTGTTCAAAGGTAAAAAACTGATGTGTTTGTCTGGCCGTCGACAGTCATCCGTGTCATGTCCACTAACACCTTGTCAATGTTCAGGGGGAGCTGGGATAGCTGAATATTAGAGCAGTGGACTGTCAGTGCTTGGGGCGTGAGTTTGAATCCCGACTGGGGCCACATATTTGTGCTGGCCTTTTCCTGGTTGCCCCATCTTTGATATCGTCCAGAAAGGACGTTAGACTCCTAAATAACCACCCACCCCTTGTCAACGTTCAGAGGTAAAGAAATCGAACGTGTTTGTCTGGCCGTCGACAGTCATGTATGTAATGTCCATGAAGACCTCGTCAACATCTAGAGGTTAAAACCTGACGTGTTTGTCTGGCCGTCGACAGTCGTCTATGATGGAGGAGTCACAGGAAGAGGCGCAGCGTCGCGAGGAGATGATCCGCATGTACCACGCCACAAAGGAGGCCTTGTCCATCATCCAGGACATCTCCACCTCCACCGTCTCCACCCCCACACCCCCTCCCGTCAAGGATGACTGGCTCGAGCCCAGTGCTGGATCCACTCCCTATAATGGGTCAGTTTCTGTGTGTGTGTGTGTGTGTGTGTGTCTGTGTCTGAGAGAGAGAGAGCTGGGTGACTTTGGGAGATAGTTTACTGGTGTGCAACAGGGCACATTATATATATATTTAAAAACTGCTCATTTTGCTGAATATCATGCTTGGTGCTTTGTGTAGGGTAAGTAATGTGTTGTGTGATGTCCAAGATAAACACAAAAAAATTGTGAGTGTTAAGTCAAACAATCCAGCTACATGTAGTAGTCTTCAGATCTGTACAAAAGTTCCTGTTTGTTCCTTTTCCAGACGTCCGCCATCCCCTGCGCGCCCGCGGAACCCTCCACCGCTGCCTAACCGACCCGGGGGTGACCAGTCCATGATGACTCCGCTTCAGCCGACCCGCGCGGCACCCGGCATCCCCAACCGCCCAGCGCCGGACGCTCCCAACCGCCCTGCCCCATCCATACCAGCGTCAGTACACGTTGTAGTCTGTTAGTGATAATGTGTTGGGTCCGTGGGCAGACCTGTTGTCTGATACAGTCCACTTTGAGCACAGTTTCCTAGCTTTCAGGGCCAGTTTCAGTGTATGACATTTTGTAGCTCATAAGTGTTTGACATCACACTTTATAGACATCAGGGATCGATTTTCTCGCGCGCCGTGCGACTATGTCTCATATTTTGATAAAATGTCGCATTGAAATTTCGCAAAATGCGTCATATGTCACACGAACATGACATCACACGCACACTTGACAACGCGAAGCAGAGATGCGCTGTCCGTGTCAGTCATAGAGTCTGTGTAGAGTCTGTTACACTAATCTAATTATAGTGATGAGGCTTACTTACCCCGCTCGCCGCGCGCACTGCCAGGAACGCTCGCTCGAAAGAGTTGCAAAAAATATTGGCGCGTTATCAGTTTTCTCAGTTCTGCGATCGAGAGGTCCTTTCCCATTCTGAACCTGAACGTCACTGCACCTAGGAACAGGCTCTCGGCACAGACATGTGACAGAGTGATGCGGGTGAACTTGACTGTCTCATGGAAAATGAAAATGTCTCATAAAAACGACTGGTCAAGGAGACGATGTCTCATTGGCATTTTTGAGTAAATCCATCCCTGAGACATACTGTAATTATGTCTTGTTCTAGCCTCGAACAGAAGTTGTTTTTTTCAACATTCGTTAAGTGATGTGCCTATCAAGTGCTTGTATAAAACTTTTACCTTCAGAATCTCTGTGCTGGTCATTACCTTTTTGTCTGTTTAAAATGTGTAAAATGTTTTTTGCATGTGCCTGTATTATTCAGTCATTTTTTTGTTACATCATTCTTATTTTGTTATATTTTACACCATTGTCTATATTTCTTTTTTACACTAATGTTTGCATCATGTGTTTACTGTAATCTTGACTTTTTACATTTTTTCTTGATATTTTTCTAAACATTATTCTTGACTTTTTTTTTTTTTTTACATGATTGTGTACTTTTTCATAATTATTGACGTTATTCTTCACATTGTTCTTTACATTATTGCGTACTTTGTCATACACTTTATTATTGACATTGTTCTTCTCTCTTGACAGGCGTCCTGGCAGCACAAACTCCCGTGGAGCACCAAGGATTCCCGATCGACCTCTGATTCCCTCTCGACCTCAGTAATGATGTGTCCGATTGAAGCGAGGGTCTGCCGGCCAGATTTGCTGCTCCATTATGCACACAAACAAACTCGGACAGAGAGACAGAGCTGTTGGAATCGCTGTTGTTTTTCTGGCAAGGCTCATCAGGGATCAGCAGACCATTCAGCAGACCGTAGAGAGATGTACTTGATATATATGGCGTGTACACCAGAGTGCAAACGTGAACTTCATTAACATGGTTAACTACAACTCATTCTTGGCACCCAGCTGTGTCCAGCGTCAGTTTCCCAGACATTGGAGATTGTGCAGGCTGCACAGAAAGAAGGGTGATCGCATTTTTTTTTTTTTTTTTTTTTTCCCCATTTCTTGATTACAAACTTCAGACTCGTTTGTAACCTTTTGTCAGTAGGGAAAAAAGGGCCTAAATGCTGTGGATTTATGTAGGTGCTTATGCCCTTTTTCAGATGGAAGTTGTATTGTGATCATTGACCTATATGGTTTTGTACTGACGTCAATTTCAAACCTTCAAACAGTGTTTGCTCATTTTCAGTGTTAAAATCTCTCACGCTTATGCAGGTCTTGTGCGGCAAACGTACATACATTTGTCTGTAGCCGTAGTTCAACTGTAATAAAATGCGGCCTCCTTGCTACTTTAAGCTATGATAGGCTGACACTTTGGCTGAGAAAATGATGGTGTACTTTTTGTAACCCATGTCATGTCATGTCATGTCAACACACGAACCTTACAGTACAATGAGGTGAAGTGACAGTGTTGTGTGCATGACTTTCTGATGGTCACTAACATTATGCTGTTGGTAGTTCTTTATCTACATTTCCATCCATAGTACATTAGGCTGTAGAATGCAGACCGCGAGACTGATAAGAAAACGATGTCATTGGTGTCATTGTCATGATGTCAAGGAAGAGGTCACATGATCTCTGTGAATACTTTCGCCTGACTGTAACGATTGTTCCAAAACACGTCCGACATAAAAACAACAAAGATTGAGTCTCGTCGGACAGTGTTAGAATGGAAAACTGTACATTGTGACGCAGAATGTCGCACTGCCAGGCTGTGACGCAGAATGTCGCACTGCCAGGCTGTGACGCAGAATGTCGCACTGCCAGGCTGTGACGCAGAATGTCGCACTGCCAGGCTGTGACGCAGAATGTCGCACTGCCAGGCTGTGACGCAGAATGTCGCACTGCCAGGCTGTGACGCAGAATGTCGCACTGCCAGGCTGCAGTGTAATGTTTTTCCATGAGGTTACGCTTGGGTGAAAATTTAGTTGCGTCTTCTTTAAACATCACTGATAAGTGTCTAGCAAAACGTCTTCATGCTTTCTCTGTGTAACGTAGAAACTCGGCGTGTGTCACGTGAGTAGTGAAAACGATGTCAGTAAACTTTGCTAGCAACATGAGCAGGTCTGTGAGAGATTGGCATATCATGAGGTATTCTTCTCATGTTTGTTGGAAATAAGCATAAAGTACGTGCAATTCCACATTGTTAAGTCCCCGTTGTTTCTGTTCAACTGTAACAAATGACAAAACCGTCGCAGCAAGACGTGACATTGGTCGTGTTTAGTTGTTGGACTGTTTCTCGTTACATGTACAAACCAAGAGTGTTGTAGTAACGCGGATGTTACCATGGATGAACATACTGTGTGCTGTCAGCTTACTGTGTCATGTACTACGGTAGATGGCTACAGTAGATCATTTCTTTACTTCGCTCAGCAAGAGAACATAGGCTTGTTATCGTTACCACTGAATATATATCCATGTTCAGTGTCACTACTCTGTAGTAGAGTGTTATCCTTATCAATGGATATATGCGTGTTGGACGTCGCTACTCTCTGTTGTAGACTGTTCTAGTGAGGACGTCACTACTCTCTGTTGTAGACTGTTATAGTGACAGTTCTATCACCCAAATCTGTCCCTGTCATGGTGTAAAGTCGGGGTATGTGAAGATGTAAACCGTCTTTATTGTTAAGAGACGTTACCACGAGAGACATTTTGGTTCAAAACCATTGACAGTTTCAAAACTTGCAAACAAGATTTTTATTATGGAAGCCTACTACTAGTGTGTCTTTTTTTAAATTTGTGACCGCTTAAGTTTTTGAACTGTATCTTAGCATAATAATTGGCACACTGTTATTTTCTATGTAAGCCTCGGCTTGTGTGAGGCAACATGAAGGTCTAGCACTGGCATCGCTTAGCTTGTATTGTCACCCTCTTCACCATATCGTGCTTCTGTTTGCGTGGTTTTGTATTTGACACCAGCTGCAAGAAATCTTGCTTCTGTTCATTTAGCTCGTGTACACGCTGCCTGCATTCTGTCAATTTTTAACGAACAATTTCTTTTAAAACTCACAAGCTTTTGCCGGGAAAATTCTTTCAGTTATTCTTCATGTTCCAGTTTTCAGCTACGTTGTGAAAATGTTACTGTACGTGATTGGAGTGACTGTTATTGTACATGTATGTATAGATTAATTATCGCATGTAGAGTTTGAGTTTGATTTCTGTCTCTGGTAAGACTGTGTTGCACCCATGTCTAGCATTTCATTTGTCAGTGAGAAGCATAAGCAGCTATGGTACATTTTTTCACATGTAATACACAAATATAAGTACTGAGAGGGTGAGAGAGAGAGAGAGAGAGCGAGAGTGAGAGAGAGAGAGAAAGCGTGTGTGCACGGTAGGCGATGTATTCGGCACAGGATTTAATTTTCTCTGTGTGTGTAAATTGTGGCAAGTTGTTGAAATGTTTTCTACATACAAAAGTTGGAGGTATTTATGAGTTTTCTATGTATATCTTGATTCATGGTTATGCTTTGTATACTTTACGTCTGCGGAGGGGAAAAGAGGCAATGTTACAACACATTCATTTACTACTAACATCGTTTTTGTCCTTTGTAGTAGATAATGTACTCATGGTTGCAAACATACTTTTTTTTTTTTTTTTTTTTGAAGGGCAATGCTGAGACAAATTCACTTTGGACATTTACTTGGTTTGTAACCATGGTAACAATTTTGCATTTACATGTAGGTGTAGGATTGTTGAGTCTTCAGCATATCAGAATCATTCGTTGCGTTCTGTGGAGAGGGACACCTGGCTGTCAGTGTGAAAATTCCTGTGTAAATCAGTCCATGCTGTATAATGTGTTTCATGTTCATAGACTCGTAGAACGTGAGCTGAACTTTGGTGTTGACGTCAACCTGAATCTGTAAATATAAGTCATTAGTTGAAGGTTTTTGCCTCGTCCAGTAGCTCACTGTGAAATATCTGTCTGTCTGTCGTAGTCTGTTGATGCTGGGTGCAGTTCATCAGAGCTTTGGTGGTGATTTTACGCAAAGAACAAAATTTCAGCAGGAATGTGACTAGTGCAGCAAGTGCGCGAACACACACACACACACACTCTCTCTCTGTGTCAGTCACTGCCCCCCCCCCCCCCCCCCACACGTCATTCCACGTGATCAAGAACTAATGAAATCATCGGTCGACTCATTGCATGGCTGCTATAATAATAATTCACATCGTCACCCACATCAACAGAACCATTTTCCCATGCACAGAGTTAGCGGTCCTCCACCAGTCTTGTTCAGGTCCAGTAAAAGTAGCCTGACCCTCTACACAGGAGAATGTCATTCACAGTAACACTACAATACATGTCGTTCTCTTACCTACAGAGCCAGGGGTCCTCTACTGCTCTCGTTCAGGCCCGTTAAAAGTAGCCTGACCCACTGTACAGGAGAATGTCCAGCACAGTAATGCTTGTAGTGCCTGGGTCTGATGCATGGAGGTCGAGAGACTAGGACAAAAGTCCGAGACTAACTTGACTAAACTGAGACTAAAAGTTTGGTATGAGACACACAAACAAAGACTAAGAAAGGTTTGTGTCTTTCAGAGGCTGACCGGTAATACTCGCTAGAGCGAAGTCTTGGACTTCCCCAGTAGTCTGGTTTCTCTTCCTGCCTCATCATACACACTGATGATAGTCTTGACTTCATAAGTCCGAGACTAGTGCTAAGTGTCGGACTAACCCAGTAGTGTGGTTCCTATTCCTGCATCATGCCCCATGTGTCTTTACTCACTCATTGTCGATGTCTGTTTCCAGTAGTTGTAGCATTTCTAGTGGTACAATAAACTCCCTCAAGTTTTCTAGTACTCGCTACTTTCTGAAGTACATACACGTAACTTGTACAGCCAGGTAGACGGGTAAGGTGTTGTGTACAAGTGTACAGCTGCTGGCAGGGCTTCAAATCCGTGTAGGATATCGGTCCTAGACCCATTCATTTTCACAATATGTGATAACCTTCTTACCAAGGTGGACATGTTTTTGTCATGTCTTTGACACAGTGGACAATGGTGGACATTTTGTCCATTATACCGTACATGTAGTTCACTTCTCTGTGCTTAGAAGAAAACTCATACGCACTCTACCGCAACTCTCAGTAACTCGGTTTAGTTCACTCGGGGGCCCTGTCATGCTCTTTCAGGTTCGCCCGTCGGCCGCTGTCTCTACGCGCCTCTCTCCTGCCGTCGGTCTATGAATTGATGACTGAGGCTTTGCTTGCGCAGCGTGTGTCTCAGAACTCCTAACCACTTCTGATCTTCCTAAGCGCAGGCCACCCTAATGCTTGCCCAGCTGGCGAGGGTGTATGCCCTATTAAAAGTTGCCACGGATATGAAGCCCATTGTCAGTGTATGTCTATGGTTACTACTGTAGTATATGTCTATAGTTCTTACTACAGTAGTGTATGTCTATAGTTCTTACTACAGTAGTGAATGTCTATGGTTACTACTGTAGTATATGTCTATAGTTCTTACTACAGTAGTGAATGTCTATGGTTACTACTGTAGTATATGTCTATAGTTCTTACTACAGTAGTGTAGCCACTCACATGTCGGTGTCAGGGAGGCTGTAGTAAGGACAAGCTACATGTCTGGATGTGATATTTGTACATGTAAAATCATTGTCTATGTACGTGACTAACACACTGTTACAGACAGTCTGGTGTGAGTGTGTTAGTGTACCAGTCTGTCACATGACCCAAGTGTAAAATCCACAATAAAGTCACCAGTATGAAAACATCCTGTATGTTGTCTTTCTTAATCTACTTTCTGTTGTTTTTCTCCTGATTATAACCTTTTTTTTTTCTTTTTTTTTGTCGGGGAGCCGAGATAGCTAAATGGAAAAGCGTTGGACTTTTGACGTCTGGATCATGAGTTCGAATCCTGGCTGACAGCCACATATCTGTGCTAGCTTTTTCTTCGTTGTCCTGTCTGACGTCACCCGTACTAATGTGGTGAAAAACCCTCAAACTTTTATTTCTTTCACAATTTTTTTTTCCTTTTCCAAACTAACACCTTCTCCTACTGTCAAGGAAGGTTTCCGGAGTACGTCAGTTACTGAGCAAGATTACATGTGACGTCAGTGTCACTGGAGGTTCTTGGGATGTATAGTTAAGGCTCATTATGGTACATTGTACTTTTTTCCCCTCCAGCTCGCATTCTTGTCAAAATGTTTAATTGTGCCAAGGTCGTCAGTTAGCCATACTTACAGTATAGTAAGTTACTATAAAGATAGCTAACAAATTTTGAACTGTACTTACAAAATTTACAAAATACTCACAAAATCACTGTCACAAAAAATAAACTTTGGCGTCTACCACTCCAAATGCACCGCAGTACACATGTATGATAAAAAAAAAAAAAAAAACAAACAGCACATTTCAAGCACAAGGCAGCATATATATATATATATATCGAACATTGGTGCCATAATACAGGTATACCGACAGAACCAGTGAAAACTGTATATGAAATACTGCATTTCAGAAGTCGGTAAGTTAGTAAGCAGTCATCAGACTTGATAAGTAGTACAGTAATAGTAGTCATTTATTCATTAGTGCAGTTGACCTGTACCCCATAAGCGACTTTTTGTGGCCAGTAGTGTCGGCAGACGGTGGTGTTTTGGTGAGGTGGCATTGTATAGAAATGTCGTCTGCAGGAGGCAAAATGCCGGACACGTGACAGGAGACGTTGGTGTTGTGGTGAGGTGTCATTGTATGGAAGTGTCGTCTGCGGGCGGCAGAATGCGACAGGAGACGGGAGACGGATCTGCTATAGTAGTCAGTCGATCGATCACTGATCAAAACCGTCACGTCTTGGGTCGCCCGCCTCGCCAATATTACACCCTGCATACGGGGGGCCAGTCAAATTGGCACATGTTTTCCTGGTGTTACTTCGAATGTCACGTGTATTACATTATTCGCATGCATCTGTTTTTACATTGTAGTCATGTGATTGCGAATGTCGGTTTCTGGTAGATAAATGGCTCCATTCCTTCACACCGACACAGGGCACAGCAACACGCCGACACCCAAGAAGTGTTTCTGGAGCTACCCGCATTTGAAAATGGAAACACTCAGTGTTGCTGTTTACTGGATCTCGTTTTGTCTGTGTCAGTCAGTGAGAGAAAGACCGGGGGCCGTTATGAAAGAGTTAACCGCCGGTGTAACCATTCTAAGTTTAATATCCTGTTTGAAAATAAAACGAGACAGAGTTTAAAAAAAAACCAAAACAAAACAGGTGACTACTTTTCTTGCTCTAGCTGCCTAGTTAAGGCAGACAGGAGTCAGGGGAAGTAACCACGCGATCTCATACACTGCACACTTGCAGGTGGAAGGTATTGGAACCACTAAATACTGGAACACCACCAACAACAAAAACAACATTACACAAAGAACAAACAAACAAAACCGGAATTCGTACAGCCGAGTGGCATTTGGAAAATAGATGACGTACAGGCTTAGCTACATAGTTTGACAGGTCACGTGACGTTAGTTCTTTTGGTTGAGGATGATAGGAGGTTGTTTTGTTCTGTTTGACACGTGTTGGGGGGGGGGGGACTGTGACACAATACAACATGAACATCAACGAAAAAACAAGAAGTAAGAAATGAGAACACACACACACACACACACACACACACAGGCGCGTGCGCGCACACCGTGGCACACACACTGGCACAAGAGAGAGAGGGCTATAATTATACGTACAATAAACACACTACCTGCAGCAATGCTATTTCACTGTGAGTGGCGTGTGAATACAGAGTAGTGGGTACCCCGATGGCCCATTGGTTACAACAACCCAGCCTTGGTTTAGCGCCAAGTTTTCACGGCATTTGGGAAACACCTTTCTTTGGCAGTTTGACAAGGTAGTGTCCCCTGAATAATGTGCTCCACAATGTGAACTGACGTCACGAAACTGACACACAAAACAACCAGGAAGTCTGTCTCGTCTGTTGTGGCAACCACTCTCCGCCATAATTATTTTGTCCACCCAAACTCGTCAACACACCAGGCCATGTAGAGAATACCCGACAAGTGGATTTGGTATAGTGGTTAAAGCTTTCGGCCTGCCCATCCTGAGGTACTGGGTTCGCATTTCTATTGGGCAGGAATTGGGTTGGGAATTCTTCCTTGCCAAATCGGGTCAGATTCACGCGCAGACCCGTTTAATAGTAATAATAATAATAATAATAACTGAGTTCTGTTTTACCCAATTTCTCAAAGCGCCGCAAGCTGAACTAAACACGCACGCTCACGTGAATCACACGCAATCTCTTACACATTAGACAATGAACACATTACAATCATGTGGTGCGAAGGGTCAGCTCAGCTACGTAAGTATAGGAAGTTAGAATTGAATTTATTTTAAAATTTTATTGGCTGAACTTTTCCATTTCGTGCACACACACACACACACACACACACACACACACACACACACACACACACACACACACACACACACACACACACACACACACACATTTTCAGGGGAGCCGGGACTTTCAATGCTCGGGTCGTGAGTTTGCCGGAATCCCGGATGGAGCCATATATTTGTATTGGCATTTTCCTCGATGCCAAGCCTTTAATATCACCCTCATGTGGTGGAAAAGGACGTTAAACCCCCAAACACACACACACCCTTATATTTGAATGGTTTTCTGTGGATATTTCGAACAATGCGATGTCCCTATCGCTTTATGAAATACAGTGAAGTGATTGCAAACTAACGTGTTTTTCCACAGCTGGTGGTAGAGAGGAGCAGAGTGACCCGCCAACACCAAATATCATTTTTATTACACGTCATTATCTGCCTTGTCCACACTGTCACTACCACTATAGTATTTTCCTTTTGGTTGAACTGAATTGATTGATTGAATCTTTTCTGACATAAAACGTTTCTTTTTCACGATCGCGTTGAAACGACTGTTGACGTTCTGCAAGGCTTGCGTCGTTATACGCATTCAGTGAAACTGTGATTCATCTCCGTCAGTTATCGACTTTTGTCAACATTTATGAAAAGAAACGGTGTGTCTTCTAGCGCGTTAACGACTTCTGTCGCCAAATACTGTACTTGTCCAATGTAAGAAAACCCAACTCAAGTTCTAGCTTGGCCCGAGGTTTTTGTTCACTTCCATCCTGCAAGTTTCTCTTTCTGTGTAGGCTTGCCGTGTACGAACCAGAAGACTTTGGGGATAACCGTTGTGCAAGAGAACGTGACAGTCAATGTAGATTTCTCACGCAAGACATCAAAAACACCAAGATCGCCCTTATGAAAAATAATCACGAGAAAAGGCACCTTTCTGCTCTGAACTCCGGACAACCAATAATGGTTTGCAATAGTTTCGTCCAGCCACATGTGTTTGGATCACTTGATGATCAGGCTGGGGAATTCCTGAGAAAAAAAAAAAAAAGACTGAAATCCAGGTTGGGGAATTCCAGGGGCCGCCAAGGCCCCGGCGGGGTGCAGGGACAGCGCCCAGCTGGGGGGACCGGGGGGGGGGGGGGGAGGGGGGGCAAAGTCTCCCGGAAGAAAACGAATTTTAGTATTTTCACAAGCAATTTGGCAAATCAAGGAAATGGAAAGAATGGGGAAAAATAATGACCGCTGTAAAGAAGACGTGTTTGTTTGGATTCGGGAATCTTTCTTCATACAACTAGTCAAAAAGAAACTGACTCAAGCGTAGCAGTTACGGCAGGCTCTTTGGTAAGCACCGCTTTCAGTCCATATAGGGAACTGATAAACCTCAATTAACGGCCATCTATAAGCAATGAATCTTTCCTACATGTTCCAGAAGATAATTCTGAAACACCGGGCATGTTTGCATCCCATTATACTTGTTTTCACAGATACACCTTATCACAGCAACCAATCAAGTGTCCCTACTCCCAGTATTTCGCATATTCAGCCATTATTAAACAGATTGCACTTTCGATGGCTGTTTGTGACCAAAGTACCGAAGCGATTTCAATGAACTTTTGATACGACACAACTGGGATACTATTCTTGCGTGTGCTCTTTGAGAAAACCCGTTCACTACTCACAACGCAGCAACTCCACAATGTCAAGTGACATCACGAAACTGACACACAAACCAACCAGGAAGTATCTCGTCTGTTGTGGCAACCACACTCCGCCATATTATTTTGTCCACCCAAACTCGTCACCACACCGAGTCATGTAGAGAATACCCGACAAGTGGATTTGGTATAGTGGTTAAAGCTTTCGGCCTACCCATCCTGAGGTACTGGGTTCGCATGTCTAGTGGGCAGGAATTGGGTTGGGAATTCTTCCTTGCTAAATCGGGTCAGATTCACGCGCAGACCCGTTTAATAGTAATAACTGGATATTGTATAGGCACTTTTACCCAGTTTCTTGAATCGGCTCAAAGCGCCGCGAGCTGAACCGCCCACGTGAATCACACGCATTCTCTCACACATTGGATATTGAACACATTACAATCACGTGGTGCGAAGGGTCAGCGCAGCTATTTATGTACAGGAATTTAGAATTGCATGTATTTTTAAATCAGTATCAGTTGTGGGCTGAACATTTCCATTTCGTGCGCGCGCGCGCGCGCGCACACACACACACACACACACACACACACACACACACACACACACACACACACACACACACACACACACACACACACACATTGTCAGGGGAGCCGGGACGGGAGCCACATATTTGTGTTGGTCTTTCCCTTCGTCATGTGGTGGAAAAGGACGTTAAACCCCCAAACACCCACCGTCTAACTTGTCGACAGACGCGGTTCGAGTGCAGCGTGCACATACAAGTCGTTTTGCTCCAATGGTTACCGAACACACTCTCAAAACTATGTCGATTAATATTGACGTCTTTAACTGCGCGTGTACCGTGCATATCATTTCTAATTCAACACAGCCCTTCAGTGTCCTGCCTTTTCACGCCGGGTGGGTGACGTATGGACAGTGTACACAATGACGACAAAAGCCATATTGCGCTGACGTCTCTCTCTGTTAGTGTGAAGATTTCAGTCGTATGAGTTGTCGGCAATCAGCATAATAGACCCGTCACTCCTTTCTGATATTTCAAGGGGAGCCGAGGTGGCCGAATGGTAGAGCGTTGGACTTCTAATGCTCGGGTCGTGAGTTCGTATCCCGGTGGGGCCAAATATTTGTGCTGGCTTTTTCATCGTTGCCCCGTCTTTGATATCACCCGTATGTGGTGGAAAAGGACGTTAAACCCCCAAACACACACACATACACACGCACCCTTATATTTGAATGGTTTTCTGTGGATATTTCGAACAATGCGATGTCCCTATCGCTTTATGAAATACAGTGAAGTGATTGCAAACTAAGTAACGTGATTTTCCACAGCTGGTTGTAGAGAGGAGCAGAGTGACCCGCCAACACCAAATATCATTTTTATTACACGTCATTATCTGTCTGTCCCACACTTTCACTGATACTATAGTATTTTCTTTTGGGTTGAACTGAATAGATTGATTGAATCTTTTCCCACATAAAGCGTTTCTTTGTCACGATCGCGTTGAAACGACTATTGACGTTCTGCAAGGCTTGCGTCGTTACGCATTCAGTGATACTGTGATTCATCTCCGTCAGTTATCGACTTTTTGCAATATCATGTTTATGAAAAGAAACGGTGTGTCTTTCAAAGCATTAACGACTTCTGTCGCCATAGACGGTACATGCCCAATGTCAGAAAACCCAACTCAAGTTCTAGCTTGTCTGACATTACGGACACTCACGATAATATTATAGTTGTTGTGTGAAGTCAGCTATCCGAAGTAGGAACCTGTTCTTTCTCTTGTCACTATTTAATAAGTCTAAATTACTAATCTTCGATTGCAAATTCAGACAGAAAACTGAACTGATACAATGTGTGGTGATTGTTACTATGCAGGTCAAAGGGAATTACATTTCACGTTAATTTAGATTTCCCGACAGAAATATACAGCGGAAGTTTGAACCGGGAGCCGTCAGTTTTGTTGTTCTCCTCCACTGATCTTGAGAAACATTTTGAACAAGACTGTTCCAGCCGTAAGTAGAACAAAAACATAATGTGCTGTAGATTTCTGTCACCTGACAAAGATGAGAGGTGTACCACAAGTAGTGTCCCTGGTGCCGTAATATGAATGAACGTAACGCCATCAAATCCTACATGATCGGATCATCCTAAAAAATATTTGGCCCCAGCCGGGATACGAACTCATGACCCGAGCATTAGAAGTCCAACGCTCTACCATTCGGTCACACCTGCTTGCCTTCTACACCAACGTGAAGATCCCACAATCATGTCTCGTGTATTACGTGTTCACGCTGCAAAGATCGAGATGAAAGCAGGAGTTTGAACAGAGCCGACTGAGTGAGTTCCATTGACAAGAGATTCACGTCTGTTGGCCTCGTGGTGACCTGTGTTAACATTCGTCACACAATGAAAAGAAAGCGTTAGTTCGGGCTCTTCATGAATTTGACACAAGCAGAAAACTCACAGTTCCCGATGCAGACTAGTCGCGAGTATACTTTTAATATGGCGGACTGAGACTGAGAGTGAACGTGAACACGTGATACATTCGTCATCACTCGCCTCTTCACTGTAGTGGTGTGGAAGGTAAGCATGAAGGCACAGATCCTTGGAGTTGGGCTGATGTGTGGGTGACATGTCCGTAATAATAATAATAATGAGTATTGTATAGGCGCTTACCCAATTTCATGAATCGGCTCAAAGCGCCGCGAACTCAACCCAACACGCACGCTCACGTGAATCATACGCATTCTCTCGCACACTAGAAATAAACACATTACAATCACGTGGTACGAAGGGTCAGCTCAGCTATTTAAATTTCGGACATCAGAATAGCATGTATTTTTCAAATTTGGTGGCCTGCACATTTCCAAAGCAGCGGGGGAGGAAGCCGTAGTACCCGGAGAGAACCCCCGACGATCGGCCCGGTGCCACATACGAGAAGGAAAAATTCTTTGTCCCGAGTGGGACTCGAACCCCCCACCTCTCGCATTGGTGACAAGTCTCTTAACCACTAGACCACCGACCGCTCGTGGTACGTTTTTCGCACATCGGTCAGAAAAGGACTTTTACATGATTCGTACAGTCTCACCATTCTGACAGCAGAATTTCTACGTACATCCTAGTGCTGCACGATATAAAGTATATCCACGTAGTATGGTATACAAATAATTATTCAGCAACATGTCTACTCGTACAATACCTCCCGGCATAACACACCGCTCATCATGACCAGATTCCGGCCGTGACACCCACAATACCTGACGCCATCACTATACACCTCCAGTCTGGAGAAGAAAGCTGGGGGTTTTACACAGGGAATGATTTCTAAATCACAGTTTTATCGTGCTGCTGGTGACGCAAAAACGGTGAACTGTACCTTCAGCGGTGACATCAAATGCGACTACCATGTATATTACACGTATGTATATATATATATACCCACAGCCTATGTCCAGCTGTTCACGTCTCAGCCACAAAGGGAAACAAACAATCTGTTGTCCTGCTTTACTGTGGGTAAACACAACACAACACAACACAACACAACACAACACGGGTTTCTAACAATCACAACACCCTCGTTCCTACTTACCATAAACAAATCACAAAAAAGAAAATCAGTCCTCAAGTGTATATTTATTTGGTGCATTTGGGGACGCCTAAACAAAAGCAACAAAAATGGAAATTCTCTTTGACTTGCTAAATTTTACCAGGCATTGCATCTGATCAGCCGTTGGGTTTGTTTGTTGTTGTTGTTGTTTTTATATGTATTTAAAATTAGCAATGACTTGTAGAAAATGACAAGAGAAAGAACACAAGTTCCTGGGTCGAGTAGCTGACGTGACAACAACCAGACACAATGTCCTGATTTTACACAAACTTGGGCTTGAGTTGGGATGTCTTATATTTCACTTGTACCTTCATTCTTTGTCGACATAGAATCATTCAGCCGCTGAAAGATACACCGTTTCTGTTCATAATTATTGAAAATCTCAACGACTGACGAAGGTAAATCACAGTGTCATTTAATACGTAACCGACGCAAGCACGAAGTCAAAAGCCGTTGTAAGCCGAGACTGAGAAAGAGGCGGGTGTTTTGTCTGACGTATGATCCATTCAAGTCATTGCAAACCCAGTGGCAGATTCTATAGTGTCTGTTATGATGTCGGCGCGGCCGGTATAGAGACGTGTAATAATAAGAATGATATCTGGTGTTGGCGGGACACTCTTACTCTGCTCCTCTCTACAACCAACGGTGGCCACACGCAGTAGTTTGAAATCACTTCACTTTACTTCACAAAGCAGTAATTATAGGGACACCGCTTTGTACGAAATAAGCAGAGACACCCATTGAAATATCAGATATGAGTGACGGGTCTATTGTGCTAATCGCCGACAACTCTCACGACTGAACTAGCAGCGAGACGTCAGCATAATGCACGAAGGCTTCGCTGGTGAAAGACTGAGTTAGCTTTGAAATTCTATGCACGCACAACCACGCACTCAAAATAGGTTTTCAATGGTAATGGACACAGTTTGGGGAGTGTGTTCGGTAACCAGCAGAGCGGTGAAAACGACTCACGGAAGCATGTTGCACACGAACCACACCAGTGAACAAGTCAGAGACATGTCGCCTGATGGGCTGGTCACGTGACACATGGGCCCACCGACGACAACTTGATGTAGTGCACGACTCTATCCGAACTGCTGGCGGTCACGACCAGGGAGAAGTCAGTTTGTGAAGAAGGATTGAAAACAAATACACTAAAGACGTAAATAATGCTCAATGAATTTACATAGCGGAAGAATGTGTTCCCTCGATCAGCCAAACAAAATAAACGCAACAACAACAACAACAAACAAGACTTAGGCTTTTAGTTACGGCAAGACTTGTAACATCGAGTGGTTTTCGATAGGCCGGGGTGGTCGAATGGTAGAGCGTAGGACTTCTAATGCTCGGGTCGTGAGTTCGATCCCGGCTGGGGCCAAATACTTGTGCTGGCTTTTTTTATCATTGCCTTTGGTATCACCATTATGTGGTGGAAAAGGACGTTAAACTCCCCAGCACCCACCCCATTATTATTAGTAAATTATGAACAAAGGAACAGAAGGACAATGATCATTCAGGGCGTACCACACACACACACACGCACGCACACACACAGATAGAAAGGCGGAGGGGAGACCCACACAAACTGAAGACTGTTATTCTTCACAGAAATTTCATGCAGGAGTTTTGTATAGCGGCCGATCGGGGGTGGGGGTGGTGGGGAAGAGTTGGTAGGGTGGGGGTGAGGGGAGAGTCCCTGTGACTTAAAGGCGAGCATTTCCCGACCAAGTCACTCTCGATGACTCAGTATTGAATACCAGTAAACAACGCCGCCTTATTTGATTGGCTGATCGTGATCATGGTCTGTGGGTTGTATAACATGACAACAAACCATGTGACTTGAAGAGGATCCCAGTCACACGTTCAGATACTTGAGACTGTATATATACAGCGTAAGTCCGTCATTGATGTGGTACTGATTCTGTGGTTCCGTCATTGTTGTGGTACTGACTGTGGTTGCGTCAATTCATTGCTGTTGTGGTACTGACTGTGGTTCCGTCACTGTGGGGGGAGCCGGGGTGGTCGAATGGTAGAGCGTTGGACTTCTAATGCTCGGGTCGTGAGTTCGTATCATGGTGGGGCCAAATATTTGTGCTGGCTTTTTCATCGTTGCCCCGTCTTTGATATCACCCTATGTGGTGGAAAAGGACGTTAAATCCCCAAAACGCCCACCCACCCACCCTCCGTCACTGTGGTGGTAGTGATTTCGTTCTGTTCTGTGGTGTTGTGATGAGAGTTGATATCTTCACGGACTACTGACGAGAATTCGCGTGAACTGAACACAGAACGCGTGAGCAGTGAGGTAAGCGCCTTCCTTCAATATAAGGAAGAATATTTGATGAGTGTTTGGTGATGTTATTGTTTTGTTGTGAGTTGTTTGTTTGACGTTGTGTTTTATGGCCATTTCTCGCTGTGAGAACAATACAAGTTTCAGACAGAAAACTGTGGGTGGGTTGACATACAAGAATATAAATACATGCATAGGTCGTTAGTGTCAGTTTATTCTTTTATTGAAATGATGTTTACATGACACAGGCAAATTGTCACTTGTGTTACCGAGGCAGTTTTCATTTTGTTAACATTTTCGTCACGTCGGCTGGAAAAGGAACTAGTAATGATTGATCATAAAACGCTGCGTGTTAGGATTATGTTGTTGTCGTGAGACTGTGTTTTCCCTGAGAATATGAGAGCAGTACACGCGATCTTTGTCGGGTTTATGACGGTTTGCATTGAATCTGATAATCATGGTCCTTTTTCTGATAGTTAACCAAACAATGCCACGTCTGTGTTGGAGGGTTACCTATTATTTATGTAGGACTGCATTTTTGAATTTTGTGGGCTGAACATTTCCAAAGCAGAGGGAGGGGAAGGGGGTGGCGGGGGGGGGGGGGGGGGGGGAGGCGGAGTACCCGGAGATCCGAACCTAACCGTGTCTCGCATCCTCGCATTGGCAATCAAGTCTTAACCACTAGACCACCGACGCTTACGTTTACAGATTTGTAGGTGACAGTCAGCAGTTTGACAGATTTCAAGGGCGTGACAAAGCGGCCTCAGAGAGCATCCCCCGCGAGAAGAAGTCGACTCTGTAGTTGACAAAATTGTCGTGAATAATTATCATTATTAGTATTATCAGTTTCGTGTATTTTGGGAGGAGAGATACCCGGTGTGGAGTTAGTGTGGAAGATGCTGTCTGGCCTGTGTAGGTTCTAGTGTACAGACATTGATGTTTTCACTGGCCATTATGAGAACGAGTTTCATTCTAGAACATGAAAATACACATTGTGTGCGATTAGTGTCATTTCATTTGAGTGTGTTATTAATGTAATGATGTTTACTTTACAGGCAACTTGTCTCTTGTGTTACCGTGCGGGGTTTAAACCAGTAAAGTAATTGTTTGGCAACTGAGAGGGAACACTAAAGGCAGTGTGTGTGTGTGTGTGTGTGTGTGTGTGTGTGTGTGTGTGTGTGTGTGTGTGTGTGTGTGTGTGTGTGTGTGTGTGTGTGTGTGTGTGTGTGTGTGTGATTATCTGAACACATTTATTTTTTTTTCTGAATTTCAGACAACATGTCGGGGAAAGGAGTGTTTTCTGTGTGTGGAAAACCCGACCATGTGACCAGTAACTGTCCCGGTCCACACGGTTCTCAGCGCCCACAGACTGGTCACGTGACAGCACAAGGCACAAGTCAGCCTCAGGGCTCTATACAGACAGCACAAGGCACAAGTCAGCCTCAGGGCTCTATACAGACAGCACAAGGCACAAGTCAACACCAGGGCTCTATACAGACAGCACAAGGCACAAGTCAGCCTCAGGGCTCTAGACAAACAGTACAAGGCACAAGTCAGCCTCAGGGCTCTATACAGACAGCACAAGGCACAAGTCAGCCTCAGGGCTCTAGACAAATAGCACAAGGCACAAGTCAACATCAGGGCTCTATTCAGACAGCACAAGGCACAAGTCAGCCTCAGACACCAGTAGATACGGCCGAAAACCTCTGGCTTCAGTCTGTACATGACTGGTACCCCAACCTCCACAGACAAACCTACTTCCTCCCTCCGCTTCACTTCAACAGAGTGCAGTATCATTTTGAGGATGTAGCCGGACAGACGGTACTCGTCCCAACAACTCCCGGTGACGTTCCCGTTAACCCCGTTCCCAGCGGTCCTCCCCCTCAGCCTAACCCCCCACCTCTAGCATCCCGAGTGTGGCCTGACCAGCCAGTGCCCCCTGGTAAACCCATCCCCCAGGTGCAAGAGAATGACGTGAGGGACGATCGCGCCATGCAGCAAGTTCTGCAGTCCATTCGGCACCTGGCGGAGAGGAGGCAGGAGGTCATGATGGTACTGTCCCAGTTAGACTTCAGGAGATACCTGGACAATCAAGTCGATCCAATCACTGCAGTAGCTACCCGTCTCCTTCCACGACCCGCCACCCTGGCTAATCCGGACGGGGAATTTGACATCTTGCTGGTTAGCCGTCAGTACGGCCTGGTAGTAGGAGAAGTGAAATCAGTGGGAGACGACCCCCAGCACACCACGGACCAGGCGATAGTGACAAGAGTGAAGAAAGCCTTGAAGCAGCTGAAGAAGGCCGACGTTACTCTGAGGCAACTGGTGTCAGACCTGGCGCCCGTCAACGTGACAAGAATACTGATGCTGCCAAACATCACATCCCAGCAACTGATGACAGCTTTAAGTACCGACCCCCAGACTGAACAGGTGAGAAATCTCTCTCTCTCTAACTTTAAAACCCACAGAAGCCCTCAGTAAGAACAGCAGGTATCACGGTATTGACACGGATGAAGCAAGGGCCGTGATATGTATTGTGGCCTTTAGATAAAGTGTGGGTCAGTCACCTCCCTTACTCCCCTTGCCGTAACTTTTGATGCGAGTGTATCATTGAAAGTTCTTTAAACCCTGTCTGATTTCTTCATGTCCGTTTTGTATCGGGCTAAGGTTAACGTAAGATCTGTGGGTGTTTGGTCACATTTTGTAGGACAAGAGGAACCTGAATAACCCACTAGTAGGGCGTTGGACTTTCCACACTCGACTTTCCGGCTCGAGTCGTGAGTTCAAATCCCCGGGCGGGATCAATAACCACCCACACTCGAAGTCGGAAAGAACACACACACACACACACACACACACACACACACACACACACACACACACACACACACTGACACACACACTGACACACACACACACACACACACACACACACACACACACACTGACACACACACACACACACACACACACACACACACACACACACACACACACACACACACACACATTCATTTACCTGCGAATTGGCGCGTTTCCCCCCCGTAAGTTCCTTTTTATTCACATCGTATCGAAAACCACGACTGAACCCCGTCATTGTGGGTGATGTCTATTTCCAGGGGCATTGGGGCACCCCCACGAACCTATGACGTCAAACGCGCCATGGGTTTGTGCGATCCTTCTTTCGCTCACCAGTTCGGTTCGTTCGATCGTTTGTGGAGGCGCTCGTTTACCGTTACTCTGCTATGTCAGTCCGATGTTCCTCCACCCGGTACGCGTTGTAGTAAATCAACTCAACAACATGAGAAACCATCGTAATAGGCCATGACAGTACTACGGAGATGCAGTACTGGCATGTCGTACTAAAACCTGCCCGGACATGTTAAACCTTGCCTAGTCGCACGGTTTTGCAGGAATTAAGTGTTCCAAGCCCATTTCATCTTAATACTGTCGCGATCCCTCACCACTGATGCTTACTCAATTCATAAACGAAGCATTCATATACATGCAGGGCCCCTTGTAAGCATTATATGCATGCAGGTGCACAGTCATACCTTATGCAGGGACACTTGTGTTCCCGGAGGGGCATTCATGTACCTGACACAGTTCTCTCACCAACCACACTGCATTTTGTCTTCAGGTGTTTTGCTCTTATTATCATGATAGCGCTTACTAATATTGTGCATTCGTGTACATACAGGGCCATTCGATAGCATTATATGCATACAGGGGCATTCGTGTTCCTGCAGGGGCATTCATGTACCTGACACATGCTGTGTTTTGGGCACGTCATATGTTCCGCAAACCAAAGTTCATGTTGTCTTAGCGTGATATTATTATGATAGTGCTTACTAATGATGTACATTCTACACTACAAAGAGAAGCCTTCACGTTTCAGCCTTCAGCCTTCAGCTATGAGGTGTCTGTAAAATTCGCGCACGTTGCACAGCTGCCCCGAGCCTAACGCGTCTTAATACTGTCGTGATCTCTCACAATGCATTCTCTGCAATGTTGTTTAATTCATCAGCGATACATTCATGTACATTGTGGGGCCCTTGTTAGCATTATATGCATGCAGAGGCACTGACATAGCCTATGTAGGGGCACTCGTGTTCCTGCAGGGGCATTCATGTACCTGACACATGGTGTGTTTTGGGCATGCCATTTGTCCCACCAACCACACTTCATTTTGTCTTCAGGTGTTTATTTTTTCCTTATCCTGATAGCGTTTACTAATAATGTGCATTCATGTACAGGGCCATTTGATAGCATTATATCAAAGACCTTGGAATCTTTCCAAGATCTTTGATTATATGCACACAGGGCCACACATGTTCCTGCAGGGGCATTCATGTACCTGACACATAGTGTGGTTTGGGCATGCCATTTGTCCATCCAACCACATTTCATTTTGTCTTAAGGTGTGTTGTCCTTATTATCATGATAGCGCTTACTAATAATGTGCATTCCTGTACATACATGGCCATTCGATAGCATTATATGTACACAGGGGCACTCGTGTTTTGGGCACGTCATGTGTCCTGCAACCCCCCCCCCCCCCCCCCCGAAAAAAAAAACAAAAAAAACCCCCAAAATTAAACATACAAAAAATCGGAAAATTGGCGTTCCACCACGTATCGCGACACGGGATACCCCCCCCCCCCCATCCCCCCCCCATCCCCCCCCCAAAAAAAAAACAAAACAAAACAAAAAAAAACAACAACAACAACAAAACCACTTACAAAGCAGATCACAGACATCAGCATAGCAGCTATGAGGTGTCTGTAAAATTCGCGCACGTTGCACAACTGCTCCGAGCCTAATGCGTCTTAATATTGTCGTGATGTGCATTCTATGCAGTGTTGTTCAATTCATCAAGGATAGCTTGTTAGCATTATATGCATGCAGAGGCACTGACATAGCCTATGTAGGGGCACTCATGTTCCTGCAGGGGCATTCATGTACCTGAAACATGGTGTGTTTCGGGCATGCCAGGATCCGAAGTCGGGTGCCCTAACCACTAGACCAAATCCCCTGTGTAGGCATCCTATCTTACTTTGTCATCAATGACTATTCCCTAATACTTGTACTCTTCAACCATCTTCACTGCCTGATTGTGTATGACAGTCTCCACAACCACATTTTTGTTAGTTCAAAAACCATCTCTTTTAAATCAAAAACTATCTCTTTAGTTTTCATAACATTTAACTCAAAAACCATCTCTTTTAAATCAAAAACCATCTCTTTTAAATCAAAAACCATCTGTTTAGTTTTCATAACAACATTTACCTCCAAGAAAGAGTCGTCACACCACTCAACAAACTCATCCAGTGCAGGACCGTGGGTTTGTTCAGATCCGAACAAGAGAGAAGCTAATGCAGTGTCATCCGAGAATTTCACAAGGAACCTGATGTCATACTGACTTCTACATTCGATCGGCTACCCTCAGCAGCCAGTAACTGAGCAGCCTGAGGATTACAGCTGTGAACCGGTTCAAAAATCCAAACCTGTTTTTTAAACCGGTGGTTTTTTTTTCCGGTTGTCATCACCAAAAGGTGTTTGAGGTCTGCAAAAATATTGTTTTATGCGATACATGTTCATATATATGTGTGTGTGTGTTCAAGTGCATCAGCGATCAGGCTGCAGTAAACTGATTGCTAGTCGTCAAACATAAATCCTGGCTAAACAAACAAACAAACAAGAAAAAAGAGGAGGAGGAGGAGGAGAAGAAAAAGAAGAAGAAGAACTTATAACAAGACGAAGAAGGAGGAGGAGGAGGAGAAGAAGAACTTGTAAGAAGAAGAAAGAGGAGGAGGAGAAGAAGAAGAAGAAGAGGACGAAGAAAGAAAGAAAGAAAGAAGGCAGGAAAGAAAGAAAGAAAGCAAATCTAAAGTTTTGACCACTTTGCTGTATTTTCTTGAACAAAAACTTCTCAAACGCAACCTGACCATAATCCCCCCCCCCCCCCAAATATAAACTTACTTCAGCCCATAATTAATATTTTAAGTCCTCTGCTCTAGAGGGCTTGGGCCTAAATGTGAAATTAAAGTTTTTTTTCTAAAATAAAAGTTCTTAATTTCCTTACTAACATATAACCAAAACACCGGTTCGCGGCAACTCGAACCGGTTCGGCGAACCGGTTCAAATGGAAACCGGTTATAACCGGTAAACCGGTTAACCGCGGCAGCTCTACTGAGGATATTGGCACCTGAGGATATTCGCAATTCGCATGGACACGTGTAATTAGCGCGGAAAGACAGAAAAAGGATCCCGAGGTCCGAGGAGGCCATAAAAAAGTGACCAGGCACAAAAGCTGTAAATACTCAGCAGCCACACCTCTTCAACCCTGCCCTTATTTCAAATCGCGACGTTTTTCAGTCACGTCGAACACTTCGTCGGCCTATTACACCATCACCGCGGCGGGCTCCCGGTTTCCCCCAAATAAATACTACATTTTTCGATTCTTTATTCAATGTCACTCTCAGAAATCATAGTGATTAAAAGGCACAAAGCCTGTACTGAACTACTCAGCAGCCACACCTCTTCAACCCTACCCCCATTACAAATCGCGACGCTTTTCACTCATGTGCGCAATTCCTCAGCCTGTTACACTATCGGCTCCTTTTTTCCCTTAATAAACACTACATTTTTCGATTCTTTATTCAATTTCAGGCAAAAAAATTATACTGACTAGGAGGCACAAAGTAAATACTCAGCAGCCACACCTGTTTAACCTTGCCCCCATTCCAAATCACGACGTTTTTCACTCACGTCGCACACTTCCTCGGCTGCCGGTTTAGCAGTAATAAATATTATATTTTTCGATTCCTTATTGATCTTAAGTCGCAGAAGTTATAGTGATTAGGAGGCAGAAACATGTAAATAGACAGCACCCACATTTTTTTCACCCTAACCCCGATATATAAAATGGGGAGTTGAAGAGGTGTGGCTGCTGAGTACTTACCGGCTTTGTGCCTCCTAATCACTATGATTTCTGAGACTTAAATTGAATACAGAATCGAAAAATCTAGTATTTATTAAGGGGAAACCGAGAACCGATGGTATAATAGGCCGAGGAAGTGTGAAACGTGAGTGAAAAACGGCGCGATTTGGACGGGGGCAGGGTTGAAGAGGTGTGAGTGCTGAGTATTTACAGCTTTGTGCCACCTAATCACTATGATTTCTTTTATTAGGGGGAAACCAGGAGCCGACGGTGTAATAGGCCGAGGAAGTGTGCGACGTTAGTGAAAAACGTCGCGATGCGGACTGGGGGCAGGGTTGAAGAGGTGTGGTTGCTGAGCATTTACAGCCTCCTAATCACTATGATTTCTGAGACTGAAATTGAATACAGAATGGAGAAATTTAGTGCTTAGTAGAGGGAAACCAGGAGCCGATGATGTAATAGGCCGAGGAAGAGTGCGACGTGAGTGAAAAACGATTTGGAATGGGGGCAGGGTTGAAGAGGTGTGGCTGCTGAGTATTTACAGGCTTTGTGCCTCCTAATCACTATGATTTCTGAGACTGAAATTGAATGAAGAATCGAAAAATATAGTGTTTATTATGGGGAAACCGGGAGCCGATGGTGTAATAGGCCGAGAAATTGTGTGGAACGCGAGTAAAGAATGTAGCGTTTTGGAATGGGGGCAGGGTTAAAAAGGTGTGGCTGCTGAATATTTACAGGCTTTGTGTCTCCTAACCACTATAATTTCTGAGACTGAAATTGAATAGAGAATCGAAAAATATCATATTTAATGGGGGGACGCTGGGAGCCGATGGTGTAATAGGCAGAGGAATTATGCGGAACGTTAGTGAAGAATGTAGCGTTTTGGAATGGGGGCAGAGTTGAAGAGGTGTGACTGCTGAGTATTTACAGGTTTTGTGCCTCCTAATCACTATAATTTCTGAGACTGAAACTGAATAAAGAATCGAAACATAATGTATGTATAATGTATGTATGCCGATGGTGTAATATGCCGAGAAAGAGTGCGACGTGAGTGAAAAACGTCGCGAGTTGGAATCGGGGAAGGGTTGAAGAGGTGTGGCTGCTGAGTATTTACAGGTTTTGGCCTTTGTGCCTCCAAATCACTATGATGTCTGAGACTGAAATTGAATAAAGAATCGAAAAATATAGTATTTATTAGGGGGAAACCAGGAGCCGATGGTGTAATAGGCGGAGGAAGTGTGCGACGTGAGTGAAAAACATCGCGATTTGGACTGGGGGCAGGGTTGAAGAGGTGTGGTTGCTGAGTATTTACAGCTTTGTGCCTCCTAATAACTATGATTTCTGAAACTGAAATTGAATGAAGAATCGAAAAATATAATGTTTATTATGGGGAAACCGGGAGCCGATGGTGTAATAGGCCGAGAAATTGTGAGGAACGTGAGTGAAAAACATAGCGATTGGAATGGGGGCAGGGTTAAAAAGGTGTTGCTGCTGAGTATTTACAGACTTTGTTCCTCCTAATCACTATGATTTCTAAAACTGAATAAAGAATCGAAAAATATAGTATTTATTAGGGGGAAACCGGAAGCCGATGGTGTAATATATAGGCCGAGGAAGTGTACGACGTGAGTGGAAAACGTCGCGATTTGGACTGGGGCAGTTTGAAGAGGTGTGGCTGCTGAGTATTTACAGGCTTAGTGCCACCTAATCACTATGATATCTGAGACTGAAATTCAATAAAGAATAAAAAAAAAATATAGCGTTTATGGGGGGGGGGGGGGGGGGCATAGTGTAGTGGGCCCAGAAATTGTGTGGAACGCGAGTGAAAAACGTAGAATGAGGGCGGGATTAAAAAGGTGTTGCTGCTGAGTATTTACAGACTTTGTGCCTCCTAATCACTATGATAATAAGGACGACTTATAAGGCGCCTATACATGAAATAAAACAGGCTCTAAGCGCCGTACATCATAACTACATACACCACGTTCATACACACAGACTCACAGGGAACATTCAGAGTTAAACAGTATCTCACAACAAGCAGACTGACACGGTGTGGAAGGGCAGAGTAAATCAGTAATCAGTTTTAAATAGGTGGGTTGTGAGGCAGCGTTTGAAGCTGGCACTGGACTCTGTGACAGTATCGTGTCTAAGTGATATCGGAAGTTAAGTTGGTTCCAAAGAGCTGCAGCCTGAAAGGAAAAGGATCTCTGACCATATGTTTTAGTTCTTACTGAAGGGGTGCACAGAACTTTAGTGTAAGAGGAGCTACGTAACTGCCTGGATGGAGTGCAACAATGAAGGAGTTCAAAAAGGTAGGAAGGACCAGTGCCAGAGAGAGATACATGACAAATGGACAAGAGCTTGTGCTTCAGTCTATCTCTGATGATCTCTGAAACTGAATAATGAATCGAAAAATATAGTATTTATTAAGGGGAAACGGAGAGTCAATGGTGGAATAGGCCGAGAAAGTGTACGACGTGTGTGAAAAACGTCGCAATTTGGACTGGGGGCGGGGTTGAAGAGGTGTGGTTGCTGAGTATTTACCGGCTTAGTGCCTGCTAAAAACTATGATTTCTGAGACTGAAATTGAACGAAAAATGGAAAAAATATAGTGTTTATGATGGGGAAACCGGGAGCCGATGGTGTAATAGGCCAAGAAATTGTGTGGAACGTGAGTGAAGAATGAGGGCAGAGTTGAAGAGGTGTGGCTGCTATATAGTTACAGGCTTTGTGCCTCCTAATCAATATGATTTCTGAGAATGAAAATGAAAGAAATATATATATATATATATATATATATATATATATATATATATATATATATATATATATATATATATATATATAGTATTTATTGGGGGGAAACCAGATACCGATGGTGTAATAAGCAGAGAAATAGCGCAACACGGGTGAAAAACATCGTGTTTTGAAATGGGGGCAGAGTTGAAGAGGTGTTGTTGCTGAGTATTTACAGGCTTTGTGCCTCCTAATCACTATGATTTCTGAGACTCAAATTGAATAAAGAATTGAAAAATATAGCGTTTGTGGGGGGCGGGGGGGGGGGGGGGGGGAGCCGATGGTGTATTAGGTCGAGATATTGTTTGAAACGTGAGTGAAGAACGTAGCGTTTGGAATGGGGGTAGGGCTAAAAAGGTGTGGCTGCTGACTATTTACAGACTTTGTGCCTCCTAATCACTATGATTTCTGAGACTTGAAAAAATAAGGAAGAAAAAAAAAAATTAATAGGGAGAAACCGAGAACCGATGGTGTTATAGGCCGAGGAAGTGTGCGACGTGAGTGAAAAACGTCGAGATTTGGACTGGGGGCTAGCTTGAAGAGGTGTGGCTGCTGAGTATTTACAGGCTTTGTGCCTCCTAATCACTATGATTTCTGAGACTGAAATTGAATAAAAAATAGACAAATAAAGTGCTTAGCAGGGGGAAACCGGGAGCCGATGGTGTAATAGGCCGAGGAAGTATGCGACGTGAGTGAAAAACGTCGCTATTTGGACTGGGGGCAGGGTTGAAGAGGTGTGGCTGCTGAGTATTTATGAGGGTGGGTGGATGTTTGGGGGGTTTAACGTTTTTTTTCCACCACATAGGGTGATATCAAAGACGGAGCAACGATGAAAAAGCCAGCACAAATATTTGGCCCCAGCCGGGATCGAACTCACGACCCGAGCATTAGAAGTCCAACGCTCTACCATTCGACCACCCCGGCTCCCCGAGTATTTACAGGCTTTGTGCCTCCTAATCACTATGATTTCTGAGACTGAAATTGCATAAAGAATGGAAAAATATTTATTAGGGGGAAACTGGGAGCCGATGGTGTAATAGGCCGAGGAATTATGTGGAACGTGAGTAAAGAATGTAGCGTTTTGGAATGGGGGCAGGGTTAAAAAGGTGCGGCTGCTGAGTATTTACAGACTTTGTGCCTCCTAATCACTATAATTTCTGAGACTGAAGGAAAACTAACTGAAATAAGGAGAATTATTGCAAGATGGAAAAAAAGACAGATTACTCCGTTTGGAAAAATTACTATTATTAAAACACTTGTCCTTTCCAAACTGACTTACCTTCTATTAAACTTACCTGACCCTCCTGTTCACTTCCTTAAGGAGTTTGACCAAATTGTATTTAGTTTTCTATGGGGTGGCAAAAGCAATAAAATTAAAAAAACAACCATGTGTAAATCATATGAGAATGGGGGACTTAAGATGTGCAATATTCATTCTTTTCTATCTACAATGAAGGTTAGCTGGTTACGAAGGCTTGCAAGTGGTTCAGCTCGTCTTAGCTTGAACTTGTACCCTGCCCTTAAAAATTTGTGTATTTTTGGCGGTGAATATGCTAATGTTGTCATGCAAAGAGTTTGTAATCCTTTTTGGCAGGATGTTGCCAAACACTATAGAAAGTTGTGCAATAAGTACACCTTGGTTGATGTACATGACTTCTTGGCTGAGCCAATCCACTACAATGTCCATATCACCAGAGACAAGCAAGTGGTCTATGTAAAAGAATGGGTGGAGGCTAATATACTTCAGATAAAGGATGTAGTTAATGACCACGGTGAATTTTTTACCTACCAAGAGTTTAAAGATAAGTATGTTGCTGTGACTAGAACAAACTTCGTGTTATACCAAGGTATTATTCAAGCAATAAAGCAGTATCATTTGAAAGTAGGTTATGCAGACTTAGCTGCATGCAACAATACACTTATTGGCGGGGTGTGGAATTGTATCAATAAAGGCAACCAGGCTGTTAAGGCAATACTTACTGATGATGCAACTTTACCAACTGCTGCAACCAAATGGAATAATGTTTTTAAAGGCTTAGATTGGAAGTGTATTTATTCAAAATGTTTTCAAACAACTTGTGATGTACAACTCAGATGGTTTCAAGTGCGACTTTTGCACCGCATACTCCCAACTGGAAAGTATCTGTCCATATGTAAACTGATTGACACCCCGACATGTACATTTTGTAGAGATGAGATAGAAACCATTGGTCACCTTTTTTGGCATTGCCAGGTAGTGCAACGTTTCTGGAATGATCTTCTGGTATGGCTGCATACCAAATGTGTACACTGTGAAAGGTTTTCTTTTAGTGAGGAATTGGTACTCTTTGGAGTGGCGCAGAATGTTAGAACTGATAAGGTGCTGGACTTCATTATCCTTTTTGCCAAGTTCTATTTATACAAGTGTAAACTCCAGGGTGTTAATCCCACTAGCCAGAGCTTCATATGTCAGTTGAAGTACAGGTTTGTGACCGAGGAAGCCCTTTCTCGCAGACAGAGCAAAAGAGCAACGTTTGAACAGCTCTGGTTGCCTTACAAACCCCTTTTGGAGTGAGATTAAGTACAGGTATTAACAGGCTAGTAGTACTGTGTAAGAGTAAGGGGCTTAACAATGGCTTTTCTTTTTCTTTTTTTTATATCCGGTGTTGTCTCCCCTCGGTCAACTTGTGTAGAATCTGTTTTGTAAGCCATGTATGTTTGTGTCTTAATATTTAGTGCAGGTAAATCATGTATGTATGTGTTTGTCTATATGTGTTTGTGTAATGTCTGTATACATGTAATATTTGTAATATGCACAAAAATAATAAATAAATAAATAAATAAAAAAAAAGAAATGGAAATACATGTAGATGTAACAGGCGTTTGGTGTGGTGTGGTCAGCTGGAAAATTTTTTATTGGGTTTTCATCACCACCCTCAACAGGCATGCGTTGTAGTTGCTCATGTTGTACATAATTATTTGTGTATAGTTTGTGCAACTAGAAAGGTAAATGGGCATTTCAGAACAAGTCCTGTTAGTGTACTATAGTGGAGGAACAGCTGTAGTTGTGTGCAGTAGCATAAAAGGCACACACTTACACTTCAGAATCTGGCTGTTGCTTCCCCACAGGGATTGGGTTTTACTGGTAGGTGAAAATGGTGGGTTTGAAACCGTCTCAAGTTGAAGCAAGGAGAGATTGCACTCCAAAGTCTTGTTCAGTAATGAACTTCACTTTTTGATAACTTCTTTGAGTAAGAGATGAGATTGTGTTGGGTGCACAGATGGAATTGGTGAATAGTGGTGTGCACTTGTTGACTGCAATCGGAGCATACTGTGACGAATGATTTGTCTTCACTTTTTGTGTGAAAACATTTATTAGGTAAGAACATTATCCACACTGTGCACATGGACTGTCACTATACCTGTCTATAAATGTACAGAAACGGACCCCTCAGACTTATATGCAACTGTTTAAGATGATCTTCATTAGATCACTGTGACTGAAATTTTCATAAGCCCTAGCTGTATAAATATACCTGGTATATTGCACATGCTTCTCTACTCCCAATGTCACAATAAGTCCATGTACACAATGAATTGTAACTGGAATGATCAGGCCATGGTGATTTTGTGCTGTTTTGATTTCTTGCCAAACTTTTCAGTGTCATCAGTGCCCCAAGGCATGTGTTCCAAAATAGGTGTGTAGCATGTTTCGGGGCACCGTTGCATTTGAATGTGTCAGAACTCACGGCATTTCATCTCTATGGCATAAATGCTGAATACATAATTACCATGTCAAAAACCATGTAAAGTTTTGTCTTTTCCCCCCAGTAGAAAATCAGTGTAATATATATCAAAGCTTAACCATTTTGTATATGCTTGTTGTTTCCTTTTATTTTCTAGTGAATGAATCATTGGATACATGAGGAAAAATTTTCAGCCCCTTCATTGGATAAAATCTTTGTACACTAGCTGGTGCTGTGCCTAGTACATGTACATGTATTATCATTAGATGTTACATGAATGAATTAAAAAAAAAAAAAAATTTCTGAGACTGAAATTGAATAGAGAATGGAAAAAATATAGTATTTATTAGGGGGAAACCGGGAGCCGATGGTGTAATAGGCGGAGGAAGTGTGCGACGTGAGTGAAAAACATCGCGATTTCGACTGGGGGCAGGGTTGAAGAGGTGTGGCTGCTGAGTATTTACAGCTTTGTGCCTCCTAATCACTATGATTTCTGAGACTGAAATCGAATATAGAATCAGAAAATATAGTATTTATTAGGGGGAAACCGGGAGCCGATGGTGTAATAGGCGGAGGAAGTGTGCGACGTGAGTTAAAAAAAAAAACGTCGCAATTTAGACCGGGTGGGGGGGGGGGTGGTGGGCAGGGTTGAAGAGGTGTGGCTGCTGAGTATCTACAGGCTTTGTGCCTCCTAATCACTATGATTTCTGAGACTGAAATTGAATAAAGAATTAAAACACTATAGTGTTTATTCGGGGGTACCGGGAGCAGATGGTGTAATAGGCCGATGAATTGTGTGGAACGTCAGTGAAAAACAATGGGGGCAGGGTTGAAGAGGTGTGGCTGCTGAGTATTTACAGCTTTGTGCCTCCTAATCACTATGATTTCTGAGACTGAAATCGAATATAGAATCAGAAAATATAGTATTTATTAGGGGGAAACTGGGAGCCGATGGTGTAATAGGCGGAGGAAGTGTGCGACGTGAGTGGAAAACGTCGCGGTTTGGAATGGGGGCAGGGTTGAAGAGGTGTGGCTGCTGAGTATTTACAGGCTTTGTGCATTCTAATCAATATGATTTCTGAGACTGAAATTGAATAAAGAATCAAAAAATGTAGTGTTTATTGGGGGGAAACCGGGAGCCGATAGTGTAATAGGCGGAGGAAGTGTGCGACGTGAGTGAAAAACATCGCAATTTGAACGGGGCTGGGGGGGGGGGGGCAGAGTCGTGTTGCTGAGTACTTACAGGCTATGTGCCTCCTAATAATCACTATGATTTCTGAGACTGAAATTGAATAAAGGATGTAACACTATAGTGTTTATTCGGGGAAACCGGGAATCGATTGTGTAATAGGCCGAGGAATTGTGGGGAACGTGAGTAAAAAAACGTCGTGTTTTGAAATGGGGACAGAGTTGAAGAGGTGTGGCTGCCGAGTATTTACAGGCTTTGTGCCTCCTAATCACTATGTATTCTGAGACTGAAATTGAATAAAGAATCCAAAAGTATAGTGTTGAGTAGGGAGAAACTGGGAGCCGATTGTTTAATTGGCCGAGGAATTATGAGGAACGTGAGTGAAGAATGTAGCGTTTCCAAAACACAACGATTTTCACTCACGTTCCACACAATTCCTCCGCCTATTACACCATAGGCTCCCGGTTTCCCCCATAGAAATACTATATTTTTCGATTTTCGATTCTTTACTCATTTTCAGTCTCAGAAATCATAGTGATTAGGAGGCACAAAGCCTGTAAATACTCAGCAGCCACACCTCTTCAACTCTACCCCTTTTCCGAAACGCGACTTGTTCACTCACGTTCCACATAATTCCTCGGCCATCGGCTCCCGGTTTCCCCCCATAGAAATACTATATTTTTCGATTTTCGATTCAGTCTCAGAAATCACAGTGATTAGGAGACACAAAGCCTGTTAATACTCAGCAGCCACACCCCTTCAACTCTGCACCCACTGGAAAACGTGGCGTTTTTCACTCACGTTCCACACAATTCCTCTGCCTATAAGTATTACTAGTATTAGGAGGCACAAAGCCTGTAAATACTCAGGCCGAGTAATTGTGTGGAACGTCAGTGAAAAACGTCGCGTTTTACAATGGGGGCAGGGTTGAAGAGGTGTGGCTGCTGAGTATTTACAGGCTTTGTGCCTCCTAATCACTATGATTTCTGAGAGAGAAATTGAATAAAGAATCAAAAAATGTAGTATTTAAACGGGGCACAGAGCACGTGTCAAGCGAGAACTGAAACAGGCGATGAAAAACGTCACTCAGCTGATCGGCACACAGCTTCAGTGTTTTGCCGCCGATACCATCCGGGCCACAGCTTTTGTGTACATTAATGTCAGTGTTTGTTAATGTACTGCCAGGCCTTTTTCTCGTTGCCCCGTCCTTGATATCACCCGTACGTGGTAGAAAAGGACGTTAAACTCCCGAACACCCACCCTAATCGTAATGATTTTTTTTTGGTCAGTTTTGTCTGAGCAGACAGTACAATTTCCCTTCGAGGGACGAATAAAGTGATATCTTATCTTCACCTTAAGTTGTCTTTGCATTCTAACTGGGCTAACTTAGCTTTGCTTCTGAAAACCTCGTTTAGTTCTTTCACCCTTAAAATGTCACCGGAAATAAATGCCAGTTTCTTCTCATTAAGACATGCCTCAGTTCTTTACTAATCAAGGCTTTATTCCGTTGGCAAAAAACCCGTACAGTTTTGGTTTTAATCGTAGTTTCACACTAGATGATGTGCACTGTACAGGTTCCACCCATACACCCGCCCACACGCTAGATCCACTATGCTATAACAAAGAGCCGTGTTCGGTATCAGTCGTGATTTTGCAGCTCGCGAGGGAAACTATGCGCTATGCACTTAAATACGATGACGCAGATTTCACGTTAGTGACGTTAGTTGTGACGTATAAACGGACATCATGAGTTTGAGCCGAATGTCGTCTGGTGTTGGCAGTTTCTTGTTTTGGTGTGTGATTTATCAAGTAAGGTGACTGGGATCGGATTCTATTGTCAGTTTCAAGCAGGTAACAACCACACTACACGTGGCACAAGATGTTTGCTGTTCGAACTCAAATTTGACTTGTGATATATTTCTCCTAAAAACTGTTTTTCTCGCTGTACACGTTACACCCATACACCCGCCCACCTTCTCTCTCTTTCTCTGACGGTGTGTGTGTGTGTGTGTGTGTGTGTGTGTGTGTGTGTGTGTGTGTGTGTGTGTGTGTGTGTGTGTGTGTGTTCCAGGACCTCTGTCAATGTGTGGGAGCAACAGATACCGCTGCCGCTGTGGCCCGCTGTCTTTGTGCCGACAGTTCCGAGTGGTGGGAACGAAGTGTGACAGACCACGGCCAGGACACAAACATGACAAACGATATCTATGAGAGACTGGTCGCCAGGTGGGTGGACAGCACTTTTCCTGTAAATGATCATTAAAAGATTATCAGTTTCAAAGGATGAGAGACGATTTTTAGCGCTCTCTCTCTCTCTCTCTTGGAGCGGTAGAACGTAGGACTTTCAATGCTCGGGTCGTGAGTTCGATTCCCGTGAATTTGTTGTTTGTTGTTGTTGTTGTTGTTTTTCGTTGCCCCCAGTTTTGATATCACCATTATGTGGTGGAAAAGGACGTTTAACCCTTAAACATCCTCCTCCCACCCTGCCCCCCCCCCGACTCTGTGTGTGTGTGTGTGTGTGTGTGTGTGTGTGTGTGTGTGTGTGTGTGTGTCCACCGACATGTCCGACTGTCACTGTTTCAGGTTCTGTGGCCCCGCCACCTCTATAGAGGTTCCGACTGTAACCACCCCAAGACGCTGTATGGAGCTGAGAACTGAGACAGAGGCCATCGCCCACACGGGTCTCAGAATGGCCGTGTTGACCTTATTTCCTGATCAGGTGGCGCTGGTCAACAGACCCGAGCCACAGCCTCCACAGCAAGATCTCGTGCTACTGTGGGGGCCCCCAGGTATTGGAGTGGGTTGGGGGTCGTCATATGAATACGTTTTGGAAACAAACATTTTCATAATTACAAAAAGAGAAACTGAGGTAGTAGTAGTAGTAGTAGTAGTAGTGGTTGTATTGGTGGTGGTAGTAGTGGTAGTAGCAGCTGTGGTACACTGCAGTAAAAGTAGTTGTTGTAGTTTTAGTAGTAGTAGTGGTAGTTGTAGTAGATGTAATAGTAGTAGTGGTAGTAGCGTTGATACACTGTAGTTGAAGTAGTTAGTAGTTGTAGTAGTAGCAGTGGTAGTTGTAGTAGATGTAATAGTAGTGGTAATGGCGTTGGTACACTGTAGTAGATGTAGTTAGTTGTTGTAGTAGTAGTGGTAGCTGTTGTAGTAGTAATAGTAGTAGTGGTAGTGGTGGTGGTACACTGTAGTAGAAGTAGTTAGTTGTAGTAGTAGTGGTGGTTGTTGTAGTAGTAATAGTAGTAGTGGTAGTGGTGGAGGTACACCGTAAGGGAAGCAGTTAGTCGGTGTAGTAGTAACAGTAGTAGTGGTAGTGGTGGAGGTACACTGTAAGGGAAGTAGTTAGTCGGTGTAGTAGTAATAGTAGTAGTGGTAGTGGTGGAGGTACACTGTAAGGGAAGCAGTTAGTCGGTGTAGTAGTAATAGTAGTAGTGGTAGTGGTGGAGGTACACTGTAAGGGAAGCAGTTAGTCGGTGTAGTAGTAATAGTAGTAGTGGTAGTGGTGGAGGTACACCGTAAGGGAAGCAGTTAGTCGGTGTAGTAGTAATAGTAGTAGTGGTAGTGGTGGAGGTACACTGTAAGGGAAGCAGTTAGTCGGTGTAGTAGTAACAGTAGTAGTGGTAGTGGCGGAGGTACACTGTAAGGGAAGCAGTTAGTCGGTGTAGTAGTAATAGTAGTAGTGGTAGTGGCGGAGGTACACCGTAAGGGAAGCAGTTAGTCGGTGTAGTAGTAATAGTAGTAGTGGTAGTGGTGGAGGTACACCGTAAGGGAAGCAGTTAGTCGGTGTAGTAGTAATAGTAGTAGTGGTAGTGGTGGAGGTACACCGTAAGGGAAGCAGTTAGTCGGTGTAGTAGTAATAGTAGTAGTGGTAGTGGTGGAGGTACACCGTAAGGGAAGCAGTTAGTCGGTGTAGTAGTAATAGTAGTAGTGGTAGTGGTGGAGGTACACCGTAAGGGAAGCAGTTAGTCGGTGTAGTAGTAATAGTAGTAGTGGTACTGGTGGAGGTACACCGTAAGGGAAGCAGTTAGTCGGTGTAGTAGTAATAGTAGTAGTGGTAGTGGTGGAGGTACACCGTAAGGGAAGCAGTTAGTCGGTGTAGTAGTAACAGTAGTAGTGGTAGTGGTGGAGGTACACCGTAAGGGAAGCAGTTAGTCGGTGTAGTAGTAATAGTAGTAGTGGTAGTGGTGGAGGTACACCGTAAGGGAAGCAGTTAGTCGGTGTAGTAGTAACAGTAGTAGTGGTAGTGGTGGAGGTACACCGTAAGGGAAGCAGTTAGTCGGTGTAGTAGTAACAGTAGTAGTGGTAGTGGTGGAGGTACACCGTAAGGGAAGCAGTTAGTCGGTGTAGTAGTAATAGTAGTAGTGGTAGTGGTGGAGGTACACTGTAAGGGAAGCAGTTAGTCGGTGTAGTAGTAATAGTAGTAGTGGTAGTGGTGGAGGTACACTGTAAGGGAAGCAGTTAGTCGGTGTAGTAGTAACAGTAGTAGTGGTAGTGGTGGAGGTACACTGTAAGGGAAGCAGTTAGTCGGTGTAGTAGTAATAGTAGTAGTGGTAGTGGTGGAGGTACACTGTAAGGGAAGCAGTTAGTCGGTGTAGTAGTAACAGTAGTAGTGGTAGTGGTGGAGGTACACCGTAAGGGAAGCAGTTAGTCGGTGTAGTAGTAATAGTAGTAGTGGTAGTGGTGGAGGTACACTGTAAGGGAAGCAGTTAGTCGGTGTAGTAGTAATAGTAGTAGTGGTAGTGGCGGAGGTACACTGTAAGGGAAGCAGTTAGTCGGTGTAGTAGTAATAGTAGTAGTGGTAGTGGTGGAGGTACACTGTAAGGGAAGCAGTTAGTCGGTGTAGTTGTAACAGTAGTAGTGGTAGTGGTGGAGGTACACTGTAAGGGAAGCAGTTAGTCGGTGTAGTAGTAATAGTAGTAGTGGTAGTGGTGGAGGTACACCGTAAGGGAAGCAGTTAGTCGGTGTAGTAGTAATAGTAGTAGTGGTAGTGGTGGAGGTACACTGTAAGGGAAGCAGTTAGTCGGTGTAGTAGTAATAGTAGTAGTGGTAGTGGTGGAGGTACACCGTAAGGGAAGCAGTTAGTCGGTGTAGTAGTAATAGTAGTAGTGGTAGTGGTGGAGGTACACCGTAAGGGAAGCAGTTAGTCGGTGTAGTAGTAATAGTAGTAGTGGTAGTGGTGGAGGTACACCGTAAGGGAAGCAGTTAGTCGGTGTAGTAGTAATAGTAGTAGTGGTAGTGGTGGAGGTACACTGTAAGGGAAGTAGTTAGTCGGTGTAGTAGTAATAGTAGTAGTGGTAGTGGCGGAGGTACACTGTAAGGGAAGCAGTTAGTCGGTGTAGTAGTAATAGTAGTAGTGGTAGTGGTGGAGGTACACTGTAAGGGAAGTAGTTAGTCGGTGTTGTGGTAGTAGTAGTAGTAGTTGTAGTCGTACTAATAATAGTATTGGTAGTGGTGGTGGTGCTGATACACCGTACTAGAAGTAGCTACTTGTAGTGGTAGTAGTTGTAGTGGTACTGGTGGGGCAGTAGTAGTTGTTGTAGTAGATGTTATAGTAGATGTTGCAGTAGATGTTGTAGTAGATGTTGTAGTAGAAGTTGTAGTAGATGTTGCAGTAGTAGTAGTAGTGGCGTTGGAACACAGTAGTGGAAGTAAGTAGTTGTAATAGTAGCAGTTGTAGTAGACGTTGTTGTTGTAGTAGTAGACGTTGTAGTAGTGGTAGTAGTAGTAGTAATGGTAATACATGTATTCGTCTCAAGTACTATGTAGAAACTGTAAAATGAAACCCTTATAAAAACAGAATGTTGTGGTAAACCTCCCTGTGACCTTGAGACTGACAGTGGGAGTGTATTGGTGTCTACTGTACTGACTGTTGATCAGTAATAAGTATAATAAGTAGAACTATTAACTGTTGTCCGCAGTGTTTGTGTTCAGTATTCACCGAGGTAATGTTACATCATCAACACTCCCTCCTTCCACACAGGAACGGGCAAAACGGTCGTGCTGACACTAAAGGGCATGCAGTGGAGGCAGCGGGGAAAGGACGTTCACTTGTTGAGTTCACACGATGAGAGTCGTGCCGTCATCATACTTATGGAGCAACAGCTGCTGCACGCCTCGGGGGGTGGTCCAACAGCAACACCAGCAGCCGCCCAACACGGCTTTGTCTCAACTGCCCTCATACACGCCTTAAAGGTTGCCGTCACAGCAACACCAGCAGCCGCCCCACGCGTCCACCGCCATATGTACAACTTTAAGTACAAGACAGACGTGGAGACCGCTGTCAACGAACTGGCGGCAGCCGCGAATAATGGAGAACTTTACATCATCGCCGATGAGGCATTTTATGGGTAAGTTGTACTGTGATGACGGGACACACACACACACACACACACACACACACACACACACACACACACACACACACACACACACACACACACACACACACACACACATGTACGCACGCTCACACGCACGCACGCATCCATACAGAGCGACAGAAATAGCATAAAGAGAGAAGATTTTTTACCTACTGATGACGACAAATACTGTGTTATGACGTCACACATGGCCAAGGACAGGGCAAAGCCAAAATAACGTCATTAACAGCCGCCTTAAACCGACAAGTATGACGTCACTGCCAACATCCCTGACTGACTGTCTCCCTCTCCATTCTCTGTAACAGTGACAGGTTCAACCCTATCGGCAGGTTCTCCGAGTTCGTCACTCACCTGTCAAACCGTGTTCCCTCCCTACACCTGTGGGCAGCGGCAGTGGACCGTGTCCGGGTACCGCCGTGTGTTTCTGTGGAAACCCTCACCCGCCCACTGCGCTGTCCTCCGGCAATTGTCACAGAAATAGAGAAGTCACGTGATATTGATGGTAAGAAAGTCCTGGGGTACAGCAGCAGCGCCACCCCCGCCCCGACAGACGGCCCCGAGGTCAGGTGGTTACAGCACTGGACATACACACACAGGACATGGACACGGGAGTCTGGTGTCACACCATTACCTGGTCACACAGGGATCCGGCCAGAGTACTGTAAACGTTGTGCGGACAACATCGTCAACTTACTGGTGGAGCTGCGGGTGGGTCAGTCGGGTATGTGTCACGTGTACCACTCACTCACTCGTTCACTCACGCACTCACTCACCGAGTTTAGATCTGTCCTGCTCGCTCGTTCCCTTTCATTCGTTCATTCATTCACTCACTCACTCTATCGCTCTCTTGCTCGATTTTCTCTCGCTCACTCGCTTTACACACAGATAACCGTTTGTTGTTTGCATGACGTCATCGCTCACACACTCACTAGCGTTAGGTCGGTTGACACGACTACGACTACCACAACTACACCACCACCACCACTACCAGCAGACGATGTGTATAAGCCGTTGTTGTGGTTGTCGTGTCACCAGGTCATGACCTGCAGTACCGGGACACCGTCATCCTGTGTGATGAACCACGTGACAACCTACCTGTGGTCAGGAGACTCCGTGCGCGCGGCCTGCCCGTACAGGTGGTGACGTCACGTGATGATGAAGCTGCCATCAGGGACCTGGCTGTCACCATGAAGGACACGATCATGGTGACAGACAGGTGTGTTGTGACAGGGCTCGAGAGGCGAGTCGTTGTTGTCCTGGGGAACTGGGGTGTTGATGCTACATACAGACTGAGACTCACGTCCCGCTCTACATCACTCGTTGTACATGTTGGTAATCTTACTGATCTTGATCCCTCCAGCCCTGTCACTAGTCATGATGATGATGATGATGATGATGCACAACCCAAACACGCTTAACCCCTCCCTCCCTCCCCTCCCCGCTCCACCCTTTCCCGTTTCCCTCCCGACCGTTTTTGACCGTTAAAGTTGTCGTTGTCGTAGTTCCTCACAACATTCGCTCTGTATTCTGCTCTAGTCTGACCCCCCTCGTGACGCGCTGTACATCCGCACCGGTTTCGCCATTCTAACGGTCCTCGTTGTGACGTCATAGTCACGTTGAGAAAAGTAAAAATGATGTAGTTGACGCTCCGCTGATGGAGATCTGAGTGTCAAATAATATTTACACCAGGCCTGTGTTAACAACATGTGTTACTTTTTGTGACGTTATTTTCTAGCGACCACCAATCTGTGACGTCACGCAAGAAAAACGTAATAAAATGACGTGATTCGTGCAGAGGGAAACAACACAGACTGGTAACATAGATCGTACCGACAGTATTACTTTCTGTAACTTCAAAGGAGTTTGCACAGTCCGCTTTCTATTACGTCACCACTCTAGCCGCTCTCTCTATTAGTGTGTGTGTGTGTGTGTGTGTGTGTGTGTGTGTGTGTGTGTGTGTGTGTGTGTGTGTGTGTAAAATAGTTTGACTCGTAACGAATCCTCCTTAGACACCGTGTTCATACCAAGGGAGAAAATCTCCGGAGTTACGGCTTCCTACCGTCAGTATTTCCTGTACTTACAGTGCTGAATCAAATATTGACCCGTACAGTTAGTGAATAGAATGTCCGTTACGGCATCCATCATCCTCATCTTCACCATCGTCATCAACAGCAGCTTCATCGTCATCAACAACTGATGTCATGCCCAATGACCAAGCCAGTGACTGTTAAAACATCAGATATCACGGACATGTTGAATTAGGTTGTGAAAAAGCAATATTGAGAAGCTAAACGCCTGTTTGAACCAAATACTGTAGACAATGCTTTAGTCAAATTAAAACTACACTATCTTACAGGGAGAGTTGAGTAGGAAACTGACACAGACGTCAATCACAGGGTAAAAACAAAATGGCGAATAACGAATGATTGAAAGATGGTCCGTGGAAACAGACTAGGTTGATAGGAAGATGGTTCGTGGACAGAAACACGTGACCACACCAGTACCGACTTTGTGATTTGCTTTTAAAACAATGTCTGGTTTTGTGAAAACATTGTAAATACTGTTCAACACTGTACAAACATTGTAAATACTGTACGAACATTATACACACTGCACAAAACAACGAAAACCTAGAAAGGCAGAAGCCTCCTTGGCTCACCTGTGAGATGGATCAAGGTCATTCAGAGTATGTTTGTAAAGCTCTTACCACTATCTATCATCATGCCAAATAGGTTGTCTCTAGTGTCTGAGAAAATGGCAATATTACAATGTTCCCAGGACAACTTGTATGACCTTGATCTTGACTGTCTGTCAGCATGCCAAGTTTGATGTCTCTGCTGTTTGTAGATTCTGAGAAAAGGCCAATGTTAAGGTTTACTAGTGTAAATACTGTAAATATAAAAAAGAGGATGAAACAGTAGGAAATGTAGTATTTAAAATTTCAAGTGTCAGAGTGTGTGTTTTGGTTGATTTGGTCGATGTTTGACTTTTAGCTGTTTGGATAGATTATGTTGATAGATTATTTTGGTAGATTACATTGACAGATTATGTTGATAGGTTATGTTGATAGATTATGTTGATAGATTATGTTGATAGATTATTTTGATAGATTATGTTGATAGATTATGTTGATAGATTATGTTGATAGATTACATTGACAGATTATGTTGATAGATTACATTGACAGATTATGTTGATAGGTTAAGTTGATAGATGATGTTGATAGATTATGTTGATAATTTATGTTGATAGATTACATTGATTGGTTATGTTGATAGATTATGTTGATAGATACATGTAATAGATTATTTTGATTGGTTATGTTGATAGATTATGTTGATAGGTTATGTTGATAGATTATGTTGATAGGTTATGTTGATAGATTATGTTGATAGGTTATGTTGATAGGTTATGTTGATAGGTTATGTTGATAGATTATGTTGATAGATTATGTTGATACATTCTCAGTAATGCTTGTCGTTTTGGTGGTCAGCTAAGGCCCTCGTGTTTGGTGGGTGGGTGGATGGTGGTGTGGGACCTTGAGTTTGTCATTTCAGAATTTTTGAAGCGTTGGTGGTGGGTGGGTGAATGGGTGAGGAAGGGGGGGTGGGGGGGGGGGGGTCATTTTTCTTACCACATATCAAATCAAACGGATTGTTTCTATTTTCAGTTTCTCGTTATTACATGGTATACAGATACTTTTGAACATCTATTTTCAATAACACTTTGGAAACTGAACCAAATCCTGACTTGAGTGTTTGTTGTGGAAAAGATTTCTTGTATGATTCTGTCTTGTCACTGGTTTCATGTCTGTCTGTTGTCGTGAAGAAATCTACACATTGCTGTGTGTTTGTGTTTCCACATCATAACTTTTGTTACAAGTACCATGGATACATGTACAATGTCACTATCATGAGTCAGTTGTCAAATCCCTGACCTCACACACATACACACACACACACACACACACACACGCTCTCACACACACACACACACACACACACACACACACACAAGCAAGCAAGACAAAGACAAGGCAGAGTTAGCGCTGTGAATGAAGTTTAATAAAAGAAGAACACTCAAGCATTTGCTCAGTCCTCTCTTGACTTGGGCCGGACTACCAATGTCAGTGGAAACAACTTCAGTTTTTGTTCCGTTCTGTATGTACACGTGCACAATACGTGGCCAGTCTGACAACCGGACATTTGGTTCTAGTTAAACAAGCACATTGTAGGCTGTAAGTGAGTAGGAACCCTTGCTTCTCTGCTGTGCCACCAGCTGATTATATACACTTCAACATTACACTGGAAAGGCAGAGCTATTTCTAACGTCGCCAGTGAAACAGACTTAGAACACTATGGCTGATCAGCTCTCACTAATAGCATATCATTATCAGTGTTAATCAATTCATGCATTAACAAACTGCATCATTAATACACTGCGAGTTATTTCTAAACCACTTTGCATCATCAGTTTTCGAGGACTCTGGCTTATCAGCTCTCACTGACATATCATATAGTCATGTTAATTCACGCACTAACAAACTGTATCGTACGTACATATTACCAGGACCAACTTGACATTGACCTTCTTGAGTGCACACATCTATACCTAGTTATTCATACAAAAATATTGCCACTTAAAACATTTGTCTTTTTTGTTGCTGTTTTGCATTCATTAGCTGAGTGAAAGGCAACTATTTTGTAACAGCGGCACCTGACAATGGTAGATCCTAACAGTAATTACCAAACCGTCTGTAACAGTGGTACCTGACAGTGGTAGATCTTAACAGTAAATGCCAATCTGTCTGTAACAGTGGTACCTGTCGACGGTAGGTCCTAAAATAAATACAAATTCGCCTGTAACAGCGGTACCTATGCGAGGGAACTCTACGCTTTTATTTTTCATGTGAGAAAAACCATAAAGAACAGTAGAATCTACCTAAAAGAACAGCAACAAAGAGCGAACACATACACTGCATATAGTCATGTTAATTCACGCACTAACAAACTGTATCGTACGTACATATTACCAGGACCAACTTGACTTTGACCTTCTTGAGTGCACACATCTATACCTAGTTATTCATACAAAAATATTGCCACTTAAAACATTTGTCTTTTTTGTTGCTGTTTTGCATTCATTAGCTGAGTGAAAGGCAACTATTTTGTAACAGCGGCACCTGACAATGGTAGATCCTAACAGTAATTACCAAACCGTCTGTAACAGCGGTACCTGACAATGGTAGATCCTAACAGTAAATACCAATCCATCTGTAACAGCGGTACCTGTCGACGGTAGGTCCTAAAATAAATACAAATTCGCCTGTAACAGCGGTACCTATGCGAGGGAACTCTACGCTTTTATTTTCCATGTGAGAAAAACCATAAAGAACAGTAGAATCTACCTAAAAGAACAGCAACAAAGAGCGAACACATGCACTGCATCTGCATAAGTGGTGTTGAAAGCAAAATGATATGCTAATTGCTGTGATTGCATAATTTTCTGTGCGCACGAGAAGCCGGTGAAGTACGTGTCATGTCCAAACTCCCATGTAAAGACACAAATGAACTCAGCAAGGTTCTGGTCATGTAGTGTTATTGCTCAGTACAAGGACCAATAAACAAGAGCTTGTCAGGTACTGTCTGGGTTGGCCTGGATACAACCCTCCTCAGGGAATTTGCTTCTCGGACAGAGAATGTGTCGGAGCATGAACGTTCTTTATTATTATTGTGGAGTTGACCCCACAGATTCTCGAGCTGAAATAACTAAGAACTCAAAAACTCGGGAAAGCCCGTCACTCAAGTAATCATTGGCCTGTAGCAGCATTTGACTGGCTCTTGTTTATTGGTTCTTGCTCAGCATTAGATCTAAAATTCTCCCCTCAGGCGTTTGGGGAAGCAGGCACTGACAAAACAGAAAGCAACTTGCCCTATGCCTTCTATTCTGAGAACCACAGGATGTGAAGAGAAGTCGGACATTGTCAGGCTACCAGTGTTCTGTTTCACTCTTTTCTTACAAATCTCTACTGTTTTATGACACCCCCCCCCCTCCCCCGGATATTTCAAGCCATCATATCCTATTCAGGATTCCCTTTCCAAGCCGTATGTGGTGGAAAAGGATGTTAAACCCCCAAACACACACCCACCCATCCCTTTCCAAGCACAAAAACTGAGGAAAAAAACAAAACACCTCATTTTGAAAGAAATGGTCAGCTTTTGTTAATACATCTACTGGTAAATGCCGTCACTAGATAATAATTCTTCTATTACGTGCACGAGACATTCTTTCTCAAAGATTGCATGTGCCGCAAGACGACAGAATCTATCATTGCAAAGTCAATACAGGTTTACGCAAATACAGAGAAAATAATGCGTACATGTGTATAAACATATTACTGAACTGACCAATCACGTTTCGACAGGCACCCGAGAACTTCACACTCCTCCTCATAGAGACATACACAGACGTCACACTGATCAAGAGAGTGTCTGGTCAACTAACGCAGGAAAAACGCACTGTACAGGGAGTTGGTAATATACAGCGAGGTACACGTACCTTTACTGACAACAATGAAAACACTAATTGTTTAAGTGTACATCAGACCTGGTACTGCGTCACCACGGCAACTTCCGTCAGTGTTTTTACATTCTCTAAACCACGAGTGAGTGAGTGATTTGTATTTATTGCATCGATACTTTGGAAAGTGGGGTTGGGGGGGAGGGGGGGTGTTGGCATAATGTACAAAGGACACACAAACTGGCACAGCTGGTGGTACACGTATGTCGTATGAAAAATGAAACAAGACTATAATCATGCATGTGCGTGCAACACTCACAACTCACACATGCTGACAAATGAAAACGCAATCAATGACTCGCTCTATGTACACTGTCTGCAAGGTATTGCGCCAAAAACAAAAAAAACCCTGCCCAATGGCAGGCCTCCATGTGGACGTGGAATGATATGAATGAAAGAGGTGTTTGTGTAATGCCTTGTCAACATGACAAAAGTCACATACTGTCAGCAGACGACATCCTGACGTCACTCTGCAACAATTCTCTTTTCTGGGGGTGGGGGTGGTAGCTTGTAGTGTCAATCATTATCTGAAATACATGTAGCATGTAATGGCTGTATGTCAGCAAGAGTTAATAAGGAAGAGCCGGTCACATACTAAAGGGTTTGAATCAACCTTTCATCGATTGTTGGCTTTGTGGAGTGGGACTGTGTTACAGTTACCTGCCTCGGATCAGTGGTGACGTCTGACCACACGGTAACATGAGGAGTCTACTCTAGGCACGTCAACTCTTGACCCATAAACACCCATTCTCACAATTTCTCAGACCGTCTGCTGATGACGGCAGACCTGCCTATCCCTAGAAACATCCTTCAGTCGTTTGCCTGTGACAATACCTCATTTTGATGAGTTTGGGATTTTGGTGAGTAGTGACCTGACTTCACATTCGTTAACAAGCAGCAAGTTATATTGAGCTGTCAGGATGTGTTAGCTGTCCATGTATTATGGAATATTATCAATCCCACTAGTTCATCTGGAGACAACGTGGACACTTACACCTGTGAGGAAACACCACCACAGTAAACAACCAACCAGTTCACCAGCTGATACATTACTGTGCGCAGTGTCCATAGCGGATCTGCAGAACTGTGCCTCTTTTGGACAAAAACTGTAATGTTGGACAAGAGATTGAAGTGCCCCAGTGTAAGGCCCATTTCCACTCTGGACAAAATGCATGGGTAGGCTGTCAATGGGACTTGGCAAACACATGTCTATAGCAGCTAGTGACAATCTCTTACTTATTGATTCTTGATGCAACACGGGTATTTTTCTAGTGAAACTGTAATGCTCATCTCTAGTCATCTGATAGAAGTTTTGAAATTACATGGCCAAAATTCTCTCTCTCTCTCTCTCTCTCTCTCACATACACACACACACACAGACACACACACACAGGTTATCTAAAACTGTGCGCAAATGAACAACAGATCCACCATTTTCACCGAAAATGCATATCTGATCAGTGATTAGCAATGGAAGTACATGTAACTCAGACAAGAACAAGTATTTCATGCAAATATATACAAATTACATTTACAAAAGCATGCATATGCATGTGCCCCCTTAAAACAGCAGTGTCTATGCTCGACCTAAACGTCTTCAAAAGAAAAAAAGCTATCGTCAACGTAGAAGCAAAGCATTATGGTCTATTGACAGAGGCATAACATAATGTGTCTCTTACTCCAACTATCTACCGAGGCAACGTTACACAAACACGAGGTGTGTTACCATCTGAATGTGATTAATATGGAATGATACGTGAAACAGTACACAACAACAGTAACACACACAGTAGTCTCTGATCCACAATGTATTATTCATCATTTGGTTTGTTTGGGATGTTTGCCAAACTAAGACCATTGATCAGTAGCTGGGTTTGTCAACGTCCTCCTATTGTGGTTCAGCAGGTCTCAAGTCAAATAGTTCATCCTAAATTTGCCTAACGCATAAACTGGACACGTCAGCGAGCAGACTGAGTGACATGCCAGGAACCAATTGATTTTTTTTTTAAAAGAGGCTGAAGCACATGAAAGGCAAACGCAAGCTGTATTGCCGATCCCAACAGAAACCGTTTCACGCTCGTTGGTGCTTTTGAGTAGTAATTTAGGTTCACTGTATACTCCTACAGGTTCTGATACAAGGAAAGGGTCGTTACTCGTTTCTGAGAGTGTAACGGTGTGTCGGACTTCACCACTAAGTACATGTTACGTACATGTTTGATACTTACAGGCCATGTACAATTGTGAAACCCATGCGTTCTGTATAGGTGGGAAATCAATATGTTACAAACCTGTTTATTGGCTGCTTTTGCGTAGAAACAAAGAAATGTACAGCGCGAGTTTAGTGTGTGGAGGGGCCTGTATGCTGAACTACTTTGTGCTGTGAGATGATGTCAGCTCCATTCAGTATGGACAAGTGACTGGATTGTCTTAAAGCAAGACCAAGTCAAACAAAACAGAAATATACAACGCTAATTCTGTCTGAGCAAATTTCTTCTCTTCCAATGGAAACTTTGTTCACATGAGATGTTGAAACCCCTCTAACAACACACAGTGGACACACGTTTCAACTCCATGTCTGTAACATGTTTCAACTCCACATCTGTAACATGTTTCAACTCCATGTCTGTAACATGTTTCAACTCCATGTCTGTAACATGTTTCAACTCCACATCTGTAACATGTTTCAACTCCACGTCTGTAACATGTGCCACGTACCATTCATAACTTATTACACCATATGTAACAGACCTCGCAAGCTTCTTTCTTCTGTGAGAGGAAAAACAAAAGGCTGTGAGGAATGAGGATGTAAGAGTATGTAATACTTTAAGCAACTGAAGGAGTTTTTTGAGAACTTACTGGCTGACTGCTCGACAGCTCTGCCACTGCCACGAATAATATTAATAAGGGACACTGGAAAACAATACTTTCCCTGGAAAAAAAAATCACTATAATCTCCAGCCAGTAAATGAGTTTTCAGTCTTCAAAAGTACATGTGTACAAATGCTTTCTTGTGTAACATCTCTTTAAAAAAAACAACAACAAAAAACTCTCTTTCTACCTCCTGTTTTTGGGGATGCTGGGAATAGATGGGTCAACAATCTATGATTTTCATAATAAAGTCAGTAGCTACTGTAAGCTCTCTCTCTCTTTCTACCTCCTGTTTTTGGGGATGCTGGGAATAGATGGGTGAACAATCTATGATTTTCATAATAAAGTCAGTAGCTACTGTAAGCTCTCTCTCTCTTTCTACCTCCTGTTTTTGGGGATGCTGGGAATAGATGGGTCAACAATCTATGATTTTCATAATAAAGTCAGTAGCTACTGTAAACTCTCTCTCTCTCTCTCTGCTTTAAAGAAAGAATAATTCGTGGGTGAACAACATTGGCAGCGTAAATGTGCAGGACAAACAACAAATTCAAAGGATCTGACATCATTTCTGTGACAAACAAATTTTTAAAAAAATGGGGCAGTTAATAATATCATGAAGGGTTTGTCATCCACGGAAGGGGCAAGCAGTGACTGGCCCTCCTTACAGTCAGTGTCCACACCTAGCACAGTGTATCACGCACCAACAAAATGCATACGAGGTGTTGTTCTAAAGCCGCATGCTGAATGGAATCATGTTTCAACGTCGGCTGGTGATGGTCCAACGCAGACAAAAAAACGTCACGAAGATTGCGTCTGTTACAGTTTCGCCACTTGTATGATGCTCACGCTCCGCGATTGTATTTTGTGCATTCTTCCTTCCGTGGCGGGTAACAGCAACTCCCTCCCTCTCCCTCACACACACACACACACACACACACACACACACACACACACACACACACACACACACACACAATTTCTGCATCCATCACCAATTCTGTGAGTAAGCTTGACAATGAGTACTTGCAATCTTCCAGCACTTTCCACAGCAACACAAACCAATACAGGCAATACCAATGCCCAGAGTTCCCTTCTGTTTTCACCGCAGACCTCACTCACTCCACACTGGCCTCCGTATTGTTAGTGTTCAGATGACCTCAACAGCTCCACATCCACACAAAGACATGGCCACACCTGAACACTTTCCAATCCAGACGGTCTGTCCACTCAACTTTCCGACAGTACGTTGCATCCCAGTGACACCCGCACAGTATCACTGACGGTGACAATGCGTGCATAATACCGGCAGTGCTTGGTGACCGGCGACGGTGAACTCGACCTCAGCACCAGTCGGCGATATAGTTGAAGTCTCGGAAGAGACGCTGTTCGTCCTGGGTGAGGGGCCGGCGGTCTTTGGGCGGGGTCAGTATAGCTCGCTCCTGCGTGAACTCCTCGTCAAAGTTGCTGACGTCCTCCATGTTACGCTGAAGACAAAGCGACATTCACAGGATCACTAGTACCACTACACGGAGGATTTGGACTTTGGTGCTTTTTTCTCACTGCATGAAGTCCCAATACCTAACACAGGGCTTGAAATGGTCTGTGATTCAACAGGAGGACAAGTGCGTGGCATTTAGTGAGGAAGTGACAAAGCCACTATAGCTTGTCTGCTGTACAGATGTATTATGCGAGGGGTGTACGGAGACATGCTCCCTGGAGTTGTACAGAATACAATTAACATTTGTTATGGGCTACAGATTTGTTATGGGCTTCATGATGTTACGGGCTTCAGAGGAGGAAATACAGTTTTCTTAGCATCTGATTGAAATCTGTGCAATTTGGCGCGTTGCGGCACGATTTTATTTCCTTCTGTGGAGGAAACACACTTTTTTGGGGGTGGGTGGGTGGGGGTGGGGGCGGGGGGGGGGGGTGAGAATGTTTAGTCAAAGGTGGAAGTCAGCTGAAAGTTAAAAGATTTTAAGCCTTACTAACAGTCTAGTCTACAGGACAGAGAACTTAATGATAACGATACTACTACTTCTTATACTACTACTAAGTATTACATGAGCGCTTTGTCCTTATGCATGGCTCATGGCACCACGAGCCGAACACAACACACACACCAACATGAAGTCGTCTGCATCCTCTCACATACTGGACATAAACACGTAACAATGACGCTCTACCCTGTATGCGATATCCGCATGTCTGACAGCAATGCTAGCCGGGAGTAATTCATTCATCTACATATGTCAAACAGTGGACCAGAGAGGGAGTGAGGAAAACATTTTCAAAACAACAGCAAAAACAAAATCACTATTTACCACTGTGGGACAGAACGGTGGCTTGACTTTCTTCGTCAGGAGATCGTGCCAGTTGACATTCTGCAAAATAAGACATAACAATCACACAATAACCAAAAACGCTGGTAAAAAAAAAACAAAAAAAAAACAAACAAACACGCAAATGCTCAGAATCATATACCGGTAGATTTGACCCATTGCCAGTAAACTTGTTTCCTCGCCACACATATGAAGCTCAAGCCGCAGCTTAAAAATAAGCACCCACCTCCATCACCGCCAGAGGACATTAGAAAAACTTACCACTACTGGTCAGTGAAAGGCACTATACCTTTGCCTCATGATTCTGTACATTTGCCGCGGGAAATAAAAACACAAATCAAAAATATTTCCTTGGGTTTGAGCACGATTTTTAAGTTCTGCTGTTTCCGAAAATGGACTTTACTTTTACATCCAGAGTGAGTCAAACGGTAAAATTACCCTTTCCTGTCACGCACGTTTACTGCACATTTCTTGTCAATGCCTTTGACAGAGAGTGAGACGCAAGTATTCACTGCACTGCACATGTTACGTACCATCAACAACCACAGATAAACGTTTTCTCATTCTACCTGACAAAACGCAACCCTGAAATGTATCCCACTATCTGCAAATACAAGCGCATGATTTTGCTGCTGATAAAGCTGACGCCTGCACAGACTAAAACATGCACGAGACTCCTGAAGGGTGTCTGCAAAACGCGACAGTGCATCATGCTGAGCACTCCAATGAACATACAAAGACATTGTAACAGCATACAGGATGTGAAGAAAATCATGTGAATTTAAACGTAGAAACCATTCCTGGTGGAAGATGCTAGCCACTCGCACACAATGTCAACCAACTGGAGAATCCTCCAAATAACAAAAAGTTCAAAACATGCAAACACGACGACAGACAAAACCAATTTAATCCCCGGATTTAAAAAAAAAACAACAACAATTTTCGGTCTTTCTTTGACAGACACAAATGGAGAAGAGCAGCGCTGACTTTTTATGCGCGTTTGTCTCTTGTGGAAGAACGTTCAGTAGGAAGATGTGTGCTGTAGTGGCTGTCTGCAGACTTAATCTTGTATACGACAAACTGTTTTCACGCAATACCTGGGTCCCTGCGACTGTGCCAAGTTGGCTGTCTGCAGACTTAATCTTGTATACGACAAACTGTTTTCACGCAATACCTGGGTCCCTGCGACTGTGCCAAGTTGGCTGTCTGCAGACTTTATCTTGTATACGACAAACTGTTTTCACGCAATACCTGGGTCCCTGCGACTGTGCCAAGTTGGCTGTCTGCAGACTTTATCTTGTATACGACAAACTGTTTTCACGCAATACCTGGGTCCCTGCGACTGTGCCAAGTTGGTTGTGCATGGACTGTCAATTCGAGGTCGTATCTAATCTCAAGGTAGTATCTAATGTCAAGGTCGTATCTAAAGTATGGACTGTTTACATGATGTCGGGCACATCACACCAACTTCAAGTCGCGATTTGGGGTTGATGTCCACGTCGCGTTCTGCATGTACACTGCACTAAACTGCTGACTACATCTGGGTTTGGTATCTCTCTCACCCTTGCACTCTCCTTGTGAACAAATCCTAATGAGGCTTACACAATTAATACACCATGCAGTTTACTTCCATTCAGAAAATTAAACTGGCCTGGTCTCTTGTTCTTATCGCCTGTTTCCACCATTTTGTTATTCGGATCTTTTTCTAATACACTGTATCTTCGCAGTCCTTTCTGTTCTGAAAACTGGTGAATTCTTATCACAATTATCATTAAAAAAAGTTGGATAAAATAAACAGAAGCCACAACAGCAGCGATGTATAAATGATGGACTGCACACCTAACTGCACTACACAGTTTAATTGCTGCTTTCTGACTTTGTCTATCTAAAAGGAAAGCATGAAGGTAAACAAAGAAAATGTTCCACCACGACTGTCACAAAATGTCTACCCAACAGTACAAGCTTGGTTTGGCAAAAATGAGAGAAACCATGGAGAAGGTCAGTGAGAAACCATGGAGAAGGTCAGTGAGAAACCAGCCACACAACGTGTACAATCTATTCCGAGTGGAACTTGAAAAATACACAGAATTTGTCCATGACTGCCCGTGACTTCTCATTACAAGGCAGTCGTCATGGGGTAAGACATACATACATTTATCTAGATCTGGCACTGTCCGTGACTTCTCATTACAAGGCAGTAGTCATGGGGTAAGACGTACATACATTTATCTAGATCTGGCACTGTCCGTGACTTCTCATTACAAGGCAGTAGTCATGGGGTAAGACGTACATACATTTATCTAGATCTGGCACTGTCCGTGACTTCTCATTACAAGGCAGTCGTCATGGGGTAAGACGTACATACATTTATCTAGATCTGGAAGCAAACGGAGCCCTCTTGCCCTGTAACGTGATAACTGGCCAACACACCATTACGCTGTTCAGCCAAACACTGCTGTATTCCACGTGACGTCAGAAACCAGGAACCAGTTTCAGCATTCTACAAATGCATCCAAGTGGCATTTCACGTACAAGTTACTGTACAAGTTACTGGGGCTAATGGCGAGTAATGCTACCGTGTTTCTTCTCACACATCGTTCTGAGCTATTTTTGTGGTATCTATCATCACACCACTTGGGCACCTGGACAGTGACAGCGTTTGTAATGCTGGCACCGAGCCAACAGAAGCGGAATCGATGACACGGAGATTTCACTGAGCACTTCAGTAGTGTAACACAACGTAGCAGAATCACAATGTTCGACTGCTTGCACAAAGAATAAACAACACTGTATGGCATTAAGAGCCGAATCAATCAAGATGGACTATTCTGTATTGCATTAAGAGCTGAATTAATCAAGATGGACTATTCTGTATTGCATTAAGAGCCGAATTAATCAAGATGGACTATTCTGTATTGCATTAAGAGCTGAATTAATCACGATAAGACTATTCTGTATTCTTTCAAATCAAATTTAAAAACTTTCCTCTTCCGTTCTGCTACGCCGCCAGAAGAACCTTAGTTGTTTGGACGGCGCCAAAGTCACAACCGACATATGTGTGTGTGTGTGTGTGTGTGTGTGTGTGTGTGTGTGTGTGTGTGTGTGTGTGTGTGTGTGTGTGTGTGTGTGTGTGTTTTTCATGTTCCAGTGTCTTACTCTCTTTGTTTACTTCTGTAAGGCGCCTAGAGCTCCGTACGAGATAAGGCGCCATAAAAATATCCGTTATTATTATTATTATTATTGCATTACGAGCCGAATTAATCAAGATGGACTATTCTGTATTGCATTAAGAGCCGAATTAATCAAGATGGACTATTCTGTATTGCATTAAGAGCCGAATTAATCAAGATGGACTATTCTGTATTGCATTAAGAGCCGAATTAATCAAGATGGACTATTCTGTATTGCATTAAGAGCCGAATTAATCAAGATGGACTATTCTGTATTGCATTAAGAGCCGAATTAATCAAGATGGACTATTCTGTATTGCATTAAGAGCCGAATTAATCAAGATGGACTATTCTGTATTGCATTACGAGCCGAATTAATCAAGATGGACTATTCTGTATTGCATTAAGAGCCGAATTAATCAAGATGGACTATTCTGTATTGCATTACGAGCCGAATTAATCAAGATGGACTATTCTGTATTGCATTAAGAGCCGAATTAATCAAGATGGACTATTCTGTATTGCATTAAGAGCTGAATTAATCACGATAAGACTATTCTGTATTGCATTAAGAGCCGAATTAATCAAGATGGACTATTCTGTATTGCATTAAGAGCTGAATTAATCAAGATGGACTATTCTGTATTGCATTAAGAGCTGAATTAATCACGATAAGACTAGTCTGTATTGCATTAAGAGCCGAATTAATCAAGATGGACTATTCTGTATTGCATTAAGAGCTGAATTAATCACGACAGAGTATTTTGACATACAGAGCATACAGGCACACTTCCGCGTGAAACACGATGGAGGGGAGGTGTGGGGGCATGAAGGGGGGGTGGGGGTGGGGGGGGGGAGATCGGGTGAGTGAAATAGGATGGATTGTGAGAGCAGGAAAATATCTGCACCACGCTAAGACTGGCTATGTATATATTTAAATATACAGAGCTAATGGATCCTACAGACTATGAAACCACTGCGTGACAAGGTGACTGGTGGCGAGCTATATATATCTTCCAATACACTTCTGGCAGGCAACGCAAACAAGAAGAGAAGGAGAAGGTAAAGTGGGTGTTAATAGAGTAACAAACAGAAACACCAGCATACAGCAGTGAGCATCGCCTCCACTACAAACTGTGAGTGTTCACACGGCAAAGTCAAATCACAACCGCTGATGCCGCGGCAAAAGCCGACATCACGGCTGTGGCAAACACCCGCAATTTTACCCGGAAAAATGTCTGTTTCTTCACGTCTTCCGCGTCTCGCTCGCTGGCCCCGAGCCGCTTCTGTGGGTTGCGGCGCATTAGCTTTTGAGAGCAGAAGAAAGAAGACAAAGAGCAGGTTAGACACAGCCCACCGTGTATACGACAACAATGATGAACAAAGTTACCCGGAAAAACGCCTGTTTCTTCACATCCTCCGCATCTCGTTCGCTCGAGCCAAGACGTCGGTCGGGGTTCCGTCGCAACAGCTGATGGGAAAGACGTCAGCATGGCATAATGATTAATGAGTAAGTATGGGGGTTCACTCGTGCTAATCTTAACGCTGACACACAGAGACGGTTTGCCAGTCACACCGTAATGTGATGTGCAGTAGGCACTGGTTGGTTAATGTCTAAAGGCAAACCGCCCCTGTCTGCCAGTGAAGTTTCAGTGGCAGAATGAAACATTATGCACTCAACAGAAACAAACAACAACAAAAAAAAAAAAAACCCAAAACAACGATAAAAAACAGATGGGCAATTTTCACATGCACGCACAGACATATCTAAACAATGTTTGCAGAAGATTCCTTCAAAGTAACACTGAACAGGTCTTGTAGGAACTTCAACAGTTTTAGCAGAGTTTTCTGGAAATTTCCAAGATCTGCTAAACATGATTACAATTATTCTGGTTTCTTATCTTCAGCACTAAGGAAACTTGCGCACTGTGTCGTCATAGCAACATGACCCCTCACCCGTCGCATGATGGCGATGGCCTCCGTGGACAAAAAGCGTGGGTAGCGGACTTCCTCGTTGACGATGCTGTCAAACACCTCCTCTTCGTCATCACCAGGGAACGGTGACTGGAATAAAGACAAGATGAACACATCACAGACAAGATCATCCAAACACTCTCTTCTCTTCTCACCACATGCGACATTGCTCATCACATGACTAGGGGCAAAACCACAACCAACCGACAATTATTACTGTTGTGAACAAAGAAACCAAACAAAGCAGTAAAAATACTGATTTGGGCGGGTTTCACCTACGCTGTGAAGAAGCCGGAAAACAGACAACACTCTGTCATGTAACACATTAATTCTATATTTTTCTATGTGACAGACATGTACCTAAGTGACACCACAAAACATTATCAGTGAAAAGGCACCAGCCACTGCAGCACCAAACACACTGATGACTGTAACATTTCAATAATAATAATGATAACACTATTAATTCCTAGGGTGTGTGTCCTACTCCTTGCAAGGAGCACACTGAGTGATTTATCAACTCCGTGATTAACTTTCTCTGCGTTGACAGTGCTTCCAAGAACTCACAGCAAAAAGAAAGAAAAAACTAGAGAGGCAAAAGCCTTGTGACAAGGGTCAAGGTCATTCACAAGTGTATGTTTGTAAAGCTCTTATCACTATCTATCATCATGGCAAGTAAAGTGTCTCTGGCGTTCCGAGTTCCTGGCAATATTACAATTTTCCCCCAAACAGTTTGTATGGCCTTGACCTTGGGTCAAGGTCATTAAAATGAGATCACATCAATGTCTATTATTATGCCAAGTTTGACGCCTCTAGTATTTGTAGTTCCTCTGAAAACGGTAATGTTAAAATTCACAACAGACAGCTTTAATGACCTTGACCTTCAGTCAAGGTCATTCAAAAAGATAGGTCTCATTGCGGTCTATCATCATGCCTTGTTTGGTGCCTCCACTGTTTGTTGTTTCAGAAAAAATGCCAAGGTTAAAGTTTCCCCAAAACAGCCTGCATGGCCTTGACCTTGATAAAAAGTCATTGAACACAGGTATATCAGTGAAGGTGTTGCCAATATCTATCATCATGCAAAGTTTGATGCTTCTGGTTCTTCTAGATTCCGAAAAAATGCAAATGTAAAAATTTCCAAACAGACTGCATCAATGACCTTGACCTTGGGTCAAGGTCATTTAAAATGGTTCGTGTGCATAGGTCTTTTCACTGTCTATCAGCTTGCCAAGTTTGGCGCCTCTGCTGTTTGTTATTTCTGAGAAAATGCCAATGTTAAGGTTTCACAAAAATAGCTTGTATGGCCTTGACCTTGACACAAGGCCATTGAATACATTTATATCTGTAAAGTTCTTATCAATGTCTATCATCATGCAAAGTTTCAAACCTCTGGTCTTTGCAGATTCCGTGAAAATGCCAATGTAAAATTTTCAGACAGACAGCGTTAGTGACTTTGACCTTGGGTCAAGGTCATTCAAAATGACATGTTTTGAAAGGTCTTATGGTTGTCCATCAGCAAGCCAAGTTTGGTGTCTCTGCTGTTTGTAGTTTCAGAGAAAACGACAACGTTAAAGTTTTCTGGACACACACACACACACACACACACACACACACACACACACACACACACACACACACACACACACACACAGACAGACAGACAGACGACGGAGGGTTATTACATAGACTCCCATTGTTACACAAGGGAGCCAAAAAATGGTTACCATGCACGACGCGTATCTCTACTCACCTCCCCCACCAGCATCTCGTAAATGAGGACACCCAGACCCCACCAGTCCACCGCCCTCGTGTATGACGTCTCTGTCAGGACTTCTGGCGCCAGGAACTCGGGCGTGCCGCAGAAGGTGCTGGTGCGGTCCCCAAATCCCATCCCTTCTTTACACAACCCAAAATCAGCAATCTTGAGGTAGCCCTCCGAGTCCAGTAGCAAGTTGTCCAACTTCAGGTCTCTGACAGCGAAAGGTTGGGGAAGATGATATTACTCCAAAGGCAAATACAATAGCAAATAACAGCAACAAAAAACACGAAACAGACACCCCCCCCCCCAATTAAAACAACAAAAGACCTAAATTAAACAAAACAACAACAACACCCCCCCCCAAAAAAAAAAAAAAAAACCAAAAAAAAAACCCAACAACAACAAAGAACAAAAAAAAAATAAAACCAACAAAACAAACAACTACAACAGCAACACAAAAACCAACAACAAATGACAACAAACAACAGTCAAAACTGAAAAAAAGAATTTAAAAAAAAGAAACAGCGAAGAGAAAACAAAACAACAACACACTCTAAAGGAACATATGAAGGCTCACAAATCATTGTACTAATCTGTTTTGCTAGTGTCTCACGTTGTACCGTACAGTGGCAGCTACAGTCTCTTACTCTCACAGATTCCACTACAAAGTCCTAACTTAAATCCAAATGTTAATCAGACACGCACTCTCTCTCTCTCTCTCTCTCACCTGTACACAATCTTGTTCTCGTGCAGATATTGCAAGCCTAGCACCACGCAGCCTGCGTAGAACACGGTCCGTGGCTCTGAGAACACGTCGCTGTGGATGTGCATCATGAGATCTCCCCCCCACGCATACTCCATCACAAAACACACGTGCTCCTGCAACGCAACTCACACAGTCAAGTCTTACACGCATACTCCATAAAGAGCCAGTCACATACTAAAGGGTTTGAATCAACCTTTCAACGATTGTTGGTTTTGTGGAGCGGGACTGCGTTACAGCCACCAGCCTGGGATCAGTGGTGACGTCTGACCACACGGTAACATGAGGAGTCTACTCTAGGCACTGACCCTCAAGTCAACTCTTGACCCATAAACACCCATTCTCACGATTTCTCAGGCCGCCAGGTGATGACTGCAGACCTGCCTATCCCTAGAAACACCCTTCAGTCGTTTGCCTGTGACAGTACCTCATTATTATAAGGTTAGGGTCTCGATGAGTAGTGACCTGACTTCACCGGCGTTAACTAGCAGCAAGTTGTATCGAGCTGTCGGGATGTGTTACATGTACAACGGTACGATGAGTAGTGACCTGACTTCACCCGCGTTAACTAGCAGCAAGTTGTATCGAGCTGTCAGGATGTGTTACATGTACAACGGTATGAAATTTTAGCAATCACACTAGTTCACCTGAAGACAAAGTGGAAACTCTGTCAAGATGTATTTAACCCAGTAATGCCTAGCGTCCAATTTTTGGGACGCTTACAATTCGGAACCACTGCCCAAACCTGAATGCATTTCCACATCAAACATTGGTTGCTGGTGACAGGAAAGTGCACCTCACGCACATAAATACAGGTTTCAAGTCATTTCCTTTGGTAATAATTTGTTCTTGACCATTTTCTGATCATTTTTCACTGAAAAAAAATCGTCACATTGGCAATCAGTAAAAAGTAGGTCCATACTATTTACATTTTGCTACTTTTTAATGGTGTCAAGAAGAAAAAAAAGCTAATTTATATCTAATCTTAAATCATGTCTCTCAGTTTTTGTTTAAAATGCGTAGTGTGTGTATGGCATATACAGAAATGTGCGTCCCAAAACAGGGACGCTAGGCACGAGAGGGCCAGTAGAGGTTTTTGTAACATGTGAGTTATGAAGGTGCTATGTTTCTCTCACGTCTCTGACCGTGAATGATGTCATCACTATGTCGGAAAATAAAGAGGCCTTTGGGACTGCTACAATTTATCTGGAACCATCACCTAATGATGACGTGACAGATGAAGATCGTGCCGATGATAAGGATGGAGGGACTATATATTGACAATAATCAGCTCATGACTAAGACAGAAACTGTTGTCACAAGGAATGGCATCCGCACTGTGTATGGTGCCGATTCAGAGCAACATCAGTCAGTAAGGGGGAATCCCTGGACCTTGCTTTTGTTCGTTGGGCTGTCGCCTGGACCTGACTGGCTGATGGACCCATCCCAAGAGGAGCTGGTCGCCCTAGTACAAGAGGCAGATGTCTTGCCCTCCACAAGAATGTGCCACCTACCATCCTCTTTGATGGAAAACATCATGAACCATAGCCGCCGCAACATTACTGCGGGTGTTTGAGGGTTTAACGTCATTTTCCATCACATATGGCTCATTTCATAGACGGGGTAACAAGAAAATGACCACCACAAATATTTGGCTTCAACCGGGATTTGAACTCACAGCCCGAGCATTCAAAGCCCAGCGCTCTGCCATCCTGCTCTTATGGCTCCGGCACATCTGCTCCGGGCAGCGTGTGCAAGAACAAAGAGCAGATGCATGTGGGTGGGTGAGGGGTGAGGGGAGGGAGAGGGGTGTCATTTTTCTCACCCCATAACAAAAATCAGACGGATTTGTTTTATTTTTTCAGTTTCTCGTTGTTACATGGTATCCAGATACTTTTGAACATCTATTTTCAATAAACTAAAAACTGTACCAAATCCTGACTTGAGTGTTTGTTGTGGAAAAGATGTCTTGTGTGATTCTGTCTTGTCACTGGTTTCATGTCTGTCCGTTGTCGTGACGAAATCTACATATTGCTGTGTGTCTGTGTTTCCACATCATAACGTTTGTTACATTACATGCACATAAATAATGATGTACAAACGTTTCTGCCGTCAGACATCGATAATTAGATGCACATAAATAATGATAAACCTACGTTTCTGTCATCAGACATCCATAATTACATGCACATAAATAATGATACACACACGTCTCAGTTTTAGACATCGATAATTACACGCAGAATTCTTTAGACTGCAAACCGCTGAGAGGATGATTGTCCATGTAAACCCTTGTCATGTCATGTCATGTCAACACACGAACCATTGCCACAACCCGCTTCGGGTCTACCAGAGACGTGAGTTGTATGGAGCCGAGGAGTAAATATATCCGCTGCGGCGGAGCTTTGTTCCACGTTATTGTGTTGTATTGTGTGCACGTGTGTGTGTGTGTGTGTGTGTGTGTGTGTGTGTGTGTGTGTGTGTGTGTGAATATCGTGTGACACGGGTAGACCGTTAAGCACGGGCTCGACTTGCCTCGGTCAGCACTTCGGACCGCGTGACCACCGTCCCTAAGTTTTCTATTGCCTTTTCGCCATTGACCGCGCGAGGGTGGACCGCTCGTCGGGGGCGAGCTCAGTCAACGCTAGGGGAATTGGTTCCGACGACCAGATTCTGGAAGCTGTTCGGTCAGCTGGGTGCAGCGTCAAGGTGTTGTCCTGACGCTGGGATTCGAGGGTCGGACGGGTAGGTGTCATTTGCCTAGGTGGGCCCTATTCAGTGCGCCGTTTGGGTGTGTGTAGCGGGCGGGGCGTGGGCCGGTCGTGCTGGGTCGAGTTGAGGGGTTGGCTGCCCGAGTTGCTTTACCTTGACGTGTTTGTGTGTCCTTCTCTATCTGCCTGTCCGTCTTCGTTTGTGTCTATGTATGTCCCGTTAGCGTTACGATAAATGGTTGGGCTATGTTGCCTTTGTCGTGCACATGCATACAACTCTAATTCTAGTACTAGCCTGGGGTAAGGCTACGGGACTGGCAAAAGCCTAGCACTGGGGACGAAGGGGGGGGGGGGGGGGGAGATGAATGTATGACGAAGTCTTGAATATCCGACCACTTTTCGTTTGGGCAAAATCTTTGTCAGCGGACAAGTATTGTTGCGCTTTGATGGCACTGTTTACGTGGTACACTGATCCAACAGGATGTGAGTAAACGGCAAGGGGGTTGCACTCTGACAGGCAAGGGTGTTGCACTCTACAGGCAAGTATTATTGCACGGTGCAGACGATCACGTACCTGCCTTGTGGTGGAATAAGAGACGATTACAAAAGCATACACACCCGTCCTCTAGGACTGAATGTAATAATAGATCTGTCCGTTCAGACAGAGACATGTTATGTATGTCTCTGATTCAGAAACACGCCTACTTTCACTCTGAAGACAGCCTGCCATCACTTGCGCCATTGAGGATCCCTCTGGGTTCAAAGCTGGTCAAGGATGACATAGTGCGCGACCTTGTGTTTGAGAGCACCGAGACAATTTAGGCCCGTCACGGTAGCGCAGTGAGCGCCATTTCCCCACTGTGCACAGAGGTACTTTCCACTGAAAGACTCTGTGCCCCAGAGAGTGCAGTCGACGGGAGACGACCAGTCCACAGTCTACGGGAGACGACCAGTCCACAGTCTACGGGAGACGACCAGTCAACAGTCTACGGGAGACGACCACAGTCCACGAACTATCAGGCTGGTCACTCACTATCCCACTCCCTCAAGTGTCCTCGTGCGTGCTACGCGGCTGCCGGTTCCCTAGACCGCCTCATTACTTAGGACGCTCCCTAGTGCACTCGAGTGTATTAATATGATGTGTAGTTGTCCTAGTCGTGTTAAGGGGAAGGGTGGGGTTCTGTGTAGAGTGTATTAATATGATGTGTAGTTGTCCTAGTCGTGTTAAGGGGAAGGGTGGGGTTCTGTGTAGAGTGTATTAATATGATGTGTAGTTGTCCTAGTCGTGTTAAGGGGAAGGGTGGGGTTCTGTGTAGAGTGTATTAATATGATGTGTAGTTGTCCTAGTCGTGTTAAGGGGAAGGGTGGGGTTCTGTGTAGAGTGTATTAATATGATGTGTAGTTGTCCTAGTCGTGTTAAGGGGAAGGGTGGGGTTCTGTGTAGAGTGTATTAATATGATGTGTAGTTGTCCTAGTCGTGTTAAGGGGAAGGGTGGGGTTCTGTGTAGAGTGTATTAATATGATGTGTAGTTGTCCTAGTCGTGTTAAGGGGAAGGGTGGGGTTCTGTGTAGAGTGTATTAATATGATGTGTAGTTGTCCTAGTCGTGTTAAGGGGAAGGGTGGGGTTCTGTGTAGAGTGTATTAATATGATGTGTAGTTGTCCTAGTCGTGTTAAGGGGAAGGGTGGGGTTCTGTGTAGAGTGTATTAATATGATGTGTAGTTGTCCTAGTCGTGTTAAGGGGAAGGGTGGGGTTCTGTGTAGAGTGTATTAATATGATGTGTAGTTGTCCTAGTCGTGTTAAGGGGAAGGGTGGGGTTCTGTGTAGAGTGTATTAATATGATGTGTAGTTGTCCTAGTCGTGTTAAGGGGAAGGGTGGGGTTCTGTGTAGAGTGTATTAATATGATGTGTAGTTGTCCTAGTCGTGTTAAGGGGAAGGGTGGGGTTCTGTGTAGAGTGTATTAATATGATGTGTAGTTGTCCTAGTCGTGTTAAGGGGAAGGGTGGGGTTCAGTGTAGAGTGTATTAATATGATGTGTAGTTGTCCTAGTCGTGTTAAGGGGAAGGGTGGGGTTCTGTGTAGAGTGTATTAATATGATGTGTAGTTGTCCTAGTCGTGTGTAGGGGAAGGGTGGGGTTCTGTGTATAAAGTGTAATTAAGTGTAAATATTTGTCCATTGTTGGTATTCCGTGCGAGAGCCGGCGTGCCGAGTGAGTGCGCGTGTGACACCTTGCAGTACAATGTGAAGTGACAGTGTTGTGTGCATGACTTTCTGATGGTCACTAACATGATGCTGTTGGTAGTTCTTTATCTATATACATTTCCATCCATAGTCCGTTAGGCTGTAGGATGCAGACTGCGGGACTGATATGTAAAGGATGTCATGGTTTAGTACAAGGTCACATGATCACATTATATATTTCCACCTGACGACATAAGTCGTTGGAAAACATGAGTGAGATTGAGTATTGCTGGATAGTCAGAGAGTAACGACGAGATTTCCGTGCATTGTGTCATGGGAGTAGAGTTTTAACTGTCACTTTGGAGCATTACTCAGATGTTTCTTGTGGTAGTGTGGTATAGTTACACACACACACACACACACACACACACACACACACACACACACACACACACACATGCACGCAAGTACACACGCACGCATATACAGCGCCGCCCCTCATTCGCTTAGTGCACCCCCCCCCTCCACCACCATCCCCGCTTCTTCATTCCACGTGATCACGTGATGACACCACCACTACACATATCGTTACATGACTATAATTATCATTCACATTGTCACAGTCACTGTCACCACAACACCACAACCATTCTCCTACGTACAGAGCCAGTCGTCCTCTACCGCTCCTGTTCAAAGTGCATTAGAAGTGGTCGCCTACTTTGTGGGCTTAGTCGGTATAGTTCGCCCGTTAGGGGGTGCAAATGTATACCAGTCAATTCCGTCGATATTTCGCATAAAGTCGAGTCGTAGAATGAAGTCAGCGGCCACGTGACTTCACCTCGCCAGACCCCGGAGTACATTTGCACCCCCTCCCGCGTTGCGGGGATACAGTCGCCCCCGTTAGCGGACAACTGGAGTTTATTTGCCCCTCCTGCTCATGACTGGTATACATTTGCACCCCCTAACGGGCAAACTATACCAACAGAGCCTTAGTAGTATTGTTCGTGATGCGCATTAAAGGGGACAATGTGATCATTCTTATGCTGACAGATCGTTCTGACCTGTTTTCGTGGTATCTATCATCACACCACTTAGACACCTGGACACTGACAGCGTCTGTAATGCTGGCACTGAGCCAACAAATATACTCGATCATGCGGTGTCCACACTGAGCGCTCCAATAGTGTGACAATAGTCGTAGAATTTGAACGTTCGATCGCTCGCGCAAAGTGTAAACAACACGGTATCGCATTAAGAGCTGTACTAATCATCAAGATAGAGTATTTCGAGCGTACAGACACACACACGAGCGACACTGTACCAGAACGTACGTTGGCTTAGCAAAGATGGCATTAAGTTAGTCCGTTTAAATACACGATCCTAACTGCCATCAGCCTGCTTAGGACAGGCTGTCAATCTCTTGTCAATTTTTTTCGATAAAATCTACAAAGGGTACTTTTCCGGAGAAAATGTGCCCCCCACCGCTCCACCCCCCCCCCCCCAACAACTGAACAACCAAAAACGAACAAATAAACAAACAAACAAAACAAAAAAACATTTTTGAGTGGCAAAAGGCTCTCGTAATAAAAGAAAAATGAACACAACGTTTTGCTAGGCAGTGGTAAGTTCGTCTGGTAAGCTTAAGTCTTGCTAAATGTGTTGGTTATTGCGTTCATACTGATAGTAAAAGCGGCGAGAATATGGAGAATGTGGAGCTGTCTTCCCCACAACCGTCGGCTGCTGGCGACAATCGTACGCTCAAGGTCACACCAACATCCTGGCTCTACACCGTACGTGCGGGGTGAGTAGGGGCCGTTTCAAAATGCGCAGATGTGCCCCAGTGCGAGGTGAATAGGGGCCGTTTCAAAATGCGCAGATGTGCCCTAGTGTGGGGTGAATAGGGGCCGTTTCAAAATGCGCAGAGGTGCCCTAGTGCGGGGTGAATAGGGGCCGTTTGAAAATGAGCAGAGGTGCCCTAGTTCGAGGTGAATAGGGGCCGTTTCAAAATGCGCAGAGGTGCCCTAGTTCCAGGTGAATAGGGGCCGTTTCAAAATGCGCAGAGGTGCCCCAGGGCGTCCCCAGAATGCAATCTATACCCCCTCCTCCCCCTCCCCCCCCCTTCCTCCTCCCCCTAAAAATCGCAATAACGCCAACCCTGATGAGTGAATATAGAGGTGAACCTGGGTATACAAGGACCAGGACAGGACGAGATGGCTTAGTGGTTAAGGCGTCTGCTGTGGATCCTGAGGTACACGTTTGAATCCACTGGTGGGCAGGAATTGAAATATACTGATGTTGATGTGTATGAGTGAATGCCCATAATTCAAGTGAGCGTGCGTGTCGAGTTCAGTTCGCAGTTCTTTGAACCGAGCAGTTGAGATAAAGTGATTATAATTATTAATGCACATCATCATCATCATCATCATCATCGTCATCATCATCATCATCAACATCATCAATTATTACCTCAACGTAACTGACACAGATGTAAGAAAGTATTATTTACTCATACACGTACTTACGATGTTTCCGGTCTGTGATTTTGATTAGAATTAAAAAAAAAAAAAACTTTTTGTTTTTGTTTCGTATGCTATTGGCTGTGTATAATATGAATATTTTCACTTTCTTTTAGCGCATGAGGTCTTGGGCCACATTTGTAGAACTTGTTCCTGAAACAACAACAACAACAACACCACCACCCACCACAACAACACCACCACCCACCACAACAACACCACCACCCACCACAACAACACCACCACCCACCACAACAACACCACCACCCACCACAACAACACCCACAACAACAACCACAACAACCACAACCACAACCACAACAACCACAACCACAACCACAACAACCACAACCACAACAACAACCACCACAACCACCACCACAACCACCACAACCACCACCACAACCACCACCACCACCACAACCACCACCACCACCAACAAACCAGAATCTATTTTGACTTGTGTCTGTGTTGTAAACTGAATACCATGGTGTGTGATTTTGTGTTGTGATTGTCCTCGGTTGTATAAATTCAGTGCCAATCTTTCAGCGCCAGAATCCCGGCTGGGGCCAAATATTTGTGCTGGCCTTTTCATCGTTGCCCCGTCTTTGATATGATGATGATGATGATGATGATGATGATGGAGACTTCATATACCTTCACGGCTCCACCCTAACTGAGTGCTCACGGCGCTTAGGGAGAGGTTTTGAAGGGGGGGAAAAAAAGAAGAAAAAAAGCTGCAGATGATTACTGGCGTGAGGCACTGAAGAGATGAGTCTTCAGGCGCTTCCAGAATGCGGTAATGCTGACTGCCTCCTTCACTGTCTCAGGGAGAGAGTTCCACAATTTCGGCGCTGCATTTTTGAAGGACCGTGCACCATGCCTCTTCTTACTGGTGTCGTCAGTTGAAGGGAGCCGCAGACGGAGAGAACTTGCAAGTTGCGCGCTGGCCAGTACACAGGAATCAGTTCCTTCAGGTACGTGGGGGCAGTGTTGTGGATGCAGCAGTATGTCAAGGAGAGGACTTTGTGGTCAATGCGCTGCTGCACAGGGAGCCAGTGAAGTGCCTTCAGAACAGGGGTGATGTGGTCAGTGGCTTTTGTGCGGGAGACAATCCTAGCAGCCGTGTTCTGGATTCGTTGAAGTCGACTGATCTGTGCAACTGGTAGTCCCCACAGAGCACTGTTGCAATAGTCCACTCTTGACATCACCAGGGCAAGTGCAATGGAGTTGGCAGCCGGCAACGACAGAAATGGCCGCAGTTTCCCAAGTATGCGTAGGAAGTAGAAGCAGTTTATGGTGACTCTGTTTATGTGAGGCACCATGGTCAACTCGGCATCAACAGTCAGGCCCAAATCCCGCACACTCTCGGCACAGGGAATCTTCGCATCCCCAACCAGGATTTCCTTGATGTTCGCCTTTTCTTGGACCAAGAAGAATGGCTTCCGTCTTGTCGTCGTTCAGCTTCAGCATGTTCTGAGACATCCAGCATTTCACCGCAGCACAACAGGACTCAAGATTGGCAACTGCAGCTGCAGCTGTTGCAGGGTTGTTGAGACTGAAGCTGGGAGTCAACAGCAAAAAACTGGCGTTGAACTGAAAATTTCTCGATGATGCGACCGAACTGTGATGTGTAGAGGGAGAACAGAATGGGTCCAAGGACTGAGCCCTGGGGAACACCGCATGTGAGTTCCCTGTCACGTGATGCAGAAGATCTGACCACGACATACTGTGATCTGTCTGTGAGGTAGGACAGAAACTAGCTGTGCGCCACACCCCGAACTCCGACCTCCGACCTCATTTGGCTATCGCTGAAGGAGGATATCACCCGTATGTGGTGGAAAAGGACGTTAAACCCCCAAACACCCACCCACCCAAGTTGACCCAACCAATCTTTCAGCGTCAGCAAAGCCCTTAATAACAGCGTATACAATCGTTAGTGTCAGCGAGGGACCGGAGAGGACATGACCCACAGTTCAAGTCTTTTTTTCCGTTTCAACACAAGTGCTCCAGTCTGGAACAATTCACACAATTGAGTTTCAGTTTCACTCAGACTGAAGAGAGAACGTCCTTCCTGTACAGACAATGTGTCAGTTGGTGATAGGACATTGGCGTCTATTATCAACGTATTGTATATGTAATGGGAAGGGTGGGGGAGGGGTACGTGATGAACTACGGGGATTTGAACTTAACGCCTTTGGTAACGTCTAAATCAGTTACTGACTAAAATGGAAACACGCAGTGTACGCGTGAGACACGGCGCCCCAAAGTTTCAGCTTCACTCCAAGTGGAGAGGAAGCCGCCTTCCTGTACAGACAATATGTCAATTGGTGATATGACATGGCGTCTATATTGAAGCGATATAGTGAAGGTATTGTAGTTGTACTGTGTGGGCGGTTTCGCATCAGCAACATGGGAGTTTTGACACTAACGCCTTTGGTAACGTCTAAATTTGTTACTGACTTAAACTTAAAGCGATGTGGGCGTGAGCCACGTGCCCAAGTTTCGCTCCAAGTGGAGAGGAAGCCGCCTTCCTGTACAGACAATATGTCAATTGGTGATATGACATGGCGTCTGTAGTGAAGCGATATAGTGAAGGTATTGTAGTTGTACTGTGTGAGCGGTTTCGCATCAGCAACATGGGAGTTTTGACACTAACGCCTTTGGTAACGTCTGAATTTGTTACTGACTGTAAGAGATGGTCACGACAGAGGTGTGCGACATCCCAACATGTCTTGTGTTAAGGCTCGTTTCCATGCATCCGTTTTTGCTGACCGGCAAACCGCATCCGGCAAACCGGCAAACCGGCAAACTAACGAACAAGTAAAGAAAAAGAACGACTGTACCCATGTTCCGTTCCGTCAATCCGTTAATCCGTTTATCTGCCCGTTTAACATGTCCGGCAATGGCGAACGGTTGCTCTTCCGTTCCAAAGCAAAAACGGATTGCCGTGCCGGGTGATGGGAGATAATTCTCGGAGAAAACTCTGTGCTATATTCTCCCGCCATTTTCATTTTTCAACATGAAGAATGGAAAATACGACGCCGGTGTCATAGAGAAACTTATTAATATTGTGAGGCAACACCCCATGTTGTATGATGCAGCCGACGACAACTACAGCAACCAAAAACAAAACACCACCAAAACACCCTGCTGAACCACCCTTGATTGCACTGGCGCCAAGCTTGCACACAAAAAAAGGAAAATATGGCGGGAAATCTATTGCACCTCCCAGTTGACGAACAGAGAGGCTGGCGGTATAAACGGTGAACATGGAAACAGACAGCCCGTCATACGGCAATCCGTTTTTCCAGCAAGTGACGGTTTGACGGATTGACGGATGTCTTTGCCGGTTACATGGAAACGGAACTTTAGTTGAGGTTTACACGAAAGATTTCTTGGCCCCGTTCTAGCTCTGTGAGGGTGTGTCTGTGTGTGTGTGTGTGTGTGTGTGTGTGTGTGTGAGAGAGAGAGAGAGAGAGCGAGAAATTAAGCTTTCCCAAATGAAGTGGCGATTTCTGTAAACTGACAAACAGGACACAGCTGGTTCTACACTCACTGCACTGTTTCCTGGCGTGGTTTCCGTCAGCTCATTTTCACGTCGCGTGATCGTCATGATTATGTCTACACTGTGAATCAGGCCATACAGCCTTGTAACAACTGACAACAACCACTCACTACAATCTTATTGTAATGTCTACAGTGTGAATCAGGCGATACAGCCTGTAACAACTGAAAACCACTCACTACAATCTTATTGTAATGTCTGCAGTGTAAATCAGGCGATACAGCCTTGTAACAACTGACAACAACCACTCACTACAATCTTATTGTAATGTCTGCAGTGTGAATCAGGCGATACAGCCTTGTAACAACTGACAACAACCACTCACTACAATCTTATTGTAATGTCTACAGTGTGAATCAGGCGATACAGCCTTGTAACAACTGACAACAACCACTCACTACAATCTTATTGTAATGTCTACAGTGTGAATCAGGCGATACAGCCTTGTAACAACTGACAACAACCACTCACTACAATCTTATTGTAATGTCTACAGTGTGAATCAGGCGATACAGCCTTGTAACAACTGACAACAACCACTCACTACAATCTTATTGTAATGTCTACAGTGTGAATCAGGCGATACAGCCTTGTAACAACTGACAACAACCACTCACTACAATCTTATTGTAATGTCTACAGTGTGAATCAGGCCATACAGCCTTGTAACAACTGACAACAACCACTCACTACAATCTTATTGTAATGTCTACACTGTGAATCAGGCGATACAGCCTTGTAACAACTGACAACAACCACTCACTACAATCTTATTGTAATGTCTACAGTGTGAATCAGGCGATACAGCCTTGTAACAACTGACAACAACCACTCACTACAATCTTATTGTAATGTCTACAGTGTGAATCAGGCCATACAGCCTTGTAACAACTGACAACAACCACTCACTACAATCTTATTGTAATGTCTCCCAGTGTGAATCAGGCCATACAGCCTTGTAACAACTGACAACAATCACTCACTACAATCTTATTGTAATGTCTACAGTGTGAATCAGGCCATACAGCCTTGTAACAACTGACAACAACCACTCACTACAATCTTATTGTAATGTCTACAGTGTGAATCAGGCCATACAGCCTTGTAACAACTGACAACAACCACTCGCTACAATCTTATTGTAATGTCTACAGTGTGAATCAGGCGATACAGCCTTGTAACAACTGACAACAACCACTCACTACAATCTTATTGTAATGTCTACAGTGTGAATCAGGCCATACAGCCTTGTAACAACTGACAACAACCACTCACTACAATCTTATTGTAATGTCTGCAGTGTGAATCAGGCCATACAGCCTTGTAACAACTGATAACAACCACTCACTACAATCTTATTGTAATGTCTACAGTGTGAATCAGGCCATACAGCCTTGTAACAACTGACAACAATCACTCACTACATTCTTATTGTAATGTCTACACTGTGAATCAGGCCATACAGCCTTGTAACAACTGACAACAACCACTCACTACAATCTTATTGTAATGTCTACAGTGTGAATCAGGCCATACAGCCTTGTAACAACTGACAACAACCACTCACTACAATCTTATTGTAATGTCTACAGTGTGAATCAGGCCATACAGCCTTGTAACAACTGACAACAACCACTCACTACAATCTTATTGTAATGTCTACAGTGTGAATCGGGCGATACAGCCTTGTAACAACTGACAACAACCACTCACTACAATCTTATTGTAATGTCTACAGTGTGAATCAGGCGATACAGCCTTGTTACAACTGACAACAACCACTCACTACAATCTTATTGTAATGTCTACAGTGTGAATCAGGCGATACAGCCTTGTTACAACTGACAACAACCACTCACTACAATCTTATTGTAATGTCTACAGTGTGAATCAGGCCATACAGCCTTGTTACAACTGACAACAACCACTCACTACAATCTTATTGTAATGTCTACAGTGTGAATCAGGCCATACAGCCTTGTTACAACTGACAACAACCACTCACTACAATCTTATTGTAATGTCTACAGTGTGAATCAGGCCATACAGCCTTGTAACAACTGACAACAACCACTCACTACAATCTTATTGTAATGTCTACAGTGTGAATCAGGCGATACAGCCTTGTAACAACTGACAACAACCACTCACTACAATCTTATTCTAATGTCTGCAGTGTGAATCAGGCCATACAGCCTTGCAAATAAACAGGGTTGCAATAACCCAGATACGCCCCACTTGGTTGCTCTGAGACAAAAAAATGCTGACTGATATATCTGATTTCAGAAAAGAGAAAATGACGTGTGTGTGTGTGTTTATATTTTATTTTAGTAAGACTTGAAAAAAACGAAATTGTCGCAATGTGCTTCTTTAATGCAGCCCACGTGACCTTTCCCCACTTGTGTCTGGTGCAAATCAGTATTTTCTCTGATGACGTGGTGTTCGGTAATAGTTCCTTTAGTAAAACGTCGATTTGAGGTCAAGTTTCCGCCAAAGACAGCATTTCTTGTACATCGACATGATGGAGGGGGGGGGGGTAGGGGGGATGGGATGGGGGTAGGAGCTTAAATCTAATACTGTGACACCCAGGCACATTGCAATATCAAATAACCATGTTTGTCATAACCAAGAAACCCCACCTGAGTTGTCCGAGACAGAATTGCTGGGCGATATGATATATTTAATGTTAAAAAGATGGACAACAGACAGAGTCGTGTGTTCTTATGGTTTGCTTTGTGTCACCGATTTTCCCCGAAATGATCAGAGGCTAGTACCACACGCAACGCTATAATGGCTTTACTCGTTCTCTACATAGCTGGCGATATCCTGGCTCTGTTCCACCGACCCGCCATTACACACATTTGACGTCAAAATCGGGATTTGTAAAAACTTGGACTGGATCGTACACCGAAATAAACCCCATGACGTCACTACTGACGCAAATTTGATCTGAAGACTATGTTATAGTTAATACCGGCGTTCTCTAACTTAGCACTGAAGAAAAGGGGAAATCTTTTCATAGTACATAATGATGCCAGATACCTACGCTACTTTCAAACCTACTCTTGTCAAAAGCTACCCGGTGTAGCAGTCCAGATTATACCCCGTATAAACTGGCCTAGCCCAGACTATACCCCCATATAAACTGGCCTGGCCCAGACTATACCCCCATATAAACTGGCCTAGCCCAGACTATACCCCCATATAAACTGGCCTAGCCCAGACTATCCCCCCGTATAAACTGGCCTAGCGCAGACTATACCCCGGGGTGTACTCTGAATCCGGCCTGGGCTGATTTATACCCAGGGGGTTGAACCGGCCTAGGCTACTTTATACCCGAGGGTATAAAGTAGCCAGGGGTATACTCCGGCCTGTTACACCGGCAAAGAGACGAGCAACCTTACATGGTAACAATTGTCTGTGTAAGTTTGGGCTCAGACACTGGAGCCATAGTTAGTCCTCACTCCCCCCCCCCCCCTACACACACACACACACACACACACACGCGCGCGCACACACACACACACACACACACACACACACACACACACACACACACACACACACACACACTTTTTTGTTAGTTCATAATTATTTGTCCGGTGGAATAGTGAGAGGCAGGTAAAAAATGCCTACGTGCACAAGTTTGATGCTATAGCTACCGGTAGTGTTGTTTTCAGTCCCTTCACTACCACATTTTTTGTCTGACAGCAGGATGACCCAACGTAACCTCACACGTACACAGGGAAAAGGATAATTTAAGCTATATTAAACATTAGTATTAGCAGAAAGCCGACCTTTTATGTTTGGATTTAGTTTCTGTGTCGCCAGTGTTCTCTCTTCGGGTGGGTGGGTGGGTGGGTGGGTGGGTGTTTGAGGGTTTAACGTCCTTTTCCACCACATACGTCTCCTCTTCGGACCATCAGTGACATTAATTCCAGCTGGATTATTATTTGTGTTCTAGTTCGCGTTTTTATGATTCCTTTCGGACTATACTGTGACCAGATTTGGGCAGCGAACAGTGTGTGGATGATCACCAGTGTGGATGCTCTGTGGATTTAGCAGAACGTGTGGGTTAGTATTTTATTGCAATGAACTGCTCGACAAAGGTTCTTAGTATTGGGTATTCAGTCACTGTTAGGAAAGGAAGTGCAGTATTTGGCTAGGAATGGTGTTTTGTTGGGAATAATTTTATTCAGACTGATTGCCTTCTTCTCAGATTTGCATTTGTTGTACAGTTTCTTTGTTTGTCAGTTCGTCTGTTTGTCTAGTTTTGTATTCGTAGTGTACGCTGTCTCGTCTCATTTTTATATTTGATGTTTTATATTCGCCATCAAGACACGAATCTGGTTGGTTCGTTTTAGGCCCCGTGCTCCCATATTTTCGAGGTTCGGAAATATTGCCCACCTCTCTGTATTTTCGTTGTTTTTTTTTGTTTTTTTTGCGTTTAATAATAAGAACAGAAACTTCAGACTCCTCCTTTGTTTGCATGTCAGCCTGCAGTGCGTATGAAAGGGAGTGTGTTCTTTGTTGCGTGTGCACGGGAGCGAGTCTGAGTGTGTGGATGTGTGTGTGTTTGCCAATTTGTGTTTGGGCGTCGCTCAGCGGCCTGTACAGTGCGCTAACACCAACTCCGCACGCATTCTTCACTCAGACATTCTCTTCATTTAAATGTAGTGTCAGAGGATGGAATAACCACTTCCGCCGAGCCTCCGTCGCTTCACTATTTACCCTCCCCCAACTCCCAGACTCCACTCTATGCGTAGGTGTGTAACTGTGTATGCATGGATGTACGAGTGTGTGTGTGTCTGTGTGTGTGTGTGTGTGTGTGTGTGTGTGTGTGTGTGTGTGTGTGTGTGTGTGTGTTCTGCATACATCTAATGTCTGCCCTAATTGGTAATGTTATACTGATTACATGTGATGATTGTCAGATGTTCATGTAGACTGTTTAGCAAGGACAGTTTGTAAGTTTGGACTGCAAGAGTATACAGTCAGTCAGTCAGTCAGTCAGTCAAATACCGTGGCTCTCTCGGCTGACATTTTCAATGTATGACAGATAAACTTGCTCAATCTATACCATCAGAGTCAGGGACGTGTGTGTGTCACGACCTACTTCCTGTCTGCTGTCAGATTCTAAGAGCATGTTGTCCATTCCACATTTGACTCAAGAGTTGGGCGTTCTTCACTAATCTAATGTAATATGGCTTTCAGAAAATTAACAAAGAGAAATGCTAAAATCTTTTGTGTTTCGAATCAGTTGAAGTCTTGCCGCTTGCTGTGTAGCGCACGTGTGGCCCAGATGAGAGTTGTCCAAACTGAGCTAATTGTAATTACATGTATAACAAACAGTCCAATTGACAGTTTTCCTGTTGCACTTATGACGAACAGTCACGTGTACAGCTGACACGGATGAACGGCTTTCAGCGTGTAGCACAGTGTCTCGGATGTGATGCTGCAGTCTGACTGTAAAGATCACGCAACGTTAGCTGGGACAAGGAAGTATGTGTTCTGAAAACCACGTTTGATCGGACAACAAGGAATTCTCCTGTCCTGAAAACCACGTTTGGCTGGAGGATTCGATCTCATTTGGCGACAGGGAAGGTGTTGTGTGGACCTGTTGTTAACCACCGTCTTTCTCACCTTGAGTAGCTGTTGCTATATTCAGGTAGGTGACATTTCTTCACGCTTGTTTAGGGGTGGGGTGGGGTGGGGTGGGGGTGGGGGCAGGGTGTTTGAGTGTTGAACGTCCTTTCCACCACGTAAGGGTGATAATCAAAGACGGGGCAACGAGAAAAAGGCCAGCAAAAATATTTGGCCCCAGCCGGGTTTTGAACTCACGACCCGAGCATTGAAAGTCCAGCGCTCTACCATTCGGCCACCCCGGCTTCCCGCTTGTTTGGGGGAACAGTAGTAGTAGCAGTCTGCCATAATTAGCGTCTTCAACATTGTTGTTGTTTTCATTGTTTTCTTTATTTCTTTTGGGGAGTTTTACACAACACCAACAAAAACAATAATACTGGCAGTGTACAGTGAGAGCACAGTTGGACGAATTGGTGTAAAAGAGATGACAGGCAGGTTGAAGACAACATTGGCATTACACGGATGTTTGAACTATACAGAACATGGCAAGCATTCGCTAATCTAAAACAAAGTGTTTATATAGTTGCCAATGTTGCCAGAATTATGCTGCATCACCGTTGACATGAAACATTGATGTTTGATATAATATCGTGTCTTGAACACTCTGAAGAAACTGTTGACATCTAAGCGCCTATCAAGGCATCTGTAACGACAAAATTAGAGACAAGATTTAACCATCAACAGCAAGAGACTGAATATTGTATCAAAGAATGACACCATCTTTCACACCAACTAGAATGATTCTAAGCTGCCGCAATGAGAACATTTCTCTTTAACTTTGGCTATCAGTTCGTGCCAGAAGTCTTTAACTACTGGACATTCATACAATAGATGTTCCATGGATTCTGTATTGTCACTACAAACACTACACAGATCGGAGTTCTTTTCGATCGCGGTGTGTTACATATACACTCGTTGTGACAACTCTATGAAGTATTCTGTATTGAAACCAGAGTTTAACACAAATATCTCACTGCCGCCTGCGCTTAAACATAAGTAACCTCCAGCACGACCTAGTTAACCACCACCACTTATCCCTTACCGCTAGTTGTGCCTGTGGAGCCGTGATCGAGTCCGCTTAACACTTCCTCCTAGAATGTCCCAAGTATACAGATGCTCGAAACGCAACAATCAACAAACTTTCCTGTCAGTATAAACATACAGATCTACTTCTTCATGGCAACACAGACCTTCCATTGTCAGTTAACCCTGGATTTCTAGATAATAATATAAGAACCATACCTCTGGCTTTCTTTTATACTGGATTTCTAGATAATAAGACTCATAGTTCTGACTTTGTTCTACCCTGGATTTCTAGATAAGAAGACTCATAGTTCTGACTTTGTTCTACCCTGGATTTCTAGATAATAAGACTCATAGTTCTGGCTTTGTTCTACCCTGGATTTCTAGATAATGAGACTCATAGTTCTGACTTTGTTCTACCCTGGATTTCTAGATAATAAGACTCATAGTTCTGACTTTGTTCTACCCTGGATTTCTAGATAATAAGACCCATAGTTCTGACTTTGTTCTACCCTGGATTTCTAGATAATAAGACTCATAGTTCTGACTTTGTTCTACCCTGGATTTCTAGATAATAAGACCCATAGTTCTGACTTTGTTCTACCCTGGATTTCTAGATAAGAAGATCCATAGTTCTGACTTTGTTCTACCCTGGATTTCTAGATAATGAGACTCATAGTTCTGACTTTGTTCTACCCTGGATTTCTAGATAATAAGACTCATAGTTCTGACTTTGTTCTACCCTGGATTTCTAGATAATGAGACTCATAGTTCTGACTTTGTTCTATCCTGGATTTCTAGATAATAAGACTCATAGTTCTGACTTTGTTCTACCCTGGATTTCTAGATAATAAGACCCATAGTTCTGACTTTGTTCTACCCTGGATTTCTAGATAATAAGACTCATAGTTCTGACTTTGTTCTACCCTGGATTTCTAGATAATAAGACCCATAGTTCTGACTTTGTTCTACCCTGGATTTCTAGATAATAAGACTCATAGTTCTGACTTTGTTCTACCCTGGATTTCTAGATAATAAGACCCATAGTTCTGACTTTGTTCTACCCTGGATTTCTAGATAATAAGACTCATAGTTCTGACTTTGTTCTACCCTGGATTTCTAGATAATAAGACTCATAGTTCTGACTTTGTTCTACCCTGGATTTCTAGATAATAAGACTCATAGTTCTGACTTTGTTCTACCCTGGATTTCTAGATAATAAGACTCATAGTTCTGACTTTGTTCTACCCTGGATTTCTAGATAATAAGACTCATAGTTCTGACTTTGTTCTAGCCTGGATTTCTAGATAATAAGACCCATAGTTCTGACTTTGTTCTACCCTGGATTTCTAGATAAGAAGACTCATAGTTCTGGCTTTGTTCTATACTGGATTTCTAGATAATAAGACTCATAGTTCTGGCTTTGTTCTACCCTGGATTTCTAGATAATAAGACTCATAGTTCTGACTTTGTTCTACCCTGGATTTCTAGATAATAAGACTCATAGTTCTGACTTTGTTCTACCCTGGATTTCTAGATAATAAGACTCATAGTTCTGACTTTGTTCTACCCTGGATTTCTAGATAATAAGACTCATAGTTCTGACTTTGTTCTACCCTGGATTTCTAGATAATAAGACTCATAGTTCTGGCTTTTTCTACCCTGGATTTCTTGATAATAAGACCCATAGTTCTGGCTTTGTTCTACCCTGGATTTTTAGATAATAAGACTCATAGTTCTGGCTTTTTCTACCCTGGATTTCTTGATAATAAGACCCATAGTTCTGGCTTTGTTCTACCCTGGATTTTTAGATAATAAGACTCATAGTTCTGGCTTTTTCTACCCTGGATTTCTTGATAATAAGACCCATAGTTCTGGCTTTGTTCGAACCTGGATTTCTAGATACAATGTACTAAGACCCATAATTCTCGATTTGTTCTACCCCGGATTTCTAGATAATAAGACCCATAGTTCTGACTTTGTTCTACCCTGGATAAACAGTTGACATTAATTGTTTGCAACCGGCACAGGACGTGTGAAGTTTATGAATCCAGGTAATAGGCCGTGGGCCAGAGGCCTCTAAAAGGCCTAGTTTTTGAGTTTTTTTTTTTCAAATTTGTGCAAATCACAAAATTTTAAGTGTCCCTAAATGTAAATTTCACGCTGATTTCAAATCTGAAGAGATCCCAAACGTAAGTATGCGCACTACTTCAGAAAATGAGGGACAAGTCTGTGATGACCCTTCATAAGAAGTATCAATACTGTGATGTTTTGTGGCTGCAAATGATGCACTATTCTATTCAAAACAATCTGTCTGGTCCCTTTTGCCTATGACAATATAAACTATACATGATTAGTAAACAAATTTGGCAGTTAAGGTTACTTGCAGGTAGGAAAAATATAAGAGAGATAATAAGAAGATAAGAACTTTATTAATCCCCTCAGGAAAATTTATCGTGTACAGCTCTTGATCACATAATACACAGTACAACTATTATGACACAAGAACAAAATCTCCATGAAGAAATCAGCCATGCACCCACACGCGCGTCCACCCATCACATATATGCACCCACACACTTAAGTGACTTATCCATAGTCATAGCATACACTCTTCTCATGCATACCGCCATGCCACACACCACAAAGTGAAATAACCTGCACACATAATACATACTACATAGTGAAGCTACGTATTATAATTACATTATTAAAAACAAATCTACAATTCAGGGGATACTACTATAGTTCATCATAGGCACTGATCTACTGGTGTACGCCTATGTAATTTACACCATGCATCCACGCACTCTTCACTCATACACCCATCAAATACACTCCTGGCAGAAATACTGTTATGAATTTCATGATTAAGAAGAAAACTGTAATTCAAAATAATTTAGTCCATCACAAAAACAAAATCTCCACATAAAATCAACCATGCTTTGCACACTTATCTGCTCATCCACATATCACATGCGCACACACACTCAGCCATAGTCGTACACTCCACACCTCCACGCCATACATCACCTGGTGAAATACATTCGGATTTCCAATGCACTAGTCATCTTGCCTCATAATTTCAAACATAATATAAAAAGAACTAAAACTGTTAGAATACTTTGAGAACACAACCACAACAGGGGTTATTTCACTTTAGCAGCACACTGTACAGCAGCAACAGGTAGTGGACGGCACGCTCTGAAAACAGACTAAGACCTACAGTTATCTGATCAAAGCTAAGTTCTAATCATCAATTAAACGCTTTAGTAGCTTCAGGCAAGAAAGATCTCCTATGCCTTTATGTTTGGTGGCTTGCAGGAGTAATTATTCTCGCACTGAATGTACTTCTCTGGCCCTCGATGAGGCTGAACAGGGGGTGTCAGACACTGGACATGACAGAGATTTTTTTTCTCAAGTCTCTTATAATAAATTATCACTTCAAGCCTCTTCTGGGGTTTCCCCACCACTGACTCAGCTTTGTTTACAACTTTGTCCACTCTACCCCTGTCCTGTTTTGAGATCTGACTACCCCAACAGACACAGCCCAAGAAGAGGACACTGCCTACAAAAAGTACAATGGACATGTATACATGTGTGTAAAACATGTTCAGAGTTTTCTCACTAGCATCAAAAGAGTGTAATTTCCTCAAGGAGTACAGTCTGGATTGAGGTTTCTTTATCACATGATCAGTGTTAGCATTCCAGTTCAGTCTGCTGTCAATAATCACCCCCAAGTATATAATATAGGTCAACCCTCTGAAATACTTCCCCCTTAATATCTACAGGATCAACATACTTGGCTTTTTTCCCTGAAATCAATGACCATTTCTCTGGTCTTACCAATACTGAGATGTAAAAAATGACACCACTCAACAAAGTTTATTGTAAAGATGGGCAACAAACATCATAATATATTATATTGGGAATGAGGAGATTGAGACGCAGCAGTATGCAATAAAGCTGAAAAAAAAAACCCAAAAACTCCTGATTGAGTACAGTGCCATTAGTATTTAAAACGATAAAGTTGAACAGCATAACGAAACAGTAATGCTCATAATTACTTACAATACAAGGCAAAAAACTGCACGGTCTGTTTTCACGGTCTCTTGGTGTAGCACCTGAATGCCCTGTCTCATCATCTGACTGGTCTGTGAGAATTTAAACTGGTGTTGTCACACTCTCAGATATTGTGGCTTTAATTGTTAATACCTCAGACGTCACTGTCAGAATTTACACTGGCGTTGCCTTAGCCCCCAATGCTGTGGCTTTACCAGTAATTTCTGTCACCTCAGATATCACTGTCATACTCTGATGTGTCACTGTCACAATCTGAAGCACCATCACACACCTGGCTCTCAGCTTCATCTGCACTGTTAGCTACATGTAAGATGTCGTGTGCAGTGGCAAGAATCTTTCTCTTTACAGTCCCACTGACATCAGCAAATTTGTCCAGCCAATAAATTGAACAAGCCCACAAGAACCATCTCCATAGCATGCTCCGTTGTGAGATCCTTGCTGTCAGCAGGCCATACTGCTGGTGATGTCACTGACATGACCTGCTCCCTCAGATACATGCTCCCATGGTAAAGTTGCCTCTTGTTGGCCTCATCTGAAAAATATTGTACCAGCAACAGGCATATAGTGACCTTAGGCAGGATGCTTGGCACAGCTGAAATACTCCCCGATCCCCTCCCCAAACAACTCAATTAGGACTGATCTAGGAAGTAGTGGAACTCTCAATTTTTTTTTTTAAATTATATACGCTATTCATCGTGCTACGTTGAAGTTGACCGTGACTACAAAGAAGTCTAGACCTGTCTATATTATGAGGTCCGGCAACGTAATTATCAAGATCACTGAAAAATGCTCATATTATCATTGTGATTACATACTATTTTCACGAACTTCTCATTCAATTTAATAAATCAAACCTAATCCGAAGCACCACGTACAAAAGTTGCAGAAACTTACCTTGAACTATGATATGCCTGTAATCGATTGTAGCATTTCTTGTGAAACCCTGCCTCGTCAACGTTGAGGTCACTAAAGGCTTCCAAAGAATGACGAGCGACGTCTCCTTGAGTGCAGACGAACAAAGACCACCTTTCGCGACATTCCGAGACTCTTTGCATCGTTTTCTCGCTGAAAGAAAACTGTTTCACTACTGTTGGTTGCCCGTACAAGCGTGGGCAGCCATGTTTGTTTCCAAGCGTAGTCTCTTTCTGATTGGTCGAAAAATTAATTTATTCATCAAGGGAATGAATCGGCGCCTCTTCAGTAATAGACTCCAGAGTGCAGTCCCTTTTCGGCGGGGCGTGAAAATGTGACTGCTTACACCCAGCGCCATTTTCAAAAATGGCGAATTTTTTTTAGAAAAGCGAAGACTTGTGTGTCATATGATTCGATTTGAAACGAAGTCTTGAATACCCGACCACTTTTCGTTTGGGCAAAATCTTTGCCAGCGGACAATTATTGTTGCTCTTTGATGGCACTGTTTACGTGGTACACTGATCCAACAGGATGTGAGTGAACGGCAAAGGGGATGCACTCTGACAGGCCAAGGTGTTGCACTCTACAGGCAAGTATTATTGCACGGTGCAGACGATCACGTACCTGCCTTGTGGTGGAATAAGAGACGATTACAAAAGCAAACACACCCGTGCTCGGACTGCGGAATGTAATTTAGATCTGTCCATTCAGACAGAGACATGTTATGTATGTCTCTGATTCAGAAACACGCCTACTTTCACTCTGAAGACAGCCTGCCATCACTTGCGCCATTGAGGATCCCTCTGGGTTCAAAGCTGGTCAAGGATGACATAGTGCGCGACCTTGTGTTTGAGAGCACCGAGACAATTTAGGCCCGTCACGGTAGCGCAGTGAGCGCCATTTCCCCACCGTGCACAGAGGTACTTTCCACTGAAAGACTCTGTGCCCCAGAGAGTGCTTCAGTAAAATCAGATTACCTCCCTTACAAGCTCTTTCTAATTATCTTTCATCCGCGATTAAAAACCAGTGCGCAAAATTTCAGCTGAGATCTCCCAGTTTCTATCTAGTTATGGTGTATTATTGATGATAAAAACCAGAAAATGTCATTTGCATTGCAAAAATATTTTATGACACGAAAACCGAGGGCGGCCCACGGCCTATAACCTTCAGACCTTTATGAAATGCATGAACATCAGTGACGTTCAGTGCACCCTCTTCATATGCTTTTACAACTGTGCTTCTTTTTCCTTTGTCTCTTTTGTCACCCCATATGTAACCAAGTGATGGTGTATAAATTTCACTCTGTATTTTTTCCCCCGAGGGATGGTAGAATCAATGAATCATTATTTTTCAACAGCGGAGGTAGTTAACGTGACAGTCAATTTTCGTACCTGCCGTTGCTAATTCTAACTTATAATGGGATGTACTGAAGATTAAACACTAAGTACAGTATACGCCGGTTATAAGAAACTCGAGGGGGGTGAATTTTTTGGTTTCTTATATCCGAGTTTTCTTATATCTGAAAGTCGGATATATAGAGTTTTCACAATGAGGTGCCCCCGATTACGGAAAATACACCACACGAGTTTGTTGATTTCGACCGTAAAACTGCGAGTTTTAACGAGCAGTTTTACGGTCGAAATCAACAAACGAGTGTGGTGTATTTTACGTAATCGGGGGCACCGAATTGGGAAAATTATTTATACCACGTCCCTACCTGCATTTCAAGTCTTTGATTTGAAAGCTGACATCGGCAATCCAAATGCTTCACGCGACATCACTGACTGAGGTGCTTTACCTCGCTTTGTCCATTAGGCTTTGAGAAGTCAGCTTTTCCGTTTCGAAGCCTCCGTCTTAGTAGAGAACTGGAACTAGGCTTACGCTTGTCACAAACACGACCGCTTGTTGATAACACGCAGCAAAAGATCAACAATTCCACGTCAAGCGACTGGCAAAGCTCCTTCGTCCCCATTTCCGTACGAAGTCGAACTACGTCATGTCGTGACGTAAATTATTCTTTAGTCCCTTTTCGCGTCATATTGTGACGCAAATCCTTTCACCAGAACACACTGCTGGAACACTGCTAGGGGTAATACCTGTTCACTCTTTAAGGCGATGTCACACTGAAAACAAGTTTCCCTGCTACTGTCAAGACATTCCTACCTTACTAGACACCCTTTTCTTGTATGCAGAACTTCAATGCGTATGAAATACCTCTGGATGGGGTTTCTGGGTAAAGTCGATGTCTCTTTTCCTTAAACATACATGTTGACTGAGCGGATACGGGAAGGTGTCACTTGACACTCCGCACGGCGGCTTTCATTGGTTGAAACACAAAACATGTTTTCGGATTTTAGGGCAGGCTCTAAAACTGAAAACACGATCGAAACAGTGTTTTGAAAACATTGTTGTGAAGTATGTCACACGACAAAACACACTGTTTCGCAGCGAAACATCTGAAAACAATGTTTTCAAGTGTTTTTGCCCTCTCGTGTGACATGGCCTTTAGGTACAGCCATAAAATACACGCGTGGTTGTCATGGGTACAATGTTTATACCACATGTGGTGAATTATGGACTTTATACCATGACTTGTAATAGTGGCCGAGTGGTATAAAAGAAAGTATTTTGAAAAATATTTCTTATAACCGAGTTCAGTGAAAAAAAGGTTTAAAACATTTCTTTTTTCTCAGTTCGTGTATGTTTTGCATTAAATTAAGAAATATCTGGTTTCTCTTAAAGACCTGCACAGAATATATATATATGTGTAGAGTTAATATACACCAGTGCGCTTGTGTCCTTCAATGTCAGATTTTTTTTGTTTGAACATGAAAATACTGTTTTTGCTTCCCAACTGTAGCGCTGGCGGTCATGTGGTAAGAAAAAACAAAACAAAAAGAAAAAAAAAAAACCAACCAAACCAACCAACCAACCAACCAACCAACCAACCAACCAAACAAACAAACAAACAAAAAAGAACTAAGGGGAGAGAGAGAGAGAGAGAGAGAGAGAGAGAATTCCCTTGTATTTATAGGATATATTAAAAGTGCATCATGTATCAACTTTTGATCTATAAAACACTCGTCCCATTAGAGTATGATATGCGATGCTTTCCGTGTCTAATTTGGCTGAAAAAAAGCTGCAATTTAGCTTTTTTTTCTGTTGGGAGGGGGAATGGGGATGGAGGAAAGATGGACCACGTATATTGTCAAAGAAAGGAATTGATCAACAGTTAGTCTAATACTGATAGTTTTATTCTCCTTAACGCGAGCCCTGTAGACAGAGACAGACATACAGAGAGAGAGAGAGAGAGAGAGAGAGACTGAGCTCCCAATCAGGCAAAAAAACAAAATAATAATAAAAACAACATATAACAATAGAACAACAAAAATGCATCTCGTATTTTTTCTTCTTGCCAACATTCAATTTTGCACGGAACACAATGGTAAAGAACCAATTCAAGAAAAGAAAATCATGCGCCATGATGTGCCTGTCCTAAGTGACGTCAGACCTGACCTGTTTTCTTAGAATGAGTGAAATTTTCTTGGAAATGTACTTTCGGTTTCTTACAATGAGTGAAATTTTCTTGGAAATGTACTTTCGGTTTCTTATATCCGAGTTTTTGTATCAAGCGGGACAAGAAATTTGCTTTCCTAAAACCGAGTTTTCTTATAAGCGAGTTTCTTTTATCCGAGTTTTTGTAATACATAATAAAGAAGAGTTTGGCCGGGGGGAAAAAATTCGTTGGCAATAACCGAGTTTTCTTATATCCGAGTTGCTTATATCCGGCGTCCACTGTATCAGGTAGAAATAATAAGGTAATTAAAACACACACACACACACACACACACACACACACACACACAGAGAGCGCAGAACAGAACCATGAACATTGCATAGTAACATAATATACAACAGAACATAGAATAAAGCAAAATGGAGTGGGTGTTGGGTGGGTGTTTGGGGGTTTAACGTCCTTTTCCACCACATAGGGTGATATCAAAGACGGGGCAACGATGAAAAAGCCAGCACAAATATTTGGCCCCAGCCGGGATCGAACTCACGACCCGAGCATTAGAAGTCCAACGCTCTACCATTCGACCACCCCGGCTCCCAGCAAAATGGAAGATAAAATCAAATAATATGAAATATAGAGCAAAGCACAGAACAAAGTAACATATAAGACAGAAGTTATGCCTGTAGGTGCTCCTTCACGTCTCACTCTGGTGAACAGCGACTCTGTCTTCATTGATGGTTGTGACATACCATTCCTGAAATCCGTCAAGTATCTCGGTGTTAGGATTGATCGGTCGCTTTCTATGCAGGAACAGATCAGCAGTGTCTGCCGCGCCTGTTCTCTGGAACTCAGACGTATTGCATCAATCCGACCGTACCTTTCACAGGGTGCTTGTGTAAAATTAGTTACTGCTCTCATAACCTCACGCCTCGACCACTGTAACTCAGCACTGGCTGGCCTCCCAGCAGAACAGTTAGGCCGCCTTCAAAGAGTTCAGAACAGCGCTGCACGCTTAGTGCTGGGCAAACGGAAGCCAGAGCATGCAACGCCGCTTCTGAGAGAGCTCCAATGGCTACCAGTCCATTTCCGCCTTCAGTATAAAATTTCTGTTCTGGCCTTTCGTCATTTTTGATGGCACCATTCCACCATACCTTTCGGCTTCACCTATCAACCGTGGTGAACACTCCGGTCGTCGACTGAGAGGCTTCTCAAAATTCCCAAGGGCAACCTGAAATCCTTTGGCGAGCGCTCTTTCAGTTGTGTTGCACCAACCTTTTGGAATTCCCTTGAACACCCCAGCGCAGAGCTGACTAATTGTATCAATCAAAATAAATTACATTTACACGCTGCAAGACCATTTAACTCTGGATTACGATCATGAACCGAAAGAGTGTAGTTGTCTTGCTATCTAAAGCAAATGTTCACACCGTGTGTTTGTATTGTACAACAAGCGGCACAGCGGACTGGCATTGACTAGCGTGACGTCCACGCGCCTTACTCTGTCCTGTATTCACTATCGCTCATTTCGCTGAGCCTGCCCACCCCATTTTCTCTTTCCTTGGCCTTATTTCTGCCTGAATCGACCCATTCACCTGTTTTTTGCTCCCTTAAAACTCTCCTCTCGGGAGATGTCGGGAGGCGGGTGTCTGCTGTTCCTTGGTCCAGTGACACATCTCAGGGTCATTTTTGAAGGCCGACTTCACCGGATTCCCCCACCTGGTCTTCACCCTGGCATGTTTTGTTCGCAGTGCCCTGCTGGTGCTGCTGAACACCTGTCACGGGAAAACCTTCAAAACGCACCTCTCTCAGGTGTGCTGTTTTACCAAACCGCCTCACGGCGGGGAGGTTCCGTGTTGGGGCGATCTTTTCTCCAGCTGCATCCCAGGCATATTGTCTTCATTGGCAACTAAGGAATTTTCTTTTCTTTCTCTGTCGGCCTATCCCTCACCAGCCCATTCGCCTGTCTCTTTCTCTTTTAAGTATCCAGAACTTGGCCGCTCTGTCCTTCCTCTCATCTCTCGGCTGATTTCTAAGGTCGGCCATTTCAACTTTATTTCTTCTTTTTAACCCCTCACTCGCGTCATTTCAAGTAATGTTGGGCATATGCTGTGAACTGGTTTATTGCGCCTAGGAGATGATAAGTTGCAATATTTGCGGTATATGCGCTTAGTATTTATGTTTGTTTGTTTTATTGCCTAGTTCTAGTTGCTATTTGTTTTCTACGCTTTCTGTAAACGGGAGTTCAATAAATTAGCATGAAGCTACAGTGTCTCCTGCATGTCCTGGGTTTATACTGCCCTGTAGACCTGTTGGCATCACGCGTCACTTTATACTGCCCTCTAGACCTGTTGGCATCACGAGTCACTTTATACTGCCCTGTAGACCTGTTGGCATCACGCGTCACTTTATACTGCCCTCTAGACCTGTTGGCATCACGAGTCACTTTATACTGCCCTGTAGACCTGTTGGCATCACGCGTCACTTTATACTGCCCTCTAGACCTGTTGGCATCACGAGTCACTTTATACTGCCCTGTAGACCTGTTGGCATCACTCGTCAGTTTATACTGCCCTGTAGACCTGTTGGCATCACCCGTCACTTTATACTGCCCTGTAGACCTGTTGGCATCACGCGTCACTTTATACTGCCCTCTAGACCTGTTGGCATCACTTGTCAGTTTATACTGCCCTGTAGACCTGTTGGCATCACTCGTCACTTTATACTGCCCTCTAGACCTGTTGGCATCACGAGTCACTTTATACTGCCCTGTAGACCTGTTGGCATCACTTGTCACTTTATACTGCCCTGTAGACCTGTTGGCATCACTTGTCAGTTTATACTGCCCTGTAGACCTGTTGGCATCACTTGTCACTTTATACTGCCCTGTAGACCTGTTGGCATCACTCGTCACTTTATACTGCCCTGTAGACCTGTTGGCATCACTCGTCACTTTATACTGCCCTGTAGACCTGTTGGCATCACTCGTCACTTTATACTGCCCTGTAGACCTGTTGGCATCACTCGTCACTTTATACTGCCCTGTAGACCTGTTGGCATCACTCGTCACTTTATACTGCCCTGTAGACCTGTTGGCATCACTCGTCACTATATACTGCCCTGTAGACCTGTTGGCATCACGAGTCACTTTATACTGCCCTGTAGACCTGTTGGCATCACCCGTCAGTTTATACTGCCCTGTAGACCCGTTGGCATCACTCGTCACTTTATACTGCCCTGTAGACCTGTTGGTATCACGCGTCAGTTTATACTGCCCTGTAGACCTGTTGGCATCACTTGTCAGTTTATACTGCCCTGTAGACCTGTTGGCATCACTTGTCAGTTTATACTGCCCCGTAGACCTGTTGGCATCACTCGTCACTTTATACTGCCCTGTAGACCTGTTGGCATCACTCGTCACTTTATACTGCCCTGTAGACCTGTTGGCATCACTTGTCAGTTTATACTGCCCTGTAGACCTGTTGGCATCACTCGTCACTTTATACTGCCCTATAGACCTGTTGGCATCACTTGTCACTTTATACTGCCCTGTAGACCTGTTGGCATCACGCGTCACTTTATACTGCCCTGTAGACCTGTTGGCATCACTTGTCAGTTTATACTGCCCTGTAGACCTGTTGGCATCACGCGTCACTTTATACTGCCCTGTAGACCTGTTGGCATCACTTGTCACTTTATACTGCCCTGTAGACCTGTTGGTATCACTTGTCACTTTATACTGCCCTGTAGACCTGTTGGCATCACGCGTCACTTTATACTGCCCTGTAGACCTGTTGGTATCACTCGTCACTTTATACTGCCCTGTAGACCTGTTGGCATCACTCGTCACTTTATACTGCCCTGTAGACCTGTTGGCATCACTCGTCACTATATACTGCCCTGTAGACCTGTTGGCATCACTCGTCACTTTATACTGCCCTGTAGACCTGTTGGCATCACCCGTCAGTTTATACTGCCCTGTAGACCCGTTGGCATCACTCGTCACTTTATACTGCCCTGTAGACCTGTTGGCATCACTTGTCAGTTTATACTGCCCTGTAGACCTGTTGGCATCACTCGTCACTTTATACTGCCCTGTAGACCTGTTGGCATCACTTGTCACTTTATACTGCCCTGTAGACCTGTTGGCATCACGCGTCACTTTATACTGCCCTGCAGACCTGTTGGCATCACTTGTCAGTTTATACTGCCCTGTAGACCTGTTGGCATCACGCGTCACTTTATACTGCCCTGTAGACCTGTTGGCATCACTTGTCACTTTATACTGCCCTGTAGACCTGTTGGTATCACTTGTCACTTTATACTGCCCTGTAGACCTGTTGGCATCACGCGTCACTTTATACTGCCCTGTAGACCTGTTGGCATCACTCGTCACTTTATACTGCCCTGTAGACCTGTTGGCATCACTCGTCACTTTATACTGCCCTGTAGACCTGTTGGCAGCACTCGTCACTTTATACTGCCCTGTAGACCTGTTGGCAGCACTCGTCACTTTATACTGCCCCGTAGACCTGTTGGCATCAGTTGTCCAATGTTACATTTTGGGGGGAATTAGTGCAGGCACACTCAGCGGCAAATTAGTCTTTGTGACTTGCGCTATGTTGTTATTTATTTATTTATTTATTAGCACTGACTAAGAATTGACTTACTGAAAATGACAAGAGAAAGAACACAGATTCCTAGGTCGAGTAGCTGACTTGACAACAACCACACGCGTGATTTTAGACCAAACTCGGGCTTGAGTTTGGCTGTCTGATAGTTCACTTGTGTCTAAATTCTTTGTCGACAGAAATCTTTCAGCCGCTGAAAGATACACCGTTTCTTTTCATGACTATTGAACATCTCAAAGACTGACGAAGATAAATCACAGTGTCATTTTATACGTTACCGACGCAAGTCGGAAGTCGAAAGCCGTTGTAAGCCGAGACTGAGAAAGAGGCGGGTGTTTTGTCTGACGTAGGATCCATTGATTCAAGTCACTGCAAACCCAGTGGAAGATTCTATAGTGTCTGTCATTATGTCGGCAAGATCGGTTTAAAGACGTGTAAATATAATATTAAAATGATATTTGGTGTTGGAGACTCACTCTGCTCCTCTCAACAACCAACGGTGTCCACACGCAGTGGTTTGAAATCACTTCACTTTACTTCACTTCACAAAACAACATAGGAACACCGCTTTGTACGAAATAAGCATAGAAACCCATGGAACTGTCAGACAGGAGTGGTAGGTCTATTGTGCTAATTGCCGACAACTCGACTCTGACGACAACCTGATGTAGTGCACGACTCCCAAATCCTCACGGTCTTGGCTAGGGAGAAGTTCAGTTTTTAAAGAAGGATTGAAAAAACAACAACAACAAAAACAACAAACCACGCAAAGGCTCAATGAATGTACATAGAGGAAGAATGTGTTCCCCCGAACAACCAAACAAAATAACCAATGAAACGACAACAAACAGGACTGAGGCTGGGTAGCTACGGCAAGACTTGTAACATCGAGTGGTTTATCTCTATAACAGGAATCAACCAGACAGACCTTCTGTTATGTGGTTTAAAAAAAAAAAAATGAACAAAACCAAACGTTTTTGGTGTCAGTTGTTTTAGCCCCGTAGTCGCTCAGAGCTCACTGCGGAACAAACGCTTTATTCTTCTCATTATTATTATTATCATTAACAAAAGGAAAAGGATCACGAAAATGATCATTCAGAGCATACATCCCCCCCACCCTCACACACACACACACACACACACACACACACACACACACACAGGCGCCCGCTCTCTCCCTCTCTCTCTCTACCACCTGATGACCATCTCTGTAGGACAGTAGCCAAAAACCTCTACCTACTATCAAAACTTAGACATTATATTGATTCTGAACATCGTAAACGTTTCTTCTTTGCTCACGTTAAACTCCATATCGATTGTATCTCTAATGTTTGGGACAGCTGCAGCCAGGTCCACTTATCCAAACTAAATTCATTACATAGAAGAGCCATCAAACTGATCCTCCCACATACCACCCTCCCAACTGATCAACGTTTCCGTCAACTTGGACTACTGTCTTTACGTGGTCAACATACCCTAAATAACTTGAAATGTCTCTTAGTGCATAGCGTTATTTATGGTAACGCTCCATCATACTTGAAGTCATCCATTAAACTAACTCAACGGCAACGGTCAGGAGGCTGGAGGAACAGCTGTCTATCGCTTCCACTCCCTAGGGTAGACTTATTTAAAACAAGTTTTGCCTTTTCTGGCCCATTAGCCTGGAATTCTCTACCCCCACTCCTAAAACTCATACCATCACGTTCTGGGTTCAGAAGAAAGTTGTATTCCCATCTGGTGGAGAATGAATTCTCGAAGTTTATCATCCATGGTGGCCTCTTTTTCTGTGATCTCTCCTGTGGAATAAGTGTCCGTATTGTACTAGTACTTGAGAAATCATGTGACACACAGCACCGCATCACATGACAATCAGGCATGGTTCCCTGCAAAAAGGTTCTTTCTTTCAGACAGAAAGAACAGAGATACAGCCTTTTTGGCAAAAAAACAAACAAAAACCCACCATCGTCATCGATGAGCAAGTACATGTATTACTACTCTTCGGGGAGAACTCACTCCCTATGTCAACACCATCGACGACGTCACATTTTGACTCGGCATATCGGTTTTTCCGACTTCATAAACTCGTTGTTCAAGTACAAAACAACAGTAGCCTGTACCTAGCAAGCACTCCTTACTCAAATTTCGGATAGTTTTAACCAACACTTATCGAAAGTCGTTCTCAAAAAGTACAATCTAAGCTGGCGTCTCACCGGCATGTATTATGTTTACTGATTTAGCTGATGTGGCAAGCCGGACACAAATCCCGCTGCTCAAGTTCGAGACGGCAGCAGACTTGACCTACCAAACGCTGCGCTCTCAAATCAAAAGCAATTTTAACGCTAGAAAACCCAAAACGTGTGACATAAAGCTGAACAGAATCGGCGCAGAGAATGGCAGCGGATTCCTTGTCTAGATAGATCTCCGATTGAACAGAAGCTTCTTGAATCGTTTGAATCAATGCATGCAGTTAATGCATGCAGTTATAAAATGTAGCTGTTGGTGGAAGGACACTTTAATCGGTGTACATGTACTACAAGTATTAGAATAAACACTCACAAAACTTTGTATTTCGTGAAGAATCGCGACAGGAAGACTCCCGCTCGAACGGACCCTAATCGTGCAAAGCGTGAACAGACTGAGCTGTGCTTGATCGGTTTCGCATTCACCTCGCAAATTTACATTTCCTTGAAAGCGTTAGAATGTTTGTTTGTGTCTTTAGTGGAAGTTTAAAACTTGGGTTTTTGTTTGGATTTGAGTTCATGAGTGAATTGACACCGTCTTGCCAGCATAAAAAGGCGCACTTTATTCTGTCGGCGTCGTGCTCTGCCGACGTACAAACTCGTTCGTCTGCTATGTGCAGCCGCTGTCGACTATCAGTTTTTACTAGGATAAACGTTCAAAATATACCATAAATTGGCCCCCAAAAGGATGATAAAGCATTTACACCCCATCACGCTGTGGGATACCGACTCGTATTTTGATCCAAGACGCAAAAGACGCAAGACGTTAATGATGGGGAATAACTGCTAAATACTAACCCATCTTAAGATAGATAAGTAGTGAAGTCACTTCCTATATTATGTAAATACACGTCTCATCCCTTAACTCTCCGATTATATACTGATGCTACATGATCTCTTTAACGGCTTCAATGTATCATAACTGTATGCGGTGTAAGTAACGGCTATTATAGAGTGTGTATGACGAGTCACTCCCCCTGTGAGAGAGAGAGAGACGGGAGGGGAGACCCACATAAACTGATGACTGTTATTCTTCACAGAAATTTCCTGCAGGATTTTTGTATAGGGACCGATTGAGGATGGTCTGGTGGGGGTGGTGGGGTGGGGTGGGGGTGGAGGCCCGGTGTCAGAGGATATTTCGGAACCGGACGAATTAGAACCATTCCGATTTATCCTGGCCCTGGTGGCAGGATTTTTCACAACCATTCCGATTTATCCTGACTTTAGTGACAGGATATTTGGAAACCACCAGGATATTTCGGAACCGTCTAGAAGGTCATTAGCCCACATGAATTTTGTCTGCCAGGTGCGGGATAAATGGGAATGGTTCCGAAATATCCTAGGATTTTTGGGAACCGGTTCCGATTTATCCTGGTTCCGAAATATTCTACGACACCGGTAGCTACACAAACAATTGAACCATCTCGGGGTTAGTCTTTTACCGTAAACCACGAGAACTAATCATGTAAGCTCTATTTAAACAGTGGCTGGTGTTGCTCTTGTTTTGTTGTGATTTCAGTGTTTGTTTGACGTTGTTTTCGATGACTATTTTTTGGTGAGAAAACTAGTTTCAGAAAGAAAACTGTGGGTTGACATACTAGAATATGATAACATGTATGTCTTTCGTGTCATTTTATTTTTTTATAGAATGATGTTTACGTGACACAGGCAAATTGTCACTTGTGTTACCGAGGCTGTTTTCATTTAGGTCACGTCGGCTGGAAAGGGAACAAGTAATGATTGATTTACAAGTGTTGCTTGTTGGGGTTATATTGTTGTGGGATTGTTTCAGTTCCCCGAGAGTATGAGAGTAAAACAGGCGACCTGTGTCGGGTTTATGACGGTTTGCATTGAATCTGATAATCATGGTCCTTTTTCTGATAGTTAACCGAACAATGCCATGTCTATGTTGGAGGGTTACCCATCACTCGGGCGACACCAAAGGCTGTGTGTGTGTGTGTGTGTGTGTGTGTGTGTGTGTGTGTGTGTGTGTGTGTGTGTGTGTGTGTGTGTGTGTGTGTGTGTTCACTTGAACATTTCTTTTTAACATGAACATGTATTTCAGACATCATGCGACGACAGGGCCCCCCACCCCCGGGCAGTCGGGAAGTGTGTTACAAGTGTGGACAGCCCGGCCATATCTCCAACAACTGTCCCAATGCTCGGTGCTACAAGTGTCAACAGATGGGACACATGGCAAAGAACTGTCCCCGTGTCCAGTGCTATAGATGTCAGCAGCTGGGACACATAGCAAAGAACTGTCCCAATGCCTGGTGCTACAAGTGTCAACAGATGGGACACGTGGCAAAGAACTGTCCCGGTCCACACGGTTCTCGGCGCTCACAGGGTGCAAGTCACACTGAGTGTGGGAGATCTGGCGACACTGTACAAGGTGCAAGTGCCAGTCAGACAGGAGGACAAGACACGAGTGAACCTAAGCGTCAGACCCGGTGGAAGAGAGTAAAGAACTGGGTGAAATCAGTGGGTAAGGCGCCTCTTTTACACATAGTAAAACTAAACGCTAAGGATTTACAATGATGCTTAGTTTCGGCCACTTTTTTTTTTTAAATTTCGAATTCCCTTCTTTTAACGAGGTATATGTGTGCTGTTTGGATTCGAATGTCTCTACATATGTAATACATTTAGAACATCTACAGTTGCGTTGATGTCTTTAAAATAGGGATTTATGAAGTAAAGTCTGGGGCAGTCATACTTATCATGGTGTTGACATCACAACAGTCATACTTATCATGGTGTTGACATCACAACAGTCATACTTATCATGGTGTTGACATCACAACAGTCATACTTATCATGGTGTTGACATCACAACAGTCATACTTATCATGGTGTTGACATCACAACAGTCATACTTATCATGGTGTTGACATCACAACAGTCATACTTATCATGGTGTTGACATCACAACAGTCATACTTATCATGGTGTTGACATCACAACAGTCATACTTATCATGGTGTTGACATCACACCAGTCATACTTATCATGGTGCTGACATCACAACATTAACAGTCATACTTATCATGGTGTTGACATCACAACAGTCAGTGAAGTTTTAGTATAGTTGGAGTCATGTGAACTGTTTGCCATGGTGGGTTGAGATTGCTGTTTAAATTGTTTTGTGTAAAATATCAAATATTGTCAGCTAGAGTTAGTAGCCATTTCGTCTGATATCCCTACCCAGAAATAGGTCCTGAATGTCGGTTAGATATAATAATGAACGTCAGAAATCAACTACAATTTTATGTGAGACTTTATGAATTCAATCCTTTTAAAACGCTCTTACAAGTAATTTATCTTGGGGTGGGGGAGGGAGGAGGGGGAGGGTGGGGGAGGAGGAGGGAAGGGGGGTTATTTCGAGAGATATCGTGATTTTCAATTCTCCGTACAACTGACGGGTGTGTGAGTGACTTTTTCGGGTTTTCAGCCGCGCAAGTCACAAAGACTAATTCGCGGTTTAATAACACTGACGGAATTAATGATATAATAGTAATTATTTGAAAAAATGTCTTTAGGTAGGCGTCAGCCTCAGGGCTCTAGACAGACAGCACAAGGCACAAGTCATCCTCAGGGCTCTGTACAGACAGCACAAGGCACAAGTCAGCCTCAGAGCTCTGTACAGACAGCACAAAGCACAAGTCAGCCTCAGGGCTCTGTACAGACAGCACAAGGCACAAGTCAGCCTCAGGGCTCTATACAGACAGCACAAGGCACAAGTCAGCCTCAGGGCTCTATACAGACAGCACAAGGCACAAGTCAGCCTCAGGGCTCCATACAGACGGCACAAGGCACAAGTCAGCCTCAGGGCTCCATACAGACAGCACAAGGCACAAGTCAGCCTCAGGGCTCCATACAGACAGCACAAGGCACAAGTCAGCCTCAGGGCTCCAGGCAGACAGCACAAGGCACAAGTCCGCTTCAGGGCTCCATACAGACAGCACAAGGCACAAGTCAGCCTCAGGGCTCTATACAGACAGCACAAGGCACAAGTCAGCCTCAGACACCAGTGGATGTTGCCGAAAAGCTCTGGCTTCAGTCTGTACATGACTGGTACCCCTACCTCCACAGCCAAACCTACTTCCTCCCTCCGCTTCACTTTAACAGAGTGCCGTACGATGTTGAGAATGTGGCCGGACAGACCGTACTCGTTCCAGCAACGCCCGGTCACGTTCCCGTTAACCCCGTTCCCAGCGGTCCTCACCCTCAGCCTAACCCCCCACCTCTAGCATCCCGAGTGTGGCCTGACCAGCCAGTCGCCGCCGGTCCGCTGCCCCGGGTTCAAGGCAGTGACATGGCGGACGATCGCGCCATGCAGCAAGTTATGCAGTCCATTCGGCAACTGGCGGAGAGGAGGCAGGAGGTCATGATGGTACTGTCCCAGTTAGAGTTCAGGAAATACCTGGACAACCAAGTCGATCCAATCACTGCAGCAGCTACCCGTCTGCTCCCACGACCCGCCAAACGTCAAGACGGTGACTTTGATGTGTTGATAATTAGTCGTAATCATGGTATCATAGTTGGTGAAGTGAAATCAGTGGGAGCCGACCCCCAGCACACCACGGACCAGGCGATAGTGACAAGAGTGAAGAAAGCCGTGAAACAGCTGAAGAAGGCCGACGTTACTCTGAGGCAACTGGTGTCAGACCTGGCGCCCGTCAACGTGACAAGAATACCGATGCTGCCAAACATCACATCCCAGCAACTGATGACAGCTTTAAGTACCGACCCCCAGACTGAACAGGTGAGAAATCTCTCCCTATCTGCTCTCTCTCAAATCTTAAAAAACTACAGAAGCCCTCAGTAAGAACAGCAGGTATCACGGAGTTGACTCGGATAAAGGAAGGACCGTGATATGTATCGTGGTCTTTAGATAATGTGTAGGTCAGTCACCTCGCTTACTCTCCTTGCCGAATGTTTTGATGCGGGTGTCTGGAAAAATATTCCGGGAAAGTTCTTTAAACTATGTTTTCATTTACGTACATTTTGTATCAGGCTAAGAGGTTAACGTAAGATCTGTGTGTGTTTGGTCACATTCTGTAGGACAGGAGGAACCTGAATAGCCCAATAGTAGGGCGTTGGACTTTTCATACTCGACTTTCCGGTTCGAGTCGTGAGTTCGAATCCCGGGCGGGGTCAATAACCACCCACACTCTAAGTCGGAAAGAACACACACACACACACACACACACACACACACACACACACACACTGTGACACACACACACTGTGACACACACACACACACACACTGTGACACACACACACACACACACACACACACACACACACACACACACACACGCACGCACGCACGCACGCGGGCACGCACGCACTTTTTTCGGGTCAGTTGGTGGGTCAGTATCAGTTCTCATATGGTAATTTTTTTTCCTGTTTAACTTTTTTTTCCTGTTTAACTGGTCAGGTTTTTTTTTTTTTTTTTTTTTTATAACCGATAAGCATCGTACAGAAAAGTGTTGACTGTGTGTTTTTGTTTTGTAATGGACAGTTCATTAAAGGATGTACAATCTTTTTCCAGTATTTAAAATTATGGTGTCTGTTCATATATGTGTGCGTTTCTGTTTTTGTGGATGTAAGTTTGCATGTATTTAAATGACAGTTCATGTTAAAACAGTACGTGCAGGCAATTTCACAAGTACGAATCAGATTTTTCTACCAATGTGTATTGTTCAAAGAAATACCGTATTTATGCTGCCAAAACTGAACAGAACAAGGGTTAACCGTTTTCAATTGAGCCATACGTAGGCGTATGTCCCTAGGCGAAAGGGGTTTACAAACAGCAGAGATCCACGTGTGTCCGAGGTTTGTTTGGGTCACAACATTGACTGCACGAGCTTTGAGTGCGCTGCACAAAGCGTTATATTCAAACAGTCTGGTGGCCTTGTGCCCCACTTTCGTGCAAACCTCATCAAAAGAAATGAAACTGTCAGCATCCATTACATCCTGAACATAGTAGACGTGCGCATCAATCCAATCTTTGAAAAATAGAACTTTACCTTTAAATACAATACGAGGATTGTTCCAAATCATTTGATCGTGCAGTGGTATGCTAGCTTTACCAGCAATATCTTGTTTATGAGGGGAGCCGGGGTGGTCGAATGGTAGAGTGTTGGACTTCTAATGCTCGGGTCGTGAGTTCGATCCCGGCTGGGGCCAAATATTTGTGCTGGCTTTTTCATCGTTGCCCCGTCTTTGATATCACCCTATGTGGTGGAAAAGGACGTTCAACCCCCAAACACCCAACCCAACCCTCATGTTTATGATCCAACCATTGACTCAAAACATGTTTCCAGAAGTATGACTTTACGTGGCTAAACCCATTAAATACTTTAGAGTCGGCATCGGAGGCAAAGCATACGAGGTTTGCTCCTAGCCGTGAGAGACTGTACATGGGGATGACCTTCCATTTTTTATTTTCTGATTGCTGGAGGTGTAAAGCCCAGCTTAAGTTAAACGATGTTTGCATGCCATGAGCATGAATCATGTTTAAACCACCATTTTCAATGGAGCTGCACACTACTGACCGCTTCACTTTTTCGAAAGCTCGCGTGTTTGTGTATTTTTTTCTTCCATAGAAACCGGAACAGTATTGTATTCAGTTTATCACGTATTTCCTTCTGGTATGATAAGTGACTGCATTACGTAGACAAATTGAGATATCAGGAACGACTTGATTATGCACAATTTACCGCTAATACTAAGGTTTCTACGAGTCCACTGGGCAATTATGTCTTGAATTTGCTGTAGGCGCTTCGTCCAGTTTTCTTCTAGGCAGGACGCCGGCTTTTGGTTACTGAAATATATACCAGTAAACCCAGCCCACTTTCTTATGGATTGTCCTCTCTTTATCAATGCACGTACTCAAACAATATCAAGTCTTCCATACAACTACAACATCGACACCCTCTTGAGAGGGAATCTCTGTCTTCCTTTGAATGAGAATATAAACATTTTTGAAACTGTACAGCACTTTATAGAAGTATCAGGTCGCTTTGACACCTAAATTCCGATTACCATTACCAGTCGCCAGCCCGCTGCCACCGTCGCAGATACAGTCCCACTGCATTTTTCTTTGTACTGTACTTATTAGCCATTCTCTCTATCCCCCTTTCCTCCTATCACTTCTTTACAAATCTGTCTGTACTGCATCTGACGCCTCCGCCGCAAATGTTTTCTTTGTACTTATGAGCACATTCATAAGTTTTTAACTTGTTGTGCTCGGCTTGTGGAAATTGTGGGGCGGTCGGTGGTCTAGTGGTTAAGAGACTTGTCACCAATGCGAGAGGTGGGGGGTTCGAGTCCCACTCGGGGCAAAGAATTTTTCCTTCTCGTATGTGGCACCGTTCATTCGGGCCGATCGTCGGGGGTTCTCTCCGGGTACTCCGGCTTCCTCCCCCTCTGCTTTGGAAATGTGCAGCCCACCAAATTTGAAAAATAAATGTAATTCTAAATTCCGAAATTTAAATAGCTGAGCTGACCCTTCGCACCACGTGATTGTAATACGTTTATGTCCAGTGTGTGGGAGAATGCGTGTGATTCACGTGAGCGTGCGTGTTGGGTTCAGTTCGCGGCGCTTTGAGCCGATTCGTGAAATTGGGTAGAGCGCCTATACAATACCCATTATCATTATTATTATATATATATTTTCTACTTGTTTAAAATGAATAAAAACTGTTTAAACCAAAAGGGTTGACCTCTGACCCTTCTGGATACTGACAAAAAAAATATATATATATATATATACCAAGTATCTTGATAGTTGTTTCCATCTGATTCCATGAGACTGTTCAGTGCTGTTCTGTTTTTGCACCTAGCCACATGGCTTCAGTTTTGTTTTTATTTAACACTAAGTTTGAAAATTTGGAAAATTCATGTACAGTATTAAGCACGTTTTGTAGATCATTCCCATCCTGTAAAAACAGACTTATATCATCTGCAAACATTGCAAGCTTTAACAGCGTGGCAACTGAAACGGCGCCATGCGCTGTTGGTAATTTGATACCTTTAATATCAGAGTCACTTCGAATTTTAATCGCAGGTAACTCTAGAGCAGTTATAAAGGCCAGTGACGAAAAGGGGCACCCTTGCCTAATTCCACATTTTACAGGAAATTCTTCAGATATCCATCCAATGTAGTTAATACTACTTACTGTGTTAGCCATTCATACTTGTATCCACTGAGTGAATTTTTGCCCAAAGCCAAACCGTTTAAAGGCCCAAATGACAAATTCTTTAGATATTGAATCGTACGCACGCTGATAATCCAACGCTAGTAATATTCCTGGCTTATTTGAGTTGTTCATGTGTTTAATTGTTAGACGAGTTACCGTGCTAGCTTTCCTACCTTTCACAAATCCCGCTTGATCTTCATGGATAATATCTTTTAAAACACTAGACAGGCGTAATGCCAAACACTTGACCAGGACTTTGTAGTCGGTGTTTGTTAGAGATATTGGTCGCCACTTGCTTAAGTCATTTCGGGGCAAGTCTTTCCCTTTGTGTATTAATGTGATGATTGCTTGTTTTTGTGTATAAGACAATTCGCCCTTCCCGTAGGCGGCATTAAACGAATCGAGAACAATGCCACGAATATTAGGCCAGAAAAATTTCAAGAAAGACGTTGTGATCCCGTCTGGTCCGGGAGCAGAATCATTTTTCATCGTACTTAGTGCTTTTGTAATATCTCCATCAGATATATATCTGTATCTAAGGTCTTTTTCTGATCGTCTGATATTACTGGAACTTGAATGTTGCGGAGAAACTCCGCTGCGCGATCTTCGTTGAAAGAGGTTTTTTTTTCTTACTGTAGATATCTTTATAAAACTTCACCTGTTCTGTTAATATTTCATTTTGGTTAGTCAATACTGAACCATCTTGTGTAACCACTCTATCCCTCTCGTTATGAACTAGGGTTAGCATAGTCTGACAGTTTTACCCTCTCGTTATGAACTATGGTTAGTATAGTCTGACAGTTCTACCCTCTCGTTATGAACTAGGGTTAGTATAGTCTGACAGTTTTACCCTCTCGTTATGAACTAGGGTTAGTGTAGTCTGACCGTTACCCTCTCGTTATGAACTAGGGTTAGTGTAGTCTGACAGTTTTACCCTCTCGTTATGAACTAGGGTTAGTGTAGTCTGACAGTTTTACCCTCTCGTTCTAGGGCTAGTATAGTCTGACAGTTTTACCCTCTCGTTATGAACTAGGGTTAGTATAGTCTGACAGTTCTACCCTCTCGTTCTAAGGCTAGTATAGTCTGACAGTTTTACCCTCTCGTTATGAACTAGGGTTAGTGTAGTCTGACAGTTCTACCCTCTCGTTATGAACTAGGGTTAGTGTAGTCTGACAGTTTTACCCTCTCGTTATGAACTAGGGTTAGTATAGCCTGACAGTTTTACCCTCTCGTTATGAACTAGGGTTAGTATAGTCTGACAGTTTTACCCTCTCGTTATGAACTAGGGTTAGTGTAGTCTGACAGTTCTACCCTCTCGTTATGAACTAGGGTTAGTGTAGTCTGACAGTTTTACCCTCTCGTTATGAACTAGGGTTAGTATAGTCTGACAGTTTTACCCTCTCGTTATGAACTAGGGTTAGTATAGTCTGACAGTTTTACCCTCTCGTTATGAACTAGGGTTAGTGTAGTCTGACAGTTTTACCCTCTCGTTATGAACTAGGGTTAGTATAGTCTGACAGTTTTACCCTCTCGTTATGAACTAGGGTTAGTGTAGTCTGACAGTTTTACCCTCTCGTTATGAACTAGGGTTAGTATAGTCTGACAGTTCTACCCTCTCGTTCTAGGGCTAGTATAGTCTGACAGTTTTACCCTCTCGTTATGAACTAGGGCTAGTATAGTCTGACAGTTTTACCCTCTCGTTATGAACTAGGGTTAGTGTAGTCTGACAGGTTTTAGTTTAATCCTCTTTATTCCCTGGGGAACATAGGGCTGCAACCACACTCCGCCAGCGCACTCGGTTCTGGGATGCCCTCTTTAGTTCGGCCCACGTCGTTCCGGCGGCCTTGGCTTCAGCGTCCGTACTCCTCCGCCAGGTCTGCTTCGGTCGGCCCACTTTGCGCTTTCCCTGGGGGTTCCAGTCAAGGGACTGCCTGGTGACATTTGATGTTGATTTTCGCAGAGTGTGTCCGATCCATCCCCATTTCCTTTTCTTGATCTCCTGCTCGATGGGGACCTGTCTTGTTCCCTCCCAGAGGTCTTGGTTGGTGATCACCAGTGGGTATCTGATGTTGAGAATGTTGCGGAGGCATCTGTTGATGAAGGTTTGCAGCTTGTGGGAGCTTGTCTTGGTGGTGCGCCATGTCTCCGAGCCATAGAGTAGGACCGACTTCACATTTGAGTTGAAGATCCGGATCTTGTTTCGCAGGGATAGGGCTGTGGATCTCCAGATGGGGCGTAGAGTGCGAAAGGCATGTCTGGCTTTGTTGGTGCGGCTCTTGATGTCCTCGTCCGTTCCTCCATCCTTGCTGACAACGCTGCCGAGGTAGACGAACTTGTCCACCTCTTTGATGTCTTCCTGGTGCAGCTGGATGGGGTCGTGCTGTTTGTGGTTGACTCTCATGACTTCGGTCTTGCTGATGTTGATCTTGAGGCCGGTCTTCTCAGCTTCTTCGGCGACTCTGTTCAGCTTCTCCTGCGCATCTTGTTGTTTGTGGGAGAGGAGGGCGATGTAATCCGCGAAATCCAGGTCCTCGAGCTGTTTGCTGAAGGTCCACTGGATCCCTGTCCTCTTGCCGTCGGTGGCTTGCCTCATGACCCAGTCGACCACCATCAGGAAGATTGTGGGTGAGAGGATGCAGCCTTGACGAACACCGGTCCGTACTGTGAACGGCTCTGTCAGTTTCCCGTCGTGGATTACCTGGCAGGTGGCATCTTCGTACAGCTGTCGGATGATGTTGACAAACTTTGGTGGAAAACCGTAGTGAGACATCAGCTTCCAGATGACCTCCCTGTCAACACTGTCGAACGCCTTCTGGAAGTCAACGAAGGTGCTGTACAGAGGGGTCTGCCACTCCAGGGACTGCTCGATGATGATCCTCATCGTGGCTATGTGATCAGTGCAGGATCGGTCGTTGCGGAATCCTGCCTGTTCCTCCCGGAGTGTCTTGTCCAGTGCAGTCTTCAGCCTCTCCAGGATGATCCTGGTGAGAACCTTCCCTGGTATGGACAGGAGCATGATGCCTCGCCAGTTGCTACAGGATGAGAGGTCCCCTTTCTTTGGCAGCTTTACCAGGTGTCCCTTCTTCCAGTCTTGTGGCACGCTCTCGTTCTCCCAGATCTTCCTCAGGAGCGGGTGCAGCATGTCGGTGGAGGTCTGGATGTCGGCCTTGAGGGCTTCTGGTGGTATGCCGTCGGGGCCTGCTGCTTTGCCAGACTTGAGGGACTTGATGGCTTTGATGATCTCGGTCTTGGTAGGGGGGTTGGTGCTGATGTCGAGTAGCTGGGCTGCCGGTGGTATGTCTGGTGGGACTGGTGGTGGAGGCCTGTTGAGCGTTTCCTTGAAGTGTTCAGCCCACCTTGTCCTTTGGTCTTCCTCTTTGGTGATGATTTGTCCGTTCTTGTCTTTGACTGGTCTGGTGGGGTTGTTATTTTTCCCAGAGAGTGTCCTTGTTATTTCGTAGAGCCGTTTCATGTTCCGTTGTCCTGCTGCTGTTTCTGCTTCTTCTGTGAGGTCGTTGATGAAGTTCCTCTTGTCGTTCCTTGCGCTCCTCTTGACCTGCCGGTTGACGTCCCAGTATTGAGCCTGCAGGTCGCGCTTGTCGTCTTGGTCGTCAGTGTGGTTGATCAGGTCTTTCAGGCGTTTCCTCTCTGTGATGAGGTCCCAGGTGTCAGATGTAAGCCACTCTTTGTGTTGTCTCGTCTTCTTTCCCAGCACTTTCTTGCATGTTGCTGTCCAGGTTTCTCGCAGGTCATGCCAGTGCTCCTCGATTGTCTCTTCAGGTAGTGTGTCAAGAGCGCTGAATCTGTTCCTCAGCTCACACCTGAAGGCGTTGGTCTTGACGCTCTCCTTCAGACTGTGCACGTTGTACTTGTGAGATGGTCTGTCCGCCTGGTCTCTGTAGGCCTTCAGCTTGATCTTGATCGCTGCAATGACGAGGTGATGGTCTGAGGCTGCATCAGCTCCCCGCTTTGCTCGGACGTCCAGCAAGCTTCTTCGCCACTTTCTGCCGATGGTGATGTGGTCGATCTGGTTTACAGTTCTTCCGTCCGGTGATGTCCAGGTGGTTTTGTGGATGGTCTTGTGCGGGAAGATGGTGCCTCCGATGACCAGGTCGTTGGTGGTGCAGAATTCTGTGAAGAGCTCTCCGTTCTCGTTCTGTGTCCCTGTTCCATGTTTGCCCATGATGAGTTCTCTGTCTGTGTTGTCGGTGCCCACTTTGGCGTTGAGGTCTCCCATGAGGATCTTCAGGTCTCTTCTCGGTGCTTTGTCCAGGATGGCTTGGAGCTGCTCGTAGAAGTTCTCCTTTTCTTCCTCGTCCGCCACGTTGGTGGGGGCGTAGCACTGGAGGATGGTGACTTTCCTGCCCTTGGAATTGAATCTGGCGCTCAGGATCCTTGGTGACACTGGTTCCCAGGACAATAGTGCTTGTGTTGCTTCAGGTGTCATCAGCAACGCTACTCCATGCATGTGTGGCTGGCCGTCTTCGTGTCCGGAGTAGAGGATGGTGTCTCCGGAGGTGAGTCGTGTGCGTCCTGTTCCTGTCCATCTTGTCTCACATAGGCCGAGCAGCTTCAGATCGTATCTATGCATTTCTTGACTCACTTGTGCTGTCTTTCCTGTTTCGTATAGGGTTCGGATGTTCCAGGTCCCTATCCTGGCTTTGGTCTTGGCCGTCAGAAGAGTAGTCGGCGCACTGGCTTCCCGAGGGCTTTCACCAGCTCGCGTCATGGGCTCTACTAGAGAGGACTCTTCCTGGACCAAGTTGCGTTGTAGATCTGTGGTTGTAGTTTCTGTAACAGTTTTTTTTTTTTTTTTAAAGAGTTGGGTTGTTAGCCCTACTCAAACCCCCAACCTGGAGGACCAGTGAGTGCGCTTCGTCTGGCCTCTACCCTTCGACCTGTCCAGCATGGGTGGCCCTACCAGGAGACGAATCTCCCGCCAGCATAGCTCTCGGGGTCATGGAGACACGCAAGCCCCATCTCCAACGGCAAGGATGCACTCATCGATGGGGCTGACAGGTTTACCCTCTCGTTATGAACTAGGGTTAGTATAGTCTGACCGTTACCCTCTCGTTATGAACTAACTAGGGTTAGTGTAGTCTGACAGTTTTACCCTCTCGTTATGAACTAGCTAGGGTTAGTGTAGTCTGACAGTTTTACCCTCTCGTTATGAACTAGGGTTAGTATAGTCTGACCGTTACCCTCTCGTACGAGGCTCTTGTAACAACACCATCTCTAACTGTTCTTGGTGTGATAGGACGCACATACAGTACAGTGCGCTGTGAGTACTAGATATATAGTATACACCTTTTCCCCCGATTTTTTTCCCCACCAGATTGTTTTGGGGGGACTCAGAGTACAGCCAGGGCTAATGATGTGATCTGTCTTGTAAGTGTTTCCCTGTTTGGTGATACATGGTGGAAAAGGACGTTAAACTTCGATTTCCGAGATTTTTCCCACAAGAATGTTGCCGAGATTCCCCTGAATGCAGCCACCAATTTTGATCGCCACGTGAGAATTAACTCTAAAGTGTGTTTTCTCCTTATGCTCTCCTTATTTGGCCGTACGTCATGGAAAAGGACGTTAAACTCCGATATTCCTATTTTTACCCCCCTGCCAAAACGAGCCCAGGGTTCCCCTGAGTACACCTGTAGTACCGGAGGCGCGGCCGAAGTGGTTGTTGTATCGTCTGACACTACATTTAGATTTAGAGATTGTCTGAGTAAAGAATGTGTGCGGAGTTAGTGTTAGCGCATTGTACAGGCCGCTGAGCGACGCAACACACACACACACACACACACACACACACACACACACACACACACACACACGCACACACACTAAGACTCGCTCCCGTGCACACGCAACAAAGAAAGAAAACATGCAGCACTCCCTTTCATACGCACTGCAGGCTGACATGCAAACCATGACAAAGAGGAGTCTGATGTTTCTGCTCTTAGTATTAAAAGAAGAGCAGAAATACAGAGAAGTAGACAATATTTACGAATCTCTGGAATTTGGAAGCACGGGGCCAAACGGACTAATCCGGTTCGAAGACAAAATCAGGCGAATATAAAACAGCAAAGAAACCTGAGACAAAACAGTGTACAGTAGAAATACAAAACAACACAGACGAACTGATAAACCAACAAACTATACAACAAATACAAATCTGTGAGGAAGGAAGTAAGTCTAAATACATTAGCCCCCCCCCCCCTCCACCATCAAAAAACAACAACAACAACAAAACCCTAAAAAACAACTGTTGCAAACACAAAGCATTTCACCCCTTGTCTAAAAGACAAATTAACCAAATTAACCAGTAAAAAACTTTTATCAAACAGTTGTTTCCAAAATAAAATACTAACCCAAACTTTTCCCTAATCCATCTGAACTGAAACAAAGTCACTGATGGCCCGAAGAGGAGAACACTGGCGGCACAGAAGCGTATCCACACAAAAACGGTCGACTTAATACTAACTTTACTGGAACTTTTATACCTTTACCCTCCCCAGTCTGCACAGGTGTGAGGTTACGTGGGGTCAGCCCGCTGTCACACAAAACTTGTGGTACTGAAGTGACTGAAAACAACAGCAGTTATAGCACCGACATTGTGCGTGTTGGCATTAATGTTTTTCTGCCTCTCATTATTCTTGCGGACACACATAAAAATACAGAGAGAGAGAGAGAGAGAGAGAGAGAGAGAGAGAGAGATTCAGAACAAAACTGTAACTTGTTTACACGCGTCCACCAATATTGATGGCGATGTGTAGTGTAGACGTTAGTTAAGCGTGTGGGTACCACACTACATCATTCAGTGTTTTTTATGGTGGGATGCTTGTGGGGTGCTTGGTGGTGTAGTTGTCCACGCGTGTATCAGCAGTCAGTGCCTAAGGTCACGGTTCAAACCCCTGTTTTGCTTTCTGATGTTTTGTCAGTGGTATCCAAAGCTTTGAAAAAAAAAATCGCAAATGTGTGTGTGTGTGTGTGTGTGTGTGTGTGTGTGTGTGTGTGTGTGTGTGTGTGTGGTTGTTGTTGTTGTTGTTGTTGTTGTTGTTTTGGGGGGAGGGGAGGGCGTGACTTTGGGGTGCTGGTGGTGTTGTTTGTAACGGGTCTAACCTTTATGTTGGTCGTCACCGGAATATGTGTCTATGTACTTCATCACACGGTTTTAGTCAGAGAAACAAGAACCAAATAAATAAATTCTGTGTTCTCCTTACTCGCACTGTACCGCAGGGGCGTAGGAACCACGGGGGCCCTGGGGGCCCAGGCCCCCGTTCGATTTTTGGAAGGGGGGCCCGAATATCTTTGGGCCCCCCTTGCTTTTGATAGGAGGAGAGGGGGCCCACCGGTGGTGGGGCCCCCCCTGCTCTGCCGCTGTCGCAGGACACAATCCTTGGCAGCCAACACACACACACACACACACACACACACACACACACACACACACACACACACACAACCCTGCCCCCCCCCCCTTCTTCACCCCGGCCGTATGGCTCACCCGACTTAGTGGGCCCCCCTTCCTCTCAGCATCTTCCTACGCGCCTGTACCGTGCCGGTATTTTGACATAGCTGTTGTAGCTGAGGTGTTTCTCGTCATGCCAGCAACAAGTGGCTGTCCTGTGGCCAGTAATAATCGTAGGGGACGTGGAACAACACCGACATTTGTCACAAGTCAGGATGTGGGATTAAACTAACACACCTGTATTACAATCACTTTAATGGAAATAGATCTAGTGTGAAAATGAGATCCGCGATGTCGCAGGTGTATTATGCTACGGTCACAACCGGCCGTACGGGCTCCTACGGCGGGTCTACGGCCAAAAATCGTGGCAAATCTTGCGAACGGCGCACGGGCGTCCTGCGAAATTTCGAGGCCGCAAGGATGCCGCAGAGCGCTGCGGCCGGTTTTCGACAAAATCAACAAACTCGACGATCACCTGCGATTTTGTACACACTTGCGTTGGCCGCACGGCCACTGTACGACCAACGCACGATTGCCGCAAGTGCATCGTACGACCTGGGCTGCGTTTCTTAAGGCGGGCGCTTCGAAACGTTCCGGGGCGCTTTCCTATGAAACCGTCTATAGGCACCTTGCCCGCGGCGGGCAGAAAAGGCGCCCGCGCGCGACGTCTGAAGCTAGTTTGCCGCGAGCAAAAGGTCACGTGGTCAGTTTCTATGTAAACAAAGATGGCGGCGCCCATCGAAGGCTTCGTTGAAGTGGAACTAAGAAATGGCTTAAAATGAATTTGCGGGTGGATGGAGACCTTCTGTCCCAACTTGTAATTGTGCAGAATAGTATACGAAAATAATTTGAGCTAATTGCACCGGGCCGTGGTCGCCAGTCATTCAGGGATATGTCGTGCGTGTTTGTGGGGAAGGAGTGGTCAAAGTGAGTACGTAATGGTGCCTTACGTCTCCGTTTTGCATCGAGCAGAACATGCATACTAGCGGTATATCATGCTCCAAGCCAGTAATTATTGCTCCTCCTCAAAAACGTCGTCTTCTGCGCTCAAAAGATGACTGATAGCTGCGAGCACTAGAGTTTTCTTCTTCCTTTTCAACCTTGCCAACAACAGTGTTCGTGATTCCGCCGCCATTTTGAAAGCGCCTTGGTTCTAATTGGCCGTTTCCCAACGAGGCAAAGCGACCTCCGCAAGCGCCCGCGAGCGCCTTTCCGTAAGAAACGCGGCCCTGGACATCTCCGGGAGAGAAAAATAGGTCACGATGGCCGCACGATGAACGCACGAGTGACGCACGGTTGTCTTGCGTGCTTCCCACGAGGACCGCACGATGGCCGCACGTGATCACAGACCGCAACTCGGTAGTACGATGTTCCCACGATGCACGCACGTGCTCCGTGAGTGCTCCGCAAGGCTGACGCAAGACCACGTGCGGGCCCGGGGGATGTTGGTGTGCAATGTAGAAGTGTTGCAGTGCTGTGTCAGTGTCTGTCAAGTTGTGTACGTGTCCATAGATTTGTCAAACTCTCTGTTGATAATATCCAAATCCTCTAATGTCTTCTTTCCATAAACAAACTACATGTATATAATTATGTAGGCTGGTCCCTATATGCATGAAAAACGCGCGTCGGCCATGGCCGTCGAACGACCGACGCACACCACGCGTACAGAGCACTTACGATAGCCGTACGGCGCACGCACGACACCCGTACGGCGCACGCACGACACCCGTACAGCCCGTGCAAACAACGTCAACATCGCACGAACGTCGTACGAAGGCGTGCGACCTCCGTACGATAACTGCGAGGACAACGTAGGATCCGTACGGCCGTCGTACGATTTTTGACCAACTGAAATCGCAAGACGTTACCCGTGCGAGACTTGCGGGGAACGTACGCCATCGCACGTATATCGTACGCACGATTTGCAACCTTAATTTTTTTTTTTCAGATCGTAGAAGCCGCAGGCCGCAGACATTTCGTGGAGATCGCAAGCATAAAAAAATCGTGCGGCCGGTTGTGACCGAGGCCTTACTGATCTGCTTTTCTGACAAGGGCAGAATCATACAAAGATGACAGCTGTTTTTGATTTTGGCCAATCAGTTTACTAGCAGTGGTCACTGCCCTTTTCTGCTTCATGTACAAAAGACTAAACCAAGCTGTGATGTTAAAGAACAGAATGCTTTCAACAAGGCTTCTGTAAACAAGTTGAAGGACACGTGGACTAACTGACATCAAAAGTTTTCAGACTCCTGAGTAGAAAAGTCAAGTCAAGTCAAAATACTTTATTCATCCCCGTAGGGCAATTCATGCGGGCGAGCATAAGACACACAAAATAGGTTAAGATCACTAAACTCATATATAAATATGTTTAATTGTGCTCTTTCTCTCTCGCCCCCCCCCCTCCTCCCTACCCCCTCAAACACACACACACACACACACACACACACACACACACGCGCGCGCGCGCGCGCACATCACGCACTTGTGACTAAACCGGAGAATTATAAGCATGAAGCTATACTAAACTCATATATAAATATGTTTAATTGTGCTCTCTCTCTCTCTCTCTCTCTCTCTCTCTCTGACATGTGGAACTCTTTACCACTGAGTATCCAAAACGTTTCCAAATTCATAAACTTCAAACAAATTCTACACGATACGCTTATCTGACGATATATATTGAAATGTGTTACATACGTGTTTTGCAATATTAGAGACGACTGTAAATTTCTTACTTGGCATACAGCCAGTATCATCAGCACATGCCACGTATGTTTTGATTTGTTTATCGTGTGTATTTTTCTCTCCTGTATTTCCCCTAGATAGTTTATACTTTTCTTTTCTTTTTAAACATTTTTATTGTTTGTTTGTTTGTTTTCATTTTTTTTCAATACCCTTTAATGTAGAATAGCAGGACAGCATGTAAGATAGGCAGCAATGCCTAAATGCTCTATCCTGAATAAAAAACGTTTCATCATCATCATCATCATCTCTTCCCCCCCCCCTCACACACACACACACACACACACACACACACACACACACACACACACACACACACACACACACACACACACACACGGTACTTCCTGCACATCCTGCACTTGGTAACTAAACCGGAGAATTGTAGGCATGAAGCAACACAACGCATCACAGATAAGTATCACAATTACGTATCACAATGCATCACAGAAAGTATCACAATGCATCACAGATACGTATCACAATGCATCACAGATACGTATCACAATGCATCACAGATACGTATCACAATGCATCACAGATAAGTATCACAATGCATCACAGATACGTATCACAATGCATCACAGATAAGTATCACAATGCATCACAGATAAGTATCACAATGCATCACAGATAAGTATCACAATGCATCACAGATAAGTATCACAATGCATCACAGATAACTATCACAATGCATCACAGATAACTATCACAATGCATCACAGAAAGTATCACAATGCATCACAGATAAGTATCACAATGCATCACAGTAAGTATCACAATGCATCACAGATACGTATCACAATGCATCACAGATACGTATCACAATGCATCACAGAAAGTATCACAATGCATCACAGATACGTATCACAATGCATCACAGAAAGTATCACAATGCATCACAGATAAGTATCACAATGCATCACAGAAAAGTATCACAATGCATCACAGAAAAGTATCACAATGCATCACAGATACGTATCACAATGCATCACAGATACGTATCACAATGCATCACAGATACGTATCACAATGCATCACAGATAAGTATCACAATGCATCACAGATACGTATCACAATGCATCACAGATAAGTATCACAATGCATCACAGATAAGTATCACAACGCATCACAGATAAGTATCACAACGCATCACAGATAAGTATCACAACGCATCACAGATAAGTATCACAACGCATCACAGATAAGTATCACAACGCATCACAGATAAGTATCACAACGCATCACAGATAAGTATCACAACGCATCACAGATAAGTATCACAACGCATCACAGAAAGTATCACAACGCATCACAGATACGTATCACAATGCATCACAGATACGTATCACAATGCATCACAGATAAGTATCACAATGCATCACAGATACGTATCACAATGCATCACAGATACGTATCACAATGCATCACAGATACGTATCACAATGCATCACAGATACGTATCACAATGCATCACAGATACGTATCACAATGCATCACAGATACGTATCACAATGCATCACAGATACGTATCACAATGCATCACAGATACGTATCACAATGCATCACAGATACGTATCACAATGCATCACAGATACGTATCACAATGCATCACAGATACGTATCACAATGCATCACAGATACGTATCACAATGCATCACAGATACGTATCACAATGCATCACAGATACGTATCACAATGCATCACAGATACGTATCACAATGCATCACAGATACGTATCACAATGCATCACAGATACGTATCACAATGCATCACAGATACGTATCACAATGCATCACAGATAACTATCACAATGCATCACAGATAACTATCACAATGCATCACAGATAACTATCACAATGCATCACAGATACGTATCACAATGCATCACAGATAACTATCACAATGCATCACAGATAACTATCACAATGCATCACAGATACGTATCACAATGCATCACAGATAACTATCACAATGCATCACAGATAACTATCACAATGCATCACAGATACGTATCACAATGCATCACAGATACGTATCACAATGCATCACAGATACGTATCACAATGCATCACAGATACGTATCACAATGCATCACAGATAACTATCACAATGCATCACAGATACGTATCACAATGCATCACAGATACGTATCACAATGCATCACAGATAACTATCACAATGCATCACAGATAACTATCACAATGCATCACAGATACGTATCACAATGCATCACAGATAACTATCACAATGCATCACAGATAACTATCACAATGCATCACAGATAACAATCACAATGCATCACAGATAACTATCACAATGCATCACAGATAAGTATCACAATGCATCACAGAAACGTATCACAATGCATCACAGACACGTATCACAATGCATCACAGATACGTATCACAATGCATCACAGATAACTATCACAATGCATCACAGATACGTATCACAATGCATCACAGATAACTATCACAATGCATCACAGATAACTATCACAATGCATCACAGATAAGTATCACAATGCATCACAGATAAGTATCACAATGCATCACAGATAAGTATCACAATGCATCACAGAAAGTATCACAATGCATCACAGAAAGTATCACAATGCATCACAGATAAGTATCACAATGCATCACAGATAAGTATCACAGGTAATTATCACAATGCATCACAGGTAATTATCACAGGTAAGTATCACAATGCATCACAGATAAGTATCACAATGCATCACAGATAAGTATCACAATGCATCACAGATAAGTATCACAATGCATCACAGATAAGTATCACAAGCGGAAACAGCAGCGTATTAATTAAAAATACATCACAATAATTATGGCAGTCAGTGCTTCTCATTGAGAAGGGATATTGCAGTTGGAATAAAAGAAAACTTTCCACGTTTAGTTTTACAGAAGTGGACTCTGAATCTTCGACCAGAAGGCACACGTTCAATCTCTCTATACAGGTTGTGTGCATGAATGCCTAAGATGGAACTGGCCTTCCTGATGACCTGCTGCTCAAAAAATGCCTGAAGGTTTCTCTGTGGCTCACCAATCACTTTTGAACTGATATTGACAATTTTCTGCAGGGAGTTTTTATTTTTAACACTAAGGGAGCCAAACCAGCAAATAAAAGAGAAGGGTGGGTGGGTGGGTGTTTGGGGGTTTAACGTCCTTTTCCACCACATAGGGTGATATCAAAGACGGGGCAACGATGAAAAAAGCCAGCACAAATATTTGGCCTCAGTCGGGATCGAACTCACGACCCGAGCATTAGAAGTCCAACGCTCTACCATTCGACCACCCCGGCTCCCCAAAATAAAAGAGAAGGTAAGAATGCTTTCAATGAAAGACTTATAAAATAGTGCCAAGAACTTCGTATCCACAGAGAAGAAGTTGAGTTTTCTCAGAAAATATAATCTCTGCTGACCTTTCTTTACTAGGGCTTCTGTGTTGTATGGTATGGTATGGTATGGTATGGTAGACTTCTCCTCGGCGCACGTATCCATCTCTGCTGAAATGCTCACGGCGCCGCAGGGCTGGAGGACGAAGCAGTGAAAGCCTGCTGCCGCTAAGCGCTACTTTATATGCAAACCTCCACCCTGCTATTCACTCTGGTGCGTGCGACAGTATTTCTGTTTACCACGCCACCGGCCACAGCCTGCTCTTCTTCGAAAGATGAACGTGGGATTTTTAGCGTGCACACTTGATGTATGTGCGTGCGTGTGTACACGAAGGCGAGACAGGCACCGCAAACGAGTCTGCACATGGATTTGACTCGATATGGGAAGGAAAAATCCCACCATATTCCTGCCCACCGGGGACTCGAACCAGGCAGCTCAGGATCCGAAGTCGGATGCCTTAACCACTAGACCAAATCCCCTGTGTTGGTATCCTATCTTACTTTGTCATCAATGACTATTCCCTAATACTTGTACTCTTCAGCCATCTTTACTGCCTGATTGTGTATGACAGTCTCCACAACCACATTTTTGTTAGTTCAAAAACCAGCTCTTTTAAATCAAAAACCATCTCTTTAGTTTTCATAACATTTAACTCAAAAACCATCTCTTTTAAATCAAAAACCATCTGTTTAGTTTTCATAACAACATTTACCTCCAAGAAAGAGTCGTCACACCACTCAACAAACTCATCCAGTGCAGGACCGTGGGTTTGTTCAAAACCGAACAAGAGAGAAGCTAATGCAGTGTCATCCGAGAATTTCACAAGGAACCTGATGTCATACTGACTTCTACATTCGATCGGCTACCCTCAGCAGCCAGTAACTGAGCAGCCTGAGGATATTGGCACCTGAGGATATTCGCAATTCACATGGACACGTGTAATTAGCGCGGAAAGACAGAAAAAAAGTATCCCGAGCTCCGAGGAGGCCACAAAAAAGTGACCAGGCACAAAAGCTGTAAATACTCAGCAGCCACACCTCTTCAACCCTGCCCGTATTTCAAATCGCGACGTTTTTCAGTCACGTCGAACACTTGTGGCTGCTGAGTATTTACAGACTTTGTGCCTCCTAATCACTATGATTTCTAACACTGAAATTGAATAAAGAATCGAAGTATAAAGTATTTATTAGGGGGAAACCGGAAGCCGATGGTGTAATATATAGGCCGAGGAAGTGTACGACATGAGAGGAAAACGTCGCGATTTGGACTGCGGGCATGATTGAAGAGGTGTGGCTGCTGAGTATTTACAGGCTTTGTGCCCCCTAAAAACTATGATTTCTGAGACTGAAATTGAATGAAGAATCGAAAAATATAGTGTTTATTATGGGGAAACCGGGAGCCGATGGTGTAATAGGCCGATGAATTGTGGAACGTAAGTGAAAAACGTCGCGTTTTACAATGGGGGCAGGGTTGAAGAGGTGTGGCTGCTGAGTATTTACAGCTTTTTTGCCTCATAATCACTATGATTTCTGAGACTGAAATCGAATATAGAATCAGAAAATATAGTATATAGGGAGAAACTGGGAGCCAATAGTGTAATAGGCGGAGGAAGTGTGCGACGTGAGTGAAAAACGTCGCGTTTTACAATGGGGGCAGGGTTGAAGAGGTGTGGCTGCTGAGTATTTACAGCTTTTTTGCCTCCTAATCACTATGATTTCTGAGACTGAAATCGAATATAGAATCAGAAAATATAGTATATAGGGAGAAACTGGGAGCCGATAGTGTAATAGGCGGAGGAAGTGTGCGACGTGAGTGAAAAACGTCGCGATTTGGACTGGGAGCAGGGTTGAAGATGTGTGGGCTGCTGAGTATTTACAGCTTTGTGCCACCTAATCACTATGATTTCTGAGACTGAAATTGAATAAAGAATCGAAAAATATAGTGTTTATTGGGGGGTGGGGGGGGGGGGAACCGGGAGCCGATGGTGTAATAGGCGGAGGAAGTGTGCGACGTGAGTGAAAAACATCGCGACTTGAACGGGGCTGGGGGGGCAGAGGCGTGTTGCTGAGTACTTACAGGCTATGTCCCTCCTAATAATCACTATGATTGCTGAGACTGAAATTGAATAAAGGATGTAACACTATAGTGTTTATTCGGGGGAAACCGGGAATCGATTGTGTAATAGGCCGAGGAATTGTTTGGAACGTGAGTAAACAAGATGGCCACCAGCCCAATATGTTGTTTCCATTCAATGACCTGCTGTAGTCACAGTCGTAGTCGTTGTGTCATGTATGCAGCCCGCGCGCACACGCCGGAACGCAAGCTCTCTGACATCAAGCATGCTGACATAAAGAAAGTACTGAAAACCCTTATCGTGCCTCTATGCACTTGCAAAAACCCAAACACATGAGGTCGTGTGAGCTCGCCTAGCTGGTTGACGTCACAACTTGTTGGCGTATGCGAGGTTCTACATGGGTGAATGAATTCTTGTAATAAAGTCGTTCCCCTTTGACAGAGTTACTTCCCGCAGACCTGACTGACAGACGATTGCTTACTGGTATCGGAGAAGAGACCCTCTCTCTCTCTATCTCGCCTTAGACGCGCGCTTGCGCGCGCACGCACGCACCCCCCCCCCTCCCCCCACACACACACACACACACACACACACACACACACACACACACACACACACACACACACACACACACATTATGCAAAGACCTTGGAATCAGAAAGACGCGTCACTCCTGCCCTCGTAAGAGAGACATATAGCGGGACAACGCGAAGAGTTGTCTGCCCGCATTAGCGCGCATCCTAGATCTGGCCCCTATAGTGACAGCATGGCGGAAAGTGGAAAGCGATCACAAAAGCATGCAATTGTGTTCTGCGCCGAATTGTTCAAATAACAGACAAATATAAACGGGGAAACACTTCTTTTCGTATTCCTGTTGAAAAACAAACATTTTTTTTCGCTTTCTTGTCAAAAAAAAGAAAAGAAAAAGACCTCAAGTGGTACGTGTGCATGCAGTGTAAACTAACAGTAAACACACGCGGCTGACGCAGATACAGCGTAATTTTTTTCCCTGACAACTTTACAAATCACGGTGACTTAAATTGTGCTAGCGTCTACCTGCATCTAAATTCAGAACACACACAGAGAACAAAATCATCCGGCTGAACTTCATTCTAACCATTGTAAAACCATATCACAACATAGAATCTGCTGGATCGTCGGTCGCAGATATGATTAATGCTGAGTTAGCAGGAAGCATTCAGCGGATGCGTCCATCTTTGGATCTCTCGCACATTCGATCTTTCTGTGTTCCGTACTAGTTTTACTTGAACACATCGAACGAAATGCACTGCGTAGCCTACGTACAGCAGTGAAAGCCAAACTAGATCTTTCGTTCGTCCTCCGGAACTTTGAGAGTACTTATGTTTTCCATAGGCCTAAAACACATGCGAAATATATGGGGGGAGACCACCTGTCAGTCGCTGACATCTTCGTTTTTGTTTATTTTCTTAAAATGTTTTACGGCGGCTAGTGTAGGGTTGGGTCAAACAACTGCGTAGATCTGCGGGATGCGCGCTACAACTCTTACGCGTTGTCCCTCAAAGGGAGGTAAGTGAACTATCTTTATGTTTCCAAGATCTTTGCATTATGCTTCTGAGTGTGAGTCAGTGGCAAAAACGAAACCCACTGAAATTCCCGCTTTCCACATGTCAAGTTGTAGAGACTCTTGCGAAAAGATACTGCATTTCGATGCAAAATAATTTCTAGACCATCCCAGAACATGCTGGTGCAGTAACGTCAGTAGATTACGTCACCTTGGAGAGATTTCGAGCCTTCCAGTAAGTTGAGGAATGTTCTAGATCTTACCTGTTCAGTTCGTAAGCAGCCCTGCACAGCGTTCTGGATTCTTCCTCTTTCATGAATTTGTTCTCCGCGCATATTCTGTTCATAAAGTATTGGAGTTGTAGTCTGTTGTATCCCGTATCATCTCTGCGAGTGCACGATGATGGCGACATAGCATAAGTAAAATACAACACCACGTCTCCAAACAGAGGAATTCGGAAAGAAAGTGGCGAGACACCCCCAAGAAAAAACAGCATCACGTCAATCAAACATGACGCACTTACTTTACGTCAGTGCGCGTGCGTCTCTTCTTCGATGTTTGTGAGGCGTGTGGCTTGCAGAGGAAATGTGCTGTGAGTACAAATTTTCGAGTCAACTGACGATAACGGCTGCAGTGAATTTTTCTAATTTTTTTGTATATTTTTTATGGCACCCCAGGCTCATTATCTATGTATAGTAGGAGCGATTTTGAGATCTAAAGTGTGTTCACCAGCACTTTCATCAGGTACGGCTTACGCCAAAAGTATAAAAGCGACAACCTCCAAAATTCACTTAGTTGAGAGTCCGTATTCATGCTATCTATGTCCAAAAAATGGAGTGGTTTAGGTAAATATTACGCCTTTAAACGCCAGAAAGCCACTTTTTCTGAAAAGGGCGATAACTCGCAAATCATGTGTGCAATCGTATCTGGATCGGGCCTCCTATTCAACAATCTTGATTCATTTAGAAACCCCAAATTTGAAATCGATCGGTTCAGTATTTTTGGAGAAATAGGCATCTGAACTGGGTTCACATGCAATGTCAATTCAGGCTCGGTTTACATGAAAACTATAAGAGCGACCATTTTCTAGTAGTGAGTCAATTCAGAGTCCGTATTCAAGCTATCTACTGCCAAAAAATTGAGTGATTTAAATAAATATTACGCCTGTACACGAAAGACAACCAACTTGTCTCAAAAGGGCGATAACTCCCAAATCACGTAAGCAATCATCACACGCTTGAATCGTCTAATGTAACATTTTGATATATTTGGATACCCCAAATTTGAAGCCATTCGGTTGAGTATTTTCGAAGAAACGGGCCCGGACACAATTCACACACACACACACACACACACACACACACACACACGCACATCCACACAGACGGCACTCACTGAGGAGGAGAACTGCGTTCGGAACACCATACGCGTCAGCATCGATGACGCAAGTTTTCTTACGTCATTGTCAGAGTTACACTTGCAAAATCGTCTCTGCGGGAGATCGGCAGTGACGTGCGTTTGTACCACAGATGCTTGCCTATGAACGTGGAAATTTTAGCCCGTCCTATTATGTTGTTTCCATTACTATGGAAACAACATAAAAACGTCGTGTTTTGAAATGGGGGCAGAGTTGAAGAGGTGTGGTTGCCGAGTATTTACAGGCTTTGTGCCTCCTAATCACTATGTATTCTGAGACTGATATTGAATAAAGAATCCAAAAGTATAGTGTTGAGTAGGGGGAAACTGGGAGCCGATTGTTTAATTGGCCGAGGAATTATGAGGAACGTGAGTGAAGAATGTAGCGTTTCCAAAACACAACGATTTTCACTCACGTTCCACACAATTCCTCCGCCTATTACACCATAGGCTCCCGGTTTCCCCCATAGAAATACTATATTTTTCGATTTTCGATTCTTTACTCAATTTCAGTCTCAGAAATCATAGTGATTAGGAGGCACAAAGCCTGAAAATACTCAGCAGCCACACCTCTTCAACTCTACCCCTTTTTCCGAAATGCGACTTGTTCACTCACGTTCCACATAATTCCTCGGCCATCGGCTCCTGGTTTCCCCCATAGAAATACTATATTTTTCGATTTTCGATTCAGTCTCAGAAATCACAGTGATTAGGAGACGCAAAGCCTGTTAATACTCAGCAGCCACACCTCTTCACCTCTGCACCCACTGGAAAACGCGACGTTTTTCACTCACATTCCACACAATTCCTCTGCCTATTAGTATTACTAGTATCAGGAGGCACAAAGCCTGTAAATACTCAGGCCGAGTAATTGTGTAGAACGTCAGTGAAAAACGTCGCGTTTTACAATGGGGGTAGGGTTGAAGAGGTGTGGCTCCTGAGTATTTACAGACTTTGTGCCTCCTAATCACTATGATTTCTGAGAGTGAAATTGAATAAAGAATCAAAAAAGGTAGTATTTAATCGGTGCACAGAGCACGTGTCAAGCGAGAACTGAAACAGGCGATGAAAAACGTCACTCAGCTGATCGGCACACGTACAGCTTCAGTGTTTTGCCGCAGATACCATCCGGGCCACAGCTTTTGTGTACATTAATGTCAGTGATTGTTAATGTACTGCCAGGCCTTTTTCTCGTTGCCCCGTCCTTGATATCACCCGTACGTGGTGGAAAAGGACGTTGAACTCCCGAACACCCACCCTAATCGTAATCGTAATGATTTTTCGTTTTTGGTCAGTTTTGTCTGAGCAGACAGTACAATTTCCCTTCGAGGGACGAATAAAGTGATATCTTATCTTCACCTTAAGTTGTCTTTGCATTCTAACTTACCTAACTTAGCCTTGCTTCTGAAAACCTTGTTTAGTTCTTTCACCCTTAAAATGTCACCGGAAATAAATGCCAGTGTCTTCTTGTCAAGACATGCTTCAGTTCTTTACTAATCAAGGCTTTATTCGGTTGGCAAAAAAAAACAAAAAAAAAAAACGCACAGTTTAATTGTAGATTCACACTAGATGATGCGCACTGTACAGGTTCCACCCATACACCCGCCCACACGCTAGATCCACTTAATGCTATAACATAGAGCCTTGTTCGGTATCAGTCGGGATTTTGCAGCTCGCGAGGGAAATATTACGCCATGCACTTAATGCGATGACGCAGATTTCACGTTAATGACGTTAATTGTGACGTATAAACGGACATCATGAGTTTGAGCCGAATGTCGTCTGGTGTTGGCAGTTTCTTGTTTTGGTGTGTGATTTATCATGTAAGGTGACTGGGATCGGATTCTACCGTCAGTTTCATGGTTTCGTCTACAAGCAGGTAACAACCACACTACACGTGATACAAGATGTTTGCTGTTCGAACTCAAATTTGACTTTGGATATATTTCTCCTAAAAACTGTTTTTCTCGCTGTACACGTTACACCCATACACCCGCCCACCTTCGCTCTTTTTCTCTGACGGTGTGTGTGTGTGTGTGTGTGTGTGTGTGTGTGTGTGTGTGTGTGTGTGTGTGTGTGTGTTCCAGGACCTCTGTCAATGTGTGGGAGCAACAGATACCGCTGCCGCTGTGGCCCGCTGTCTTTGTGCCGACAGTCCCGAGTGGTGGGAACGAAGTGTGACAGACCACGGCCAGGACACAGACATGACAAACGATATCTATGAGAGACTGGTCGCCAGGTGGGTGGACAACACTTTTCCTGTAAATGATCATTAAAAGATTATCAGTTTCAAAGGATGAGAGACAACTATTTTTAGCTCTCTCTCTCTCTCTCTCTCTCTCTCTCTCTCTCTCTCTTGGAGCGGTAGAACGTAGGACATTCAATGCTCGGATGGTGAGTTCGATTCCCGTGAGTTTGTTGTTGTTGTTGTTGATGTTGTTGTTGTTTTTTGTTGCCTCCAATTTTGATATCACCATTATGTGGTGGAAAAGGACGTTTAACCCTTAAACATCCTCCTCCCACCCTGTCCCTCCCCGCCGACTCTCTTTGTGTGTGTGTGTGTGTGTGTGTGTGTGTGTGTGTGTGTGTGTGTGTGTGTGTGTGTGTGTGTGTCCTGACATGTCCGACTGTCACTGTTTCAGGTTCTGTGGCCCCGCCACCTCTATAGTGGTTCCGACTGTAACCACCCCAAGACGCTGTATGGAGCTGAGAACTGAGACAAAGGCCATCGCCCACACGGGTCTCAGAATGGCCATGTTGACCTTGTTTCCTGATCAGGTGGCGCTTGTCAACAGACCCGAGCCACAGCCTCCACAGCAAGATCTCGTGCTACTGTGGGGGCCGCCAGGTATTGGAGTGGGTTGGGGGGTCGACATATGAATACGTTTTGGAAACAAACATTTTCATAATTACAAAAAGAGAAACTGAGGTAGTAGTAGTAGTAGTAGTTGTAGTTGTTCTGGTGGTGGTAGTAATGGTAGTAGCAGCTGTAGTACACTGCAGTAAAGGTAGTTGTTGTAGTAGTAGTAGTAGTGGTAGTTGTAGTAGATGTAATAGTAGTGGTAATGGCGTTGGTACACTGTAGTTGAAGTAGTTAGTTGTTGTGGTAGTAGTGGTAGCTGTTGTTGTAGTAATAGTAGTAGTGGTAGTGGTGGAGGTACACTGTAAGGGAAGTAGTTAGTCGGTGTAGTAATAATAGTAGTTGTTGTTGTCGAAGTAATAGTAGTAGTAGCAGTTGTGTAGTAACAGTTCTTGTTTTGTAGTCGTAGTGGTAGTGGTGGTGGTGGTACACCGTGGTAGAAGTAGTTAGTTGTAGTGGTATAGTAGTTGTGGTACTGGTGGTGTAGTAGTAGTTGTTGTAGTAGATGCTGTGGTAGTAGTAGTAGTGGTAGTGTCGTTGGTACACATTAGTGGAAGTAAGTAGTTGTAATAGCAGCATTTGTAGTAGACGCTGTTGTTGTAGTAGTAGACGTTGTAGTAGTGGTAGTAGTAGTAGTAATGGTAATACATGTATTCGTCTCAAGTACGATGTAGAAACTGTAAAATGAAACCCTTATAACAACAGAATGTTGTGGTAAACCTCCCTGTGGCCTTGAGACTGACAGTGTGAGTGTATTGGTGTCTACTGTACTGACTGTTGATCAGTAATAAGTATAATAAGTAGAACTATTAACTGTTGTCCGCAGTGTTTGTGTTCAGTATTCACCGAGGTAATGTTACATCATCAACACTCCCTCCTTCCACACAGGAACGGGCAAAACGGTCGTGCTGACACTAAAGGGCATGCAGTGGAGGCAGCGGGGAAAGGACGTTCACTTGTTGAGTTCACACGATGAGAGTCGTGCCGTCATCATACTTATGGAGCAACAGCTGCTGCACGCCTCGGGGGGTGGTCCAACAGCAACACCAGCAGCCGCCCCGGGGGTGGTCCAACAGCAACACCAGCAGCCGCCCCGGGGGGTGGTCCAACAGCAACACCAGCAGCCGCCCCGGGGGGTGGTCCAACAGCAACACCAGCAGCCGCCCCGGGGGGTGGTCCAACAGCAACACCAGCAGCCGCCTCGGGGGGTGGTCCAACAGCAACACCAGCAGCCGCCCCGGGGGGTGGTCCAACAGCAACACCAGCAGCCGCCCCGGGGGGTGGTCCAACAGCAACACCAGCAGCCGCCCCGGGGGGTGGTCCAACAGCAACACCAGCAGCCGCCCAACACGGCTTTGTCTCAACTGCCCTCATACACGCCTTAAAGGTTGCCGTCACAGCAACACCAGCAGCCGCCCCACGCGTCCACCGCCATATGTACGACTTTAACAACAAGACAGACGTGGAGACCGCTGTCAACAAACTGGCGGCAGCCGCGAATAATGGAGAACTTTACATCATCGCCGATGAGGCGTTCTATGGCCAGTAAGTTGTACTGTGATGACGTCACACACACACACACACACACACACACACACACACACACACACACACACACACACACACACACACACACACACACACACACACACATGTACGCACGCTCACACGCACGCACGCATCCATACAGAGCGACAGAAATAGCATAAAGTGAGAAGATTTTTACCTACTGATGACGACAAATACTGTGTTATGACGTCACACATGGCCAAGGACAGGGCAAAGCCAAAATAACGTCATTAACAGCCGCCTGAAACCGACAAGTATGACGTCACTGCCAACACCCTGACTGACTGTCTCCCTCTCCATTCTCTGTAACAGTGACTACAACAACACTAGCGGCAGGTTCTCCGAGTTCGTCACTCACCTGTCAAACCGTGTTCCCTCCCTACACCTGTGGGCAGCGTCAGTGGACCGTGTCCGGGTACCGCCGTGTGTTTCTGTGGAAACCCTCACCCGCCCACTGCGCTGTCCTCCCGCAGTTGTCCAAGAAATAGAGAAGTCACGTGATATTGATGGTAAGAAAGTCCTGGGGTACAGCAGCAGCGCCACCCCCGTCCCGACAGACGGCCCCGAGGTCAGGAGGTTACAGCACGGGACATGGACACTGGAGTCTGTCACACTATTACCTGGTCACACAGGGCGCCGGCCAGAGGACTGTGAACGTTGTGCGGACAACATCGTCAACTTACTGGTGGAGCTGCGGGTGGGTCAGTCGGGTATGTGTCACGTGTACCACTCACTCACTCGTTCATTCACGCACTCACCCACTCACTCACCGAGTTTAGATCTGTCCTGCTCGCTCGTTCCCTTTCATTCGTTCATTCATTCACTCACTCACTCTATCGCTCTCTTGCTCGATTTTCTCTCGCTCACTCGCTTTACACACAGATAACCGTTTGTTGTTTGCATGACGTCATCGCTCACACACTCGCTAGCGTTAGGTCGGTTGACACGACTACGACTACCACAACTACACCACCACCACCACTACCAGCAGACGATGTGTATAAGCCGTTGTTGTGGTTGTCGTGTCACCAGGTCATGACCTGCAGTACCGGGACACCGTCATCCTGTGTGATGAACCACGTGACAACCTACCTGTGGTCAGCAGACTCCGTGCGCGCGGCCTGCCCGTACAGGTGGTGACGTCACGTGATGATGAAGCTGCCATCAGGGACCTGGCTGTCACCATGAACGACACGATCATGGTGACAGACAGGTGGGCTGTGACAGGGCTCGAGAGGCGAGTCGTTGTTGTCGTGGGGGAATGGAGGGTTATAGATGATGATGTTGATACAGACAGACTGAGATCCATGTCCCGCTCTACATCACTCGTTGTACATGTTGGTTATCTTCCTTGATCCCTCCAGCCCTGTCACTAGTCATGATGATGATGATGATGATGATGATGCAGCACAACCCAAACACGCTTAATCCCTCCCTCCCTCCCCTCCCCGCTCCACCCTTTCCCGTTTCCCTCCCGACCGTTTTGACCGTTAAAGTTGTCGTTGTCGTAGTTCCTCACGACATTCGCTTTGTATTCTGCTCTAGTCTGACCCCCTTCGTGACGCGCTGTACATCTGCACCGGTTTCGCCATTCTAACGGTCCTCGTTGTGACGTCATAGTCGCGTTGAGAAAAGTAAAAATGGTGTAGTTGACGCTCCGCTGATGGAGATCTGAGTGTCAAATAATATTTACACCAGGCCTGTGTTAACAACATGTGTTACTTTTTGTGACGTTATTTTCTAGCGACCACCAATCTGTGACGTCACGCAAGAAAAACGTAATAAAATGACGTGATTCGTGCAGAGGGAAACAACACAGACTGGTAACACAGATCGTACTGACAGTATTACTTTCTGTAACTTCAAAGGAGTTTGCACAGCCCGCTTTCTATTACGTCACCACTCTAGCCGCTCTCTCTCTATTAGTGTGTGTGTGTGTGTGTGTGTGTGTGTGTGTGTGTGTGTGTGTGTGTGTGTAAAATAGTTCGACTGGTAACGAATCCTCCTTAGACACCGTCTTCATACCAAGGGAGAAAATCTCCGGAGTTACGGCTTCCTACCGTCAGTATTTCCTGTACTTACAGTGCTGAATCAAATATTGACCCATACAGTTAGAATGTCCGTTACGGCATCCATCATCCTCATCTTCACCATCGTCATCAACAGCAGCTTCATCGTCATCAACAACTGATGTCATGCCCAATGACCATGCCAGTGACTGTTAAAACATCAGATATCACGGACATGTTGAATTAGGTTGTGAAAAAGCAGTATAACAATATTGAGAAGCTAAACGCCTGTTTGAACCAAATACTGTAGACAATACTTTAGTCAAATTAAAACTACACTATCTTACAGGGAGAGTTGAGTAGGAAACTGACACAGACGTCAATCACAGGGTAAAAACAAAATGGCGAATAACGAATGATTGAAAGATGGTCCGTGGAAACAGACTAGGTTGATAGGAAGATGGTTCGTGGACAGAAACACGTGACCACACCAGTAGCGACTTTGTAATTTGCTGTCAAAACAATGTTTGCTGGTTTTGTGAAAACATTGTAAATACTGTTCAACACTGTACAAACATTGTAAATACTGTACGAACATTATACACACTGCACAAAACAACGAAAACCTAGAAAGGCAGAAGCCTCCTTGGCTCACCTGTGAGATGGATCAAGGTCATTCAGAGTATGTTTGTAAAGCTCTTACCACTATCTATCATCATGCCAAATAGGTTGTCTCTAGTGTCTGAGAAAATGGCAATATTACAATGTTCCCAGGACAACTTGTATGGCCTTGATCTTGACTGTCTGTCAGCATGCCAAGTCTCTGCTGTTTGTAGATTCTGAGAAAAGGCCAATGTTAAGGTTTACTAGTGTAAATACTGTAAATATAAAAAAAGAGGATGAAACAGTAGGAAATGTAGTATTTAAAATTTCAAGTGTCAGAGTGTGTGTTTTGGTTGATTTGGTCGATGTTTGACTTTTAGCTGTTTGGATAGATTATGTTGATAGATTATGTTGATAGATTATGTTGATAGATTATGTTGATAGATTACATTGACAGATTATGTTGATAGTTTATGTTGATAGGTTATGTTGATAGATTATGTTGATAGGTTATGTTGATAGATGATGTTGATAGATTACATTGATAGTTTATGTTGATAGATTATGTTGATAGATTACATTGATAGGTTATGTTGATAGATTATTTTGGTAGATTACATTGACAGATTATGTTGATAGATTACATTGACAGATTATGTTGATAGATGATGTTGATAGGTTATGTTGATAGATTATGTTGATAGATTACATTGATAGTTTATGTTGATAGATTATGTTGATAGATTACATTGATAGGTTATGTTGATAGATGATGTTGATAGATTACATTGATAGTTTATGTTGATAGATTATGTTGATAGATTACATTGCCAGATTATGTTGATAGATTATTTTGATAGATTGCATTGATAGGTTATGTTGATAGATGATGTTGATAGATTACATTGATTGGTTATGTTGATAGGTTATGTTGATAGATTACATTGATAGGTTATGTTGATAGATGATGTTGATAGATTACATTGATAGTTTATGTTGATAGATTATGTTGATCGATTACATTGATAGGTTATGTTGATAGATGATGTTGATAGATTACATTGATTGGTTATGTTGATAGATGATGTTGATAGATAACATTGATAGGTTATGTTGATAGATGATGTTGATAGATTACATTGATAGATGATGTTGATAGATGATGTTGATAGATACATGTAATAAATTACATTGATTGGTTATGTTGATAGATGATGTTGATAGATACATGTAATAGATTACATTGATTGGTTATGTTGATAGGTTATGTTGATACATTCTCAGTAATGCTTGTCGTTTTGGTGGTCAGCTAAGGCCCTCGTGTTTGGTGGGTGGGTGGATGGTGGGGTGGGACCTTGAGTTTGTCATTTCAGCATTTTTGAAGCATTGGTGGTGGGTGGGTGAATGGGAGAGGAAGTGGGGGGGGGGGGGGGGTCATTTTTCTTACCACATATCAAATCAAACGGATTGTTTCTATTTTCAGTTTCTCGTTGTTACATGGTATACAGATACTTTTGAACATCTATTTTCAATAACACTTTGGAAACTGAACCAAATCCTGACTTGAGTGTTTGTTGTGGAAAAGATGTCTTGTATGATTCTGTCTTGTCGCTGGTTTGATGTCTGTCCGTTGTCGTGACGAAATCTACACATTGCTGTGTGTCTGTGTTTCCACATCATAACTTTTGTTACAAGTACCATGGATACATGTACAATGTCACTATCATGAGTCAGTTGTCAAATCCCTGACCTCACACACACACACACACACACACACACACACACACACACACACACACACACACACACACACACACACACGCACACACACACACGCTCACACGCACACACGCACACGCACACGCTCACAGTGTGTCACACACGCACACACACGCTCACACGCTCACAGTGTGTCACACACGCACACACACACACAAGCAAGACAAAGACAAGGCAGAGTTAGCGCTGTGAATGAAGTTTAATAAAAGAAGAACACTCAAGCATTTGCTCAGTCCTCTCTTGACTTGGGCCGGACTACCAATGTCAGTGGAAACAACTTCAGTTTTTGTTCCGTTCTGTATGTACACGTGCACAATACGTGGCCAGTCTGACAACCGGACATTTGGTTCTAGTTAAACAAGCACATTGTAGGATGTAAGTGAGTAGGAACCCTTGCTTCTCTGTCATGCCACCAGCTGATTATATACACTTCAACATTACACTGGAAAGGCAGAGCTATTTCTAACGTCGCCAGTGAAACAGACTTAGAACACTATGGCTGATCAGCTCTCACTAATAGCATATCATTATCAGTGTTAATCAATTCATGCATTAACAAACTGCATCATTAATACACTGCGAGTTATTTCTAAACCACTTAGCATCATCAATGAATCAGTTTTCGAGAACTCTGGCTTATCAGCTCTCACTGACATATCAGTCATGTTAATTCACACACTAACAAACTGTATCGTACGTACATATTACCAGGACCAACTTGACATTGACCTTCTTGAGTGCACACATCTATACCTAGTTATTCATACAAAAATATTGCCACTTAAAACATTTGTCTTTTTTGTTGCTGTTTTGCATTCATTAGCTGAGTGAAAGGCAACTATTTTGTAACAGCGGTACCCGACAACGGTAGATCCTACATGTAACAGTAAATACCAATCCGTCTGTAACTGTAACAGCGGTACCTGTCGACGGTAGATCCTAACAGTAATTACCAAACTGCCTGTAACAGCGGTACCTGTCGACGGTAGATCCTAACAGTAATTACCAAACTGCCTGTAACAGCGGTACCTGTCTACGGTAGATCCTAACAGTAATTACCAAACTGCCTGTAACAGCGGTACCTGTCGACGGTAGATCCTAACAGTAATTACCAATTCGTCTGTAACAGCGGTACCTGTCGACGGTAGATCCTAACAGTAATTACCAAACTGCCTGTAACAGCGGTACCTGTCGACGGTAGATCCTAACAGTAATTACCAATTCGTCTGTAACAGCGGTACCTGTCGACGGTAGATCCTAACAGTAATTATCAATCCGTCTGTAACAGCGGTACCTGTCGACGGTAGATCCTAACAGTAAATACCAATTCGTCTGTAACAGCGGTACCTGTCGACGGTAGATCCTAACAGTAATTACCAATCCGTCTGTAACAGCGGTACCTGTCGACGGTAGATCCTAACAGTAATTACCAAACTGCCTGTAACAGCGGTACCTGACAACGGTAGATCCTAACAGTAATTACCAAACCGTCTGTAACAGCGGTATCTGTCGACGGTAGGTCCTAAAATAAATACAAATTCGCCTCCTGTAACAATGGTACCTATGCGAGAAAACTCTACGCTTTTATTTTCCATGTGAGAAAAACCATAAAGAACAGTAGAATCTACCTAAAAGAACAGCAACAAAGAGCGAACACATACACTGCATCTGTATAAGTGGTGTTGAAAGTAAAATGATATGCTAATTGCTGTGATTGCATAATTTTCTGTACGCACGAGAAGCCGGTGAAGTACGTGTCATGTCCAAACTCCCATGTAAAGACACAAATGAACTCAGCAAGGTTCTAGTCATGTAGTGTTATTGCTCAGTACAAGGACCAATAAACAAGAGCTTGTCAGGTACTGTCTGGGTTGGCCTGGATACAACCCTCCTCAGGGAATTTGCTTCTCGGACAGAGAATGTGTCGGAGCATGAACTTTGTTTATCATTATTGTGGAGTCGACCCCCACCCCCCCCCCCCCCCCCCCCCCCCTCTTGCAAACTCACGCTTGTCTGATCTACCCAGATTCTCGATTCTGAAATAACTAAAAACTCAGAAACTCGGGAAAGCCCGTCACTCAAGTAATCATTGGCCTGTAGCAGCCTTTGACTGGCTCTTGTTTATTGGTTCTTGCTCAGCATTAGATCTAAAATTCTCCCCTCAGGCGTTTGGGGAAGCAGGCACTGACAAAACAGAAAGCAACTTGCCCTATGCCTTCTATTCTGAGAACCAGGATGTGAAGAGAAGTCGGACATTGTCAGGCTACCAGTGTTCTGTTTCACTCTTTTCTTACAAATCTCTACTGTTTTATGACACCCCCCCCCCCCTCCCCCGGATATTTCAAGCCATCATTATCCTATTCAGGATTCCCTTTCCAAGCCGTATGTGGTGGAAAAGGATGTTAAACACCCACCCACCCATCCCTTTCCAAGCACAAAAACTGAAGAAAAAACAAAACACCTCATTTTGAAAGAAATGGTCAGCTTTTGTTAATACATCTACTGGTAAATGCCGTCACTAGATAATAATTCTTCTATTACGTGCACGAGACATTCTTTCTCAAAGATTGCATGTGCCGCAAGACGACAGAATCTATCATTGCAAAGTCAATACAGGTTTACGCAAATACAGAGAAAATAATGCGTACATGTGTATAAACATATTACTGAACTGACCAATCACGTTTCGACAGGCACCCGAGAACTTCACACTCCTCCTCATAGAGACATACATACGTCACACTGATCAAGAGAGTGTCTGGTCAACTAACGCAGGAAAAACGCACTGTACAGGGAGTTGGTACTATACAGCGAGGGTACACGTACCTTACTGACAACAATGAAAACACTAATTGTTTAAGTGTACATCAGACCTGGTACTGCATCACCAAGGCAACTTCCGTCAGTGTTTTTACATTCTCTAAACCACGAGTGAGTGAGTGATTTGTATTTATTGCATCGATACTTTGGAAAGTGGGGTTGGGGGTGGGGTGGGGGTGTTGGCATAATGTACAAAGGACACACAAACTGGCACAGCTGGTGGTACACGTATGTCGTATGAACAATGAAACAAGACTATAATCATGCATGTGCGTGCAACACTCACAACTCACACATGCTGACAAATGAAAACGCAATCAATGACTCGGTCTATGTACACTGTCTGCAAGGTATTGCGCCAAAAACAAAAACCCTGCCCAATGGCAGGCCTCCATGTGGACGTGGAATGATATGAATGAAAGAGGTGTTTTGTGTAATGCCTTGTCAACATGACAAAAGTCACATACTGTCAGCAGACGACATCCTGACGTCACTCTGCAACATTTCTCTTTTCTGGGGTGGGGGTGGTAGCTTGTAGTGTCAATCATTATCTGAAATACATGTAGCATGTAATGGATGGATGTCAGCAAGAGTTAATAAGGAAGAGCCGGTCACATACTAAAGGGTTTGAATCAACCTTCATCGATTGTTGGCTTTGTGGAGCGGGACTGTATTACAGCCACCAGCCTGGGATCAGTGGTGACGTCTGACTTACACCGTAACATGAGGAGTCTACTCTAGGCACTGACCCGCAAGTCAACTCTTGACCCATAAACACCCATTCTCACGATTTCTCAGGCTGCCAGGTGACGACGGCAGACCTGCCTATCCCTAGAAACATCCTTCAGTCGTTTGCCTGTGACAATACCTCATTTTGATGAGTTTGGGATTTTGGTGAGTAGTGACCTGACTTCACATTCGTTAACAAGCAGCAAGTTATATTGAGCTGTCAGGATGTGTTAGCTGTCCATGTATTATGGAATATTATCAATCCCACTAGTTCATCTGGAGAACAACGTGGACACTTACACCTGTGAGAAAACACCACCACAGTAAACCACCAACCAGTTCACCAGCTGATACGTTACTGTGCGCAGTGTCCATAGCGGATCTGCAGAACTGTGCCTCTTTTGGACAAAACCTGTAATTTTGTACAAGAGATTGAAGTGCCCCAGTGTAAGGCCATTTCCAGGGTGGAAAATGCATGGGTAGGCATGTTGGTAGGTAGGCATGTCGGTAGGTAGTCATGTCGGTTAAACTGTCTATGGGACTTGGCAAACACATGTCTATAGCAGCTAGTGACAAACTCTTACTTATTGATTCTTGATGCAAGACGGGTATTTTTCTAGTGAAACTGTAAGGCTCATCTCTAGTCATCTGATAGAAGTTTTGAAATTACATGGCCAAATTCTCTCTCTCTCTCTCTCACACACACACTTCAGACACACACACAGGTTATCTAAAACTGTGCGCAAATGAACAACAGATCCACCATTTCACCGAAAATGCATATCTGATCAGTGATTAGCAATGGAAGTACATGTAACTCAGACAAGAACAAGTATTTCATGCAAATATATACAAATTACATTTACAAAAGCATGCATATGCATGTGCCCCCTTAAAACAGCAGTGTCAACGCTCGACCTAAACGTCTTCAGAAGAAAAAAGCACTCGTCAACGTAGAAGCAAAGCATTAAGGTCGGTTGACAGAGGCATAACATAATGTGTCTCTTAAACTATCCTACCGAGGCAACGTTACACAAAACACGAGGTGTGTTACCATCTGAATGTGATTAATATGGAATGATACGTGAAACAGTACACTACAACACTAACACACACAGTAGTCTCTGATCCACATGTATTATTCATCATTTTGCTTTGTTTGGATGTTTGCCAGACTAAGACCATTGATCAGTAGCTGGGTTTGTCAACCTCCTCCTATTGTGGTTCAGCAGGTCTCAAGTAAACTAGTTCATCCTAAATTTGCGTAACGCAGAAACTTGACACGTCAGCAAGCAGACAGAGTGACATGCCAGGAACCAATTGATTTTTGTTTTTTATAAGACGCTGAAGCACATGAAAGGCAAACGCAAGCTGTATTGCCGATCCCAACTGAAACCGTTTCACGCTCGTTGGTGCTTTTGAGTAGTAATTTAGGTTCACTGTATACTCATACAGGTTCTGATACAAGGAAAGGGCCGTTACTCGTTTCTGAGAGTGTAACGGTGTGTCGGACTTCACCACTAAGTACATGTTACGTACATGTTTGATACTTACAGGCCATGTACAATTGTGAAACCTATGCGTTCTGTATAGGGGGGAAACCAATATGTTACAAACCTGTTTATTGGCTGCTTTTGCGTAGAAACAAAGAAATGTACAGCGCGAGTTTAGTGTGTGGAGGGGCCTGTATGCTGAACTACTTTGTGCTGTGAGATGATGTCGGCTCCATTCAATATGGACAAGTGACTGGATTGTCTTAAAGCAAGACCAAGTCAAACAAAACAGAAATATACAACGCTAATTCTGTCTGAGCAAATTTCTTCTCTTCCAATGGAAACTTTGTTCACATGAGATGTTGGGACCCCTCTAACAACGCACAGTGGACACATGTTTCAACTCCATGTCTGTAACATGTTTCAACTCCATGTCTGTAACATGTGCCACGTACCATTCATAATTTATTACACCATATGTAACAGACCTCGCAAGCTTCTTTCTTCTGTGAGAGGAAAAACAAAAGGCTGTGAGGAATGAGGATGTAAGAGTATGTAATACTTTAAGCAACTGAATGAGTTTTTTGAGAACTTACTGGCTGACTGCTCGACAGCTCTGCCACTGCCACGAATAATATTAATAAGGGACACTGGAAAACAATACTTTCCCTGGAAAAAAAAATCACTATAATCTCCAGCCAGTAAATGAGTTTTCAGTCTTCAAAAGTACATGTGTACAAATGCTTTCTTGTGTAACATCTCTTAAAAAAAAACAAAAAAACTCTCTCTCTCTTTCTACCTCCTGTTTTGGGGATGCTGGGAATAGATGGGTCAACAATCTATGATTTTCAATAAAGTCAGTAGCTACTGTAAGCTCTCTCTCTCTTTCTACCTCCTGTTTTGGGGATGCTGGGAATAGATAGTCAACAATCTATGATTTTCATAATAAAGTCAGTAACTCCTGTAAGCTCTCTCTCTCTCTCTGCTCTAAAGAAAGAATAATTCGTGGGTGAACAACATTGCCAGCGTAAATGTGCAGGACAAACAACAACAACAACAAATTCAAAGGATCTGACATCATTTCTGTGACACACAAATTAAAAAAAAAGAAAAAGGGGCAGTTAATAATATCATGAAGGGTTTGTCATCCACGGAAGGGGCAAGCAGTGACTGGCCCTCCTCACAGTCAGTGTCCACACCTAGCACAGTGTATCACGCACCAACAAAATGCATACGAGGTGTTGTTCTAAAGCCGCATGCTGAATGGAATGTTTCAACGTCGGCTGGTGATCGTCCAACGCAGACAAAGTCACGAAGATTGCGTCTGTTACAGTTTCGCCACTTGTATGATGCTCACGCTCCGCGATTGTATTTTGTGCATTCTCCCTTCCGTGGCGGGTAACAGCAACTCCCTCCCTCTCCCTCTCTCCACACACACACACACACAACACACACACACACACACCACACACACACACACACACACACATTTCTGCATCCATCACCAATTCTGTGAGTAAGCTTGACAATGAGTACTTGCAATCTTCCAGCACTTTCCACAGCAACACAAACCAATACAGGCAACACCAATCAATGCCCAGAGTTCCCTTCTGTTTTCACCGCAGACCTCACTCACTCCACACTGGCCTACGTATTGTTAGTGTTCAGATGACCTCAACAGCTCCACATCCACACAAAGACATGGCCACACCTGAACACTTTCCAATCCAGACGGTCTGTCCACTCAACTTTCCGACAGTACGTTGCATCCCAGTGACACCCGCACAGTATCATGACGGTGACAATGCGTGCATAATACCGGCAGTGCTTGGTGGTGACCGGTGACGGTGAACACGACCTCAGCACCAGTCGGCGATATAGTTGAAGTCTCGGAAGAGACGCTGGTCGTCCTGGGTGAGGGGCCGGCGATCTTTGGGGGGGTCAGTATAGCTCGCTCCTGCGTGAACTCCTCGTCAAAGTTGCTGACGTCCTCCATGTTTCGCTGAAGACAAAGCGACATTCACAGGATCACTAGTACCACTACACGGAGGATTTGGACTTTGGTGTTTTTTTGTCACTGCATGAAGTCCCAATACCTAACACAGGGCTTGAAATGGTACGTGATTGAACAGGAGGACAAGTGCGTGGCATTTAGTGAGGAAGTGACAAAGTCACTTCAGCTTGTGTAGGAGGACTAGTGCGTGGCATTTAGTGAGGAAGTGACAAAGCCACTATAGCTTGTCTGCTGTACGGATGTATTATGCTAGGGGTGCCGGAGACATGCTCCCTGGAGTTGTACAGAATACAATTAACATTTGTTATGGGCTTCATGATGTTATGGGCTTCAGATTTGTTATGGGCTTCATGATGTTATGGGCTTCAGATTTGTTATGGGCTTCATGATGTTACGGGCTTCAGAGGAGGAAATACAGTTTTCTTAGCATCTGATTGAAATCTGTGCAATTTGGTGCGTTGCGGCATGATTTTATTTCCTTCTGTGGAGGAAACACTTTTTCTTTTTTTTTTGGGGGGGGGGGGGGGGGGGTGAGAATGTTTAGCCAAAGGTGGAAGTCAGCTGAAAGTTAAAAGATTTTAAGCCTTACTAACAGTCTAGTCTACAGGACAGAGAACTTAATGATAACGATACTACTTACTTCTTATACTACTACTAAGTATTACATGAGCGCTTTATCCTTATGCATGGCTCTTAGCACCATGAGCCGAACACAACACACACACCAACATGAAGTCGTCTGCATCCTCTCACATACTGGACATAAAACACGTAACAATGACGCTCTACCCTGTATGCGATATCCGCATGTCTGACAGCAATGCCAGCCGGGAGTAATTCATTCATCTACATATGTCAAACAGTGCACCAGAGAGGGAGTGAGGAAAACAGATTCAAAACAACAGCAAAAACAAAATCACTATTTACCACTGTGGACAGAACGGTGGCTTGACTTTCTTCGTCAGGAGATCGTGCCAGTTGACATTCTGCAAAATAAGATATAACAATCACACAATAACCAAAAACGCTGGTAAAAAAAAAAACAAAAAAAAAACAAACAAACACACAAATGCTCAGAATCATATACCGGTAGTTTTGACCCATCGTCAGTAAACCTGTTTCCTGGCCAAGATATGAAGCTCAAGCGGCAGATTAAAAACAAACACCCACCTCCATCACCGCCAGAAGACATTAGAAAAGCTTACCACTATTGGTCAGTGAAAGGCACTATACCTTCGCCACAAGACCCTCATGATTCTGTACATTTGCCGCGGGAAATAAAAACACAAATCAAAAAAATTTCCTTGGGTTTGAGCCCTCTTGTTCTGCTGTTTCCGAAAATGGACTTTCGTTTTACATCCAGAGTGAGTCAAACGGTAAAATTACCCTTTCCAGTCACGCACGTTTACTGCACATTTCTTGTCAATGCCTCTGACAGAGAGTGAGACGAAGTATTCACTGCACTGCACGTGTACGTACCATCAACAACCACAGATAAACGTTTTCTCATTCTACGTGACAAAACGCAACCCTGAAATGTATATCATTATCTGCAAATACAAGTGCATGATTTTGCCGCTGATAAAGCTGACGCCTGCACAGACTAAAACATGCACGAGACTCCTGAAGGGCGTCTGCATAACGCGACAGTGCATCATGCTGAGCACTCCAATGAACATAAAAAGACATTGTAATAACATACAGGATGTGAAGAAAATCATGTGAATTTAAACGTAGAAACCATTCCTGGTGGAAGATGCTAGCCACTCGCACACAATGTCAACCAACTGGGGAATCCTCCAAATAACAAAAAGTTCAAACATGCAAACACGACGACAGACAAAACCAATTGAATCCCTGGATTTTTTTAAAAAAAACAAACAATTTTCGGTCTTTCTTTGACAGACACAAATGGAGAAGAGCAGCGCTGACTTTTTATGCGTGTTTGTCTCTTGTGGAAGAACGTTCAGTAGGAAGACGTGTGCTGTAGTGGCTGTCTGCAGACTTAATCTTGTATACGACAAACTGTTTTCACGCAATACCTGGGTCGTATCTAATCTCGAGGTCGTATCTAATCTCGAGGTCGTATCTAACTCAAGGTCGTATCTAAAGTATGGACTGTTTACATGATGTCGGGCACATCACACCAACTTCAAGTTGCGATTTGGGGTTGATGTCCACGTTGCGTTATGCATATACACTGCACTAAACTGCTGACTACATCTGGGTTTGGTATCTCACTCCCCCTTGCACTCTCCTTGCGAATAACCTACGGTAATGAGGCTTACACAATTAATACACCATGCAGTTTACTTCCATCAGAAAATTAAACTGGCCTGGTCTGTCGTTCTTATCGCCGTTTCCACCATTTTGTTATTCCAATCTTTTTCTAATATCTTCGCAGTCCTTTCTGTTCTGAAAACTGGTGAATTCTTATCGCAATTATCATTAAGAAAAGTTGGATAAAATAAACAGAAGCCACAACAGCAGCGATGTATAAATGCTGGATTGCACACCTAACTGCACTACACAGTTTAACTGCTGCTTTCTGACTTTTGTCTATCTAAAAGGAAAGCATGAAGGTAAACAAAGAAAATGTTCCACCACGACTGTCACAAAATGTCTACCCAACAGTACAAGCTTGGTTTGGCAAAAATGAGAGAACCATGGAGAAGGTCAGTGAGAAACCAGCCACACAACGTGTACAATCTATTCCGAGTGGAACTTGAAAAATACATGAAATTTGTCCATGACTGCCCGTGACTTCTCATTACAAGGCAGTCGTCATGGGGTAGGACGTACATACATTTATCTAGATCTGGCACTGTCCGTGACTTCTCATTATAAGGCAGTAGTCATGGGGTAAGACGTACATACATTTATCTAGATCTGGCACTGTCCGTGACTTCTCATTACAAGGCAGTAGTCATGGGGTAAGACGTACATACATTTATCTAGATCTGGAAGTGAACAGAGCCCTCTTGCACTGTAACGTGATAACTGGCCAACACACCACTACGCTGATAGCCAAACACTGCTGTATTACAAAGTGATGTCAGAAACCAGGAACCAGTTTCAGCGTTCTACAAATGCATCCAAGTGGCATTTCACGTACACGTTACTGTATAAGTTACAGGGCTAATGCGAGTAATGCTATTGTGTTTCTTCTCACACATCGTTCTGAGCTATTTTTGTATCTGTCATCACACATCGTTCTGAGCTATTTCTGTATCTATCATCACACATCGTTCTGAGCTATTTCTGTATCTATCATCACACATCGTTCTGAGCTATTTCTGTATCTATCATCACACATCGTTCTGAGCTATTTTTGTATCTATCATCACACATCGTTCTGAGCTATTTCTGTATCTATCATCACACATCGTTCTGAGCTATTTCTGTATCTATCATCACACATCGTTCTGAGCTATTTCTGTATCTATCATCACACATCGTTCTGAGCTATTTCTGTATCTATCATCACACATCATTCTGAGCTATTTCTGTATCTATCATCACACATCGTTCTGAGCTATTTCTGTATCTATCATCACACATCATTCTGAGCTATTTCTGTATCTATCATCACACATCGTTCTGAGCTATTTATGTATCTATCATCACACCACTTGGACACCTGCACAGTGACAGCGTTTGTAATGCAGGCACCGAGCCAACAGAAGCGGACTCAGGACGCGGAGATTTCACTGAGCACTTCAGTAGTGTACCACAATGTATCAGAATCTCAATGTTCGACTGCTTGCACAAAGAATAAACAACACTGTATTGCATTAAGAGCTGAATTAAGGTAGAGTATTTTTAGCACACAGGCACACGTCCGTGCGAAACAAGATGGAGGGGAGGTGTGGGGGCATGAAGACAGAGGGAACCTGGGGGGAAGGGAGATTGGGTGAGTGATATAGGATGGATTGTGAGAGCAGGAAAATATCTGCACCACGCTAAGACTGGCTATGTATATATTTAAATATACAGAGCTAATGGATCCTACAGACTATGAAACCACTGCAAAAGGTGACTGGTGGCGAGCTATATATATATTCCAATACACTTCTGGCAGGCAAGGCAAACAAGAAGAAAAGGAGAAGGTAAAGTGGGTGTTAATAGAGTAACAAACAGAAACACCAGCATACAGCAGTGAGCATCGCCTCCACTACAAACTGTGAGTGTTCACACGGCAAAGTCAAATCACAACCGCTGATGCCGCGGTAAAAGCCGACATCACGGCTGTGGCAAACGCCCGCAATTTTACCCGGAAAAATGTCTGTTTCTTCACGTCTTCCGCGTCTCGCTCGCTGGCCCCGAGCCGCTTCTGTGGGTTGCGGCGCATTAGCTTTTGAGAGCAGAAGAAAGAAGACAAAGAGCAGGTTAGACACAGCCCACCGTTTATACGACAACAATGATGAACAAAATTACCCGGAAAAACGCCTGTTTCTTCACATCCTCCGCATCTCGTTCGCTCGAGCCCAGACGTCGGTCGGGGTTCCGTCGCAACAGCTGATGGGAAAGACGTCAGCATGGCATAATGAGTAAGTATGGAGGTTCACTTGAGCTAATCTTAACGCTGACACACAGAGACGGTTTGCCAGTCACACCATAATGTGATGTGCAGTAGGCACTGGTTGGTTAATGTCTAAAGGCAAACCGCCCCTGTCTGCCAGTGAAGTTTCAGTGTCAGAATGAAACATTATGCACTCAACAGAAACAAAAAAAACAACAACCCCAAAACAACGATAAAAAACAGATGGGCAATTTTCACATGCACGCACACACATATCTAAACAATGTTTGCAGAAGATTCCTTCAAAGTAACACTGAAGAGGTCTTGTAGGAACTTCAACAGTTTTAGCAGAGTTTTCTGGAAATTTCCAAGATCTGCTGAACATGATTACAATTATTCTGGTTTCTCATCTTTAAAACTTTCGCACTGTGTTGTCATAGCAACATGACCCCTCACCCGTCGCATGATGGCGATGGCCTCCGTGGACAAAAAGCGTGGGTAGCGGACTTCCTCGTTGACGATGCTGTCAAACACCTCCTCTTCGTCATCACCAGGGAATGGCGACTGGAATAAAGATGAGATCAGCACATCACAGACAAGATCATCCAGATACTAGCTTCTCTTCTCACCACATGCGACATAGCTCATCACATGACTAGGGCAAAACCACAACCAACCGACAATTATTACTGTTGTGAACAAAGAAACCAAACATTAATTCAATATTTTTCTATATGACAGATACTCTGTATATACATGTATCCAAGTGACACCACAAAACATTATCGGTGAAAAGGCACCAGCCACTGCAGCACCAAACACACTGATGACTGTAACATTTCAATAATAATAATGATAACACTATTAATTCCTAGGGTGTGTGTCCTTGCAAGGAGCACACTGACTGATTTATCAACTCCGTGATTAACTCTATCAACTCCGTGATTAACTCTGCGTTGACAGTGCTTCCAAGAACTCACAGCAAAAAGAAAGAAAAAAAAAATGGTTACCATGCACGACGCGTATCTCTACTCACCTCCCCCACCAGCATCTCGTAAATGAGGACACCCAGACCCCACCAGTCCACCGCCCTTGTGTATGACGTCTCTGTCAGGACTTCTGGCGCCAGGAACTCGGGCGTGCCGCAGAAGGTGCTGGTGCGGTCCCCAAACCCCATCCCTTCCTTACACAACCCAAAATCAGCAATCTTGAGGTAGCCTTCCGAGTCCAGTAGCAAGTTGTCCAACTTCAGATCTCTGACAGCGAAAGGTCGGGGGAAGATGATATTACTCCAAAGGCAAATACAATAGCAAATAACAGCAACAAAAAACACAAAACAGACCCCCCCCCCCCCCCCCCCCCCAATTTAAAACAACAAAAGACCTAAATTAAACAAAACACAAAACAACAACACCCCCCCCCCCAAACCCCCCCCCCCCAGCCAACCCCCCCCCCCCCCCAAAAAAAAAAACAAAAAACAAACAACCCAACAACACAAAGAACAAAAAAAATAAAACAACAAAACAAACTACAACAGCAACACAAAAACCAACAACAAATGACAACAAACAAGAGTCAAAACTGAAAAAAAGAATAATAATTAAAATAAATTAAAAAAACAGCAAAGAGAAAACAAAACAACAACACACTCTAAAGGAACATATGAAGGCTCACTGTATATCATTGTACTAATCTGTTTTGCTTATGTCTCACGTTGTACCGTACAGTGGCAGCTACAGTCTCTTACTCTCACAGATTCCACTACAAAGTCCTAACTTAAATCCAAATGTTAATCACACACACACACACACTCTCTCTCTTTCACCTGTAGACAATCTTGTTCTCGTGCAGATATTGCAAGCCTAGCACCACGCAGCCTGCGTAGAACACGGTCCGCGGCTCTGAGAACACGTCGCTGTGGATGTGCATCATGAGATCTCCCCCGCACGCATACTCCATCACAAAACACACGTGCTCCTGCAACGCAATGTGCACATGGTCAAATCTTACACACACACTCCAGTACAGCATTTGATTTTTATCATGCCTAGATAAATGAGTGGGTCCATTGTTAACAGGTGCACCACTGTACGGCCGGAAAGGCTGTAACAAAGCAGCATGGGTTCCATGTGACACAGATTTTTGGGGGGGTGGTGTTTCTGTAAAAAAAAAAAAAAGACAAACCTCCTATGGAGGGCAGCAATTTAAATTTTGAAGATGGAACAATAAAGAAAGTAGTCAAAAAAAGAAAAAAGAAAAAACGGAGAGCGATCATAAAAAGTACATTGAAAAACAAACACCCAACTATAGAGGCCTCATTCTGGTCACATGAATGACCACGTTTCCAAACACAAGAAAGTATCTGACTTTACCAGCCATAAAGTCTCAAGGCAAAACAGGAGCTAAAGAGAGGTAACTTCTGATCTTGTCCAGAAGAGTGGTTCCCTTCTACTGTAAGTTGTGGGGAAACAAAAGCGCCAAAAATCATTTACGAGTTCTTACCATAGTCTGGAAACATGCAAACAGGTTGACAAGGAAAGGATGCCTCATGGTGTTGATGACCTCAAAAATACGTTTCTCCGACATCAAACTCTCCACTTCATCCCGGGCGATGATGTCACCCTTTTTCAACGCCTTGATTGCAAAATATTCATTGGTCTTGCGGTACTGGGTCAGCAACACCTGGGACAGATAGACCACGCATGAGATCCAACTTGTACAGTCTGAGAGTAGACAGATAGACCACGCATTAGATCCAACTTGTACAGTCTGAGAGTAGATAGACCGACCACGCATTAGATCCAACTTGTACAGTCTGAGAGTAGACAGATAGACCACGCATTAGATCCAACTTGTACAGTCTGAGAGTAGATAGACCGACCACGCATTAGATCCAACTTGTACAGTCTGAGAGTAGACAGATAGACCACGCATTAGATCCAACTTGTACAGTCTGAGAGTAGACAGATAGACCACGCATTAGATCCAACTTGTACAGTCTGAGAGTAGACAGACAGACCACGCATTAGATCCAACTTGTACAGTCTGAGAGTAGCGTGAATTAATCCGTGCAGTGAGGAAGGGATACAACCAATACATTCAGGAACACACACACACACAATTATTTAAATTATTTAAAAAGAAAACTAACTTCATGAATGTATCACTAAGGCTTATTTTCCGCTTCGGACATCAGTCACAGACCAATCCATAATGGAAATGACCAAGCACTTTCATACAACGGCAAACAAGACTAACTCGCACATTAACTACAATAGTTTTGCTCTCACAATGAAATGAAAAAACTCAAAACTCTTTGGTGTTCCATGTTACACAAACACCACTAACAAACATGAAGGAAATGCTGACTGAACAGTGATCAAGTTATTCAGAGTGGATTTGCCACAGACAGATTAGTGCTTCAAAAGGCACAATCTTTCAAACAAAACAGATACATGTGTGCTGTGTCATACCTTTCCAAAGTGACCCCTCCCGAGCACGCTGATCGGCCGGAATTCGTCCATGGTACACGACTGGCCCACAAACCTGTCAAGTACCACAAAACCCAGTAAATCATTCTAGACTGTGGGAAAGACACAACAATCCTGTCCCACATATTCAAACAAACATTCACTCTCCGTTTAGCTGCACAGTTAAGCATATCATTTGCATGCCAAAGTCTTGATATGTTTGTCAGGCATACAACATAAACGCAGTCATTACCGTTTCCTTTTCTATACAACAACATAAACATAACGCAGTCATTACCGTTTCCTTTTCTATACAGCAACATAAACACATTTTCACTGAATGCGCTTAATTGGTACATCAGAATCAGTCACTTGGGGACACAATACAGCATCTGAAACCTTTGTGGCGAGTCCAGAACATATGAACATAGAAGCTTACTGAGCCGACGTTGTTTGGCTGCAGACTGAACACCACTAGACAGCGCTGATCGATGGCTATATGGTTGATAAACATATAGTCTAGGTACAGAAGTGTTAGGCTAAAGAGTCATATTTCTTTTTTTTCTTTTTTTTCTCTCATTTGGGAATCAGAAAGGGGGTCCAGATAGGACCGTTTTGGAAGGTTTGATTTTTGTTTTTGTTCTTTTCTCTTCTTTTTTCCTTTTTTGTTCCTTCCATCATCATCTTGCCTTAGTTTTAATCTTTATTTGTTTGTTTTTTCTTTCTACCTTCTTCTTTTTTTAAACAAATATTGCCAGCAAATTTTTAAGTTAATACAGCTTTTATATAGAACGTACACAGTAAGACCAACTTTACAAGCAACCCAATTTGCGTGCAAATTGCGGCGTACATGTGTGTGTGTGTGTGTGTGTGTGTGTGTGTTTACCTAGTCCCTACCGGGATATGAGTCATATTTCTCTACGACCAGAAACCACAGAGTATGCCAAATAGTGGCAACAGCCAAAAGGAATGTGAATTCATTGGGCAAACACCCTCACAGCTGTGTAAGCGGCAGTCCCCCCCCCCCCCCCCCCCCCCCCCCCCCCGAACTCATCATCAACATGAAAGGACGACCATTTCAAGCACACCATGCACACTCTCAGGAGCAACTGTTTCAAACCAGACGTTGCCTTCTGCGCGGCCCAGTAATACGGTACTACATCTACGCGTCACTACCTTCAGTATCAAACTCTGTTCCACTTACAGCGAGTCCCCAGAAGGAGGAAGCGGTGCTGGCCGCGTCTTTTCCGATGGCGCTGGAGTCACTGGCAGCTGGGGTGGGGGTGCTGACGGAAGGGGTGGGGTGGCTTCTCTGGGAATACTGGGGGGGCGGGGCCTCGAAGCTGGAGCGAGCGGGGCGAGTGGGTGTGGTCGTGTCGCCGGTGGTGACGGGCTTGCTCGGCCTGGTGATCTCCTCAAGGTCAAGGCTGATGGAGGTGTTGGGCGTGAACATTTCCTCGGGAAGGAAGTCGAAGTTAGATAATGCTTGCTGGAGACACATAAAATGATCAGGTAAGACACACAAAAAGCATGCATGCATAACTAAGTGAATCACGCACACACACACTCACACCCTGAGTAACTGTAACATGTGACAGTCACACGGTAAGACAGGTCAGCAGCTACTCACTTCAGAATACATCATGTACTCTCCACACAACACTATTTACCATGCTTAATAATTACTCAGGGTTTAAAATAGTCCATGCTTTAAAAGGAGGAAAAGTATAGAGCGTGTAGTGAGGCAGTGGTAGAGCCAGGAGAGCACATGTATCTACCACACAGACGTGTAACGCTAGGGATGTGGGGGGGGCATGCTCTTGTGAAGTGCCAGTTAAAAAAAAAATTTTCATTCCACTAAAATCTGTGTAAGATTTGACAAGATTCTAAGTGTTTCAGAGGAAGAAATATTGGGGGGTGGGGTGGGGGGGTGGGGGCGGGGTTTCGAATTAGACTAAAAAGCTGTGTGGTTTGGTGCATTTTGGCACGATTTAAAAACAAAAAACTGCTTTAGACGAGGAAAGGGGGGGGGGGAGGGGGGGAGGGAGGCGCATCAGTTCCTGCAAAATGCACAACATGACAAAAATAAATACATGTACCTGTATTTCTCGTTCTTGAGAGGCGCCATGTTGATCGGACGGCACACGTGACTGTTCCGACTCGGGCTGGTAGCGTTTCTCGGGTGGCGTTGGCGGTTTAAAGGTCATCTCTCTTATGGAAGGCCCCCGATCAGACGACATGATGCCTAGACAACAGACAATTCCTAAATCACCAAGTCAGCATAATCAGCCGATGTAAAGAAAAATTTGTCTAGCAAAGGTTTAAAAAAATAAAAATAAAAAAATAAAAAGGCCACTGGTCCATCATGAAACAGAATGTCCTGAAAAAAAAACAACCCAACTCTCAATGTCTGACACTAAGAATAAAAGAAATTTTTTTTTTCAACGGTAAAGGTAGCTAATGTAAGACAGACGATTTTCATACAGGTCTGCGGTTGCCAATTCTAATACCTAACTAACTAGTCAAGTAAGAACAGAACCAAGAGAGGCGAGAGCTCGACCCATGTCCGCAACACTCATGTCCCATAACTCCTGACCCAGTTACCTCCTCCTACAACCCTCCATGTTAATTCTACACAAATTGTGCTTACCAGGTGATGTTATTTTTTCGGCAGGGCTGCTCATGTCTGCGTCTGCGCCGTTCTGCGGCAACGCCCGTTTCATCAGCCGCCCCCACGTGGCCACGTTAATGTTCATTTGGTTTGGCCGCAAAAAGTTCTTCCCTGAAAGTGCAGGACACAACTGAAAGTGAGGTGCCTTGCAAGATACCGACATCAAAGTCTGGGAGTAGCAGCAACAACTACCATCAAAGAAGAGGTTGGGAGTTCAAGTCCCACCTGGGGAACTGAATTTTCAACTCTATGAGTGCATGGTACTCTACTGTTCATTCAGGCCGATTGTTGGGTTTTTTCTCAAAGTACTCTGGCTTTCTGCCACTCTGCTTTAGAAATGACCAAACAAACAAACAAACAAAATAAATCTGAATTCCCACACTTGAATAGGTGACGTGACCCTTCACGCCACAAGACTGTACAGTGTAGATGTCCAGTGCATGGATGAGTAAGTGTGTGTGGTTCATGCGAGCATGCGTACTTGGTTTTCTTTGTGGCACTCAGGGCTAAGCACAGGGTAAAGCTCCTTCACCAATACATGTTATTCACATTATTTTTTCCTAACAGTTATGGAAAGAGAGTGAGAGAAAAAGAGAGGGAGGGTGGGGGGAGGGGGGAGGGGGGTGGGGAAGGGACAGGGGGATACCTTTGTGTTTTGGGAAGATCCTTCGCTGTCGTTGAAGCTTTGGTTTCCGTGATAAAGTTGGATTCAAAAATGTAATCTGTGGACGAAAACAAGCTGGTTAGATTGTTGCACACAAAAGCATGATAAAGAAAGAAACCTTCATGTAGAGGGATTTATCATGCAGGCTTTACCACTACTGGAACTGGAAAACAGGTGGGCATCAAAACAGCAGCAGCACAACACAGAAACACTTTGCCTCTTCAACATGCCAATAATTTTGTGGAAAAAAAAGCACCCCCAAATTCCCCTCCCCCCCCCCCCCTAAAAAAAAACCAAAAAAACAACAAAACCCCAACAAACAAAAACAAACCAACAAACAAAAAAATCCCCCAAACAAACAAACAAAAAAAAACACACACACACAAACAAAACAAACAAAAAAAACAAAAACCTGTACAAAAAAAGCCTCAAAACCCAGACCAAAACCAACAACAAAAACCAATCAAACAAAGACCCCCCCCCCCCCAAAAAAAAAAAAAAAACAAAAAACCCACAACAAACTAACAAACCCAAAACAAAACAAACCCAAAATACGAACAAAGCCACCCCCCCCCCCCCCCCAAAAAAAAAAAAAAAAAAAATCAAACAAAAACAAAACAAATAAAAGACAATCAAAAAACAAAAGATAAAACAACAAAACAAAAAAGATCACTTACTGAATGGACAAAAACAACAGAAAAGCCCCCTCCCTCCCCCCTTCAACAAAATCCAAAGACAACCCTGACCTCAGCAAACAGGATGCCCTGCGGCTCCATGTGGATCGTGATGCCGTGCCGCTGGTTGTCCAGGAAGTCCTCCAGACGCAGGAATTTTGTGGCACACATTTGCCGCCAGTCTCGCCAGTATACAGATACCTCAAGCTCTCGTGACTGGAAACATCAGAAGAAGACATACAATGACAACTCTAACGAGGTGTACTAGTATACATATTTTATCCAGTTGCTTGGCTTAAAGTTTAACTTAAGGTGCCACAAACTGAACCCAACACACACACACACATACACACACACAGACGTAAAATGTGCACATGAAAAAGTGGCAAAAATGTACTCGAAAAAAGAAAAGATAAGTACAACAGCATCGTTCAAGGTTGTTTAAAGGTCAACAGGTTTTTTTTACCCGGTCAAGATCAATGGAACAGCGGTGATCCCAGCACTGCTGACTGTTGGGTTTCCATGACGTCTGAGCCACCTGCTGGTTGTCTAGTCGCAGAACTGCCATCACCTCATCTGCAACAGCCGCCACACCGTTACCATGGTAATGGTTCCCTTGACATGTTAAAGTATCTAGGTGTTGGTCTCACATACAACAACACTGAGACAAAAATTGTCATTTACAGGAAATCTACTCACAGGTAAAAGGGCCTAAATTCCTATCAAGCCAATGGTGTTTAAATTCTCTTTGGCAGATGAAAGGAAATACCAGATTCCTACGACGTAAAAGCCTTACAACTGAACACAGAAACATAAAAAATAACAACAAAATAAAATAGACCCGCTTCCTGTACACACATAAGCCAATAAATCAGAGATGAAACTTTATAAATATACTTACTGGAAAGTTCGTCCTTGACATTGTAAACATTACGACTGCCCCGCCGTAACAAACTGCGACTCTCGCCTGGTGACGACATCCACAACTGCATGTTGTCTTTCCGTCGGGTCGGGATGTCCTCCAACAGGCCTTGAACACCCACCAACCTGCACAAAAACAATATTCCCCTGAATGTTTCTGCCACATGCCAGGCCCAAACTTGAAGCTTTCTTTACGTTGGCCTAACGACACCAGACTTTGCAGCAGAGTTAATACGGTTGCCATGACAATAATTCACATTGGCCTCACGCTGTCACTTCTCACTGGCAGAGCATTGCTGTAGAAATTTGCTTTTGCCCCGACAGAGCGACCCAGCAGACGACATCCTTGGTTAGTTGGTCTTGGAAAAATTCAGCGCCATCCATACTGAAAGTAAGACGCTGAAGGCTCAAAGAAATTTAAAGCCGCGAAGGTCCGAGTGACAATCACGCCGCACTACCTACATACAACATCATTACAGTCACCATACTGCCTTTGAGCTTTGTAACAGCCATTTTCCCCTCCATTCAACATGCATGATTTCTTAAGCTCTCAACGTTTATTCACCTGACTTCCAGCTTGCCCGTGAGTGCCGCAGCTTTGCTGAAAGTGTTGGCAGTTCGACTCTTCCCCGCGGAGCCGGAGAGGCGGTGCGAGGCCACGCTGGTGTAGGTGCTGTTGAGCAACTCGTCAAGTTCCTGCCGCAGGGTGTGAGCTTTGGACGCCATGGTCGGGTCCGGTTCCATCTCCATCAGCCGTTTCTCTAACGACATGCGGATCAGCTCCATCTTCTGGCTCGACTCGTTCAGGTTGGACTGCGCCTGAAGGGACGCCGAGACAAGTTAGTTATTTATTTAGGGCTTTACGCCGCGCAAGCAACAGAGACTATTTCACGGCTAACGCCGAGACAAATTAAACGCGAATACCTCATAATCTTAAACACGCTGATTCCCAGATTACTAGCAAAGTGTGCTTAGAACTAGAAGTTACAACAATATGCAAGCATAGAATGAACGACATCACTCCTGTCAAAAAAAAAAGAAAAAAAAAGGGTTGAGCCCCCCCCCCCCCCCCCCCCCCCCACCCCCCCATTCAGCCAATTGCATCACACGGCAAAATGAGCACAACACATGGCATCGCGTGGCAAACTCTTTGCCAGACACTACAATGAGGGAAGCATATGCAGTTTGATAGGACTAAAACATAAACAGAAAGCAGCAAGACCATTGGCGTCATTTGCGGAAACAGACCATTACATCAATCTCTTTCATCTTGAAATCACCCCTTTCCCATACAATGCCATCATGGACATACTGTGTTTTGCTAATACATGGCAGAGTAAAGGGGCGGGGCTTTGGCCTCAGGGCTCGCCAAGTGAAGACGTCTATTGTCAGGAGATGGGTCTTCAGATTCCCAGAGTTCTACGTACAATGGGGACGGAAATCGAGACAGAACCAGAGACGTTAACACTGTCCAGTCTGTCACGGGGATTAATACCTCTCTCAATGCCTTCTTGTCCTCAATCTTGGAGTTTTGTAGTGTGCGAATCACGTTCTTGGAGCCTTCTGCCACGGCCGACTCGATCTTCAGGTGATGCCGCAGTTCTTCTATCCTCAGCTCCAGAGGGGAGAGAATCTCACATCTTGAACCTACACACACACACACCCAGACAAAGTACCGGGGTATTAAAAAAATGATTATGATGAGCAAATAGAGTATCACTTCACTGGAATGTCAGAGGATGTAAAGTGGCGTGTGTGTAAGCAAACAGAAAGTCACCGTGAAGACGACTAACGCCAGTCACAAGCGAAAAACTGACAGTCTGTGTAAGCCTCTACACATCACTGGGGGAAAGCAGAACAACTGATGATGTTTTATTAAATTTTTTTCTCAACATCGTTACTGGAGGAGGAGGAGGAGGAGGAGGAATGACAATATTAACTCTTAACATTCCCCAGTTAGGGTAGCAAGCTTCCTTGAATTCCTATAGGGTTAATGTTGAGCCTCTTTCTCCCAAATTTTGTGAAGGACTTTCTCAGTACCTTGGACACGGTCTCGTCAAGTATTTTCCCATCTCAAGGGGGCAGTAACCTAGCCTAACACATACAGGCAGTTCCTGGTCTGAATGGATGTGATTTTCACTGACCGTCGGCTTCGCCCGCCGCGTTGCTGGTGGTGTCTTGACTGGCCTTCAACATCTGCATGCGAATAATCTCGATCTTTGTCTTGGCGTCCGCCAACATCTGCTGAGCCTCTGCGAGAAGCTTCTTGTCGCGTGACGACCCCGTGCTGTACATGGCGATCATGTTCTCCGCGCCTTGCTTCACCTACAACCATCGCACAGACAAGTCCAAGAAGTGTGCATGGATAAAATTGGGTAAAAACTGCAAACTGCGTTATTGTCCCTGGAGCGAAATTACAATTAACACAGTGTCATGTATGCATACGCAAGCACACACACGCATGCACGCACACACACACACACACACACTGTGTAACGTGCCTTTAAGTTTAACCCACCTTGTTCTCAATATCCAGCTGTTTCTGTAAAGAAGCCAGGCGCTGATTCCCAGCATTGCTGTCCACAGCATCACCAGACTTCTCTGGAGATTTGACCCCCTCTGTGGACACATCAACAGCACATATAAAAGTTTATATTACATACATGTATACATGTATGTATACACTCATTATGATTACATGTAATATACTGACAGGAGTCCTACTGATGATCTATGTGTTCAGATGAACTTATAAATTGAACAACTATCATGCATGCCTACACTCGACAACAACTTCTTGATGTACACACATGTATGTATGCTATTTGGAAAAGTCATTCAAAAAGACATGCTTGGAAAGGCCTTGTCAGCAACTAGCATACGTTCACAGTGCCAAATTTCCACCGTGGTATATTGATTATGTAGTTCCTGAGAAAAAGTCAAAGTTTGTCACAGATAGTTATACAGGCTGACTAATGGATGGATGACAGACCGACGACAGACAAAAAGAGGGCCATAAGGCATAACAGACTCTTTCAAGTCAAAACACAAACACAGATAAACGTGCACACACACACACACACACACACACACACACACACAGAACAGACACACACACAGAACGCACCAAACACACGCGCACGCACGCACGCAGATTGGCACACATAGATAGGCACGTGCGCGCGCACAAACACACACACTATATGCGTGCGCGCACACACACAGAGATACATATACTGTACACACAAAAAGATATATATATGCATGCACGCACACACACAGACAGACACACACACACACAGATCTCTCTATACGTGCACGTAACACAGACACGGCCACCCTCCCGACCCACCAGTGGCGAGATCCTGCGTGGAGGAAGTGAGCAGGATACAGGCGTTGAGATCCTGCAACTCCTGGTGCAGCTGCTGTAGTTTGGTGTTGGCCTTCTTCACGATGCTCGACACATTGGACAACGACTTCTTGTCCGTCGACACCTCGCGCAGCTTCTCCGCACCCTCCTTAATCTTCATCTCCTTCCGTATCTCTTTCTTCAGCACCTGCACAGGGTCAGTGGAAAATGCCATCAGCATCTTTTCACAAAATTACTGAATGTGCTCATTCTTTGACTACAAGGCCACAGAGAGGACGACTCTGTTATTGGGAGGGCTGCATTTGAAAAATTTGTATGCATTCTTCTTAAAGACACTCTGCAAAGTTTTGTGTTTAGTGTTTCTGCTAGGTACAGTTCCTGAGAAAAAAAAGCCAATTTTAAAGTCTGTCAGACAGACAGAAACTGGAGGGTTATAATACAGACTTACTAACAGAAAAAGAGCATCACCTCTCCTTACTGCTGACAGCATAACATCTCCCTCCCTCCTTTTTTATTTTTTAACAGATCTATTTTGTTTTCCTAACAACAGAAACATTATCAAACCTTTTTTCGAGCATGGGAATCCATACGCTTGTGTCTTTCTTCAGGAAAATAGCGGATCTGAGGAGAATTCCTATTCATGTTTTACCCCCCAACCCCACGCCGTGTAGCTCACCTCTTTAAGTTCCTCCAGACGAATCTGAATGTCGGCCTCCGAGAGGTCGGGGTCGAGACCAAACCTCTGTCCCACATCATGGTAGGAGTTCCGCATGGCACCTCCCTGCAACACATAATAAAAGGTCTGTCAAATCAGTAGCACAAAGGTATTCCAACCTGTAGCACTGAGTTTTTCCAAACTGTGGTACTGAGTTTTTTCCCAAATAACAACACTTCCATTTTAGAATTTTTTTCTTCAAATGGCAGCAAATTGTGTATTTCAGAGTTTTTACAGTAACAGAAGCACCAAGTTTGTTGTCCAAATGCAACAAAAGCCCTTCTGACAGTAAAACACACGAACACATACATGTACACACACACACACACACACACACGTGTACATACGCACGCGCGCGCACACACCCCTATTCCACTTTCAGTTTGTACTTTCTGTCCCTAACCCCAGTTCATGTATTTCAGTTGTAGGCACCACCTGAACCGTGTGGTAAGCTTGTATAATTTTCATTTAAAAAAAACGTGAATGCTAAAAACAATGCTGACTATGAATGCCATCAAACAGCAAGCATACCACTACCAGCGAGAACGCCGGACACTCCCTACCACGAAAACACACACGTGTGTACACACACAACTATCTGAATTTCTCCCACAAACACACCCACGCACATGCACGCGTGCGCTTTCCCCACTGTGTGACCTAGCTGTGTTTATAAATCACGTTCTAATCCGATACATCAATATACACAAACGCGTAGGAGTCAGATTATCGTTCTAATCCGCTCGTCTAAATCATGACACAGTGGTCAGCAGTTTGCCCGCACCCTGCGGCACTGAGCCCCGGGGCCCGGTCATGCACTAATCCAATTAAGAAACGCGCGAGCCAGCTTTAATCACCGCCAGTATTGAGCTGTGTAAACCAAGCCATACGCGCCCTGGGCGGCACAATCAGCGCTGACTGTCTGCGGGTGGGTACGGGGAGAGTGGGAGGGGGTGTGGTGGGGTGAAGGGAGGAGGGGAGCTGGATGGCTGGGTGGGGGGCTACACGTTGACGAATCCTTGACAGACGCGTCGTTATTCCCGTGTGTGTACGTGTGGTGGTGTTTCTGTCTTTTTACTCGCTGATGTACGCTGGCCTGACAGAATAATACAGATAAGACGATGACCCTACAAGAAAACTGAGAAAGGATACAACACACACACACACACACACACACACACACACACACACACAACACACACACCCTAAACCAACACACCATCCCCCCCCCCCCCCTCCAAAAAAAAAACAACAAAAAAAACCCCGAAACAAAAATAACAGCAACCAGAAAAAACCCCAAACAAAATTAATAAATAACAGGAATAGAAAAACATGCTTTCTCATTTCAGAAACACACACACACACACACTAGCGAGCAGCAGAGACGACACCACTGGGGGGGGGGGGGGGGGGGAGGGGGGCCCAGGGAAGTGATCAAGACAGAGCCCTCAGCGTCACACACATAATATTCTGAATGGTGAGTCATTCATCTGCAGAGCAAGTCCACGCAAAGTACACTGACTGGCAGACCGGGTGGGTCGGTGCAGTGCCGCGGGCGGTACATCAAAGAACAATTACTGAATTAGGCTCCTAAACTGTAAACTCATCATTCATCACTTGCTAGCCTCGACACCGTCAAACATGGCATACGCTGCTACACGTCAAGTATAAGGTGTGTCTGATGGGGTAAGTTATGCTACGAAGCCATTCTCAACCACAACTTTAATAACCGAAACACTGCCCCCCCCCCCCCCCCCTCCCGAAAAAACACAAAAACAACAAGAAGCAACCAAACATCCCCTCCTACCCATACCCCCCCCCCCCCAAACAAAAAAGAAATTAAAGAAAACACACACGTGTGACATACGTGCGAATGAAAAACTGCAATCATTCCTCACTAGAACGTTTGAAAGGAAGCTAGCTAGAGAGAAGTATTGTTTTCAGCCCCAGGTCTGAGATCATGTGACATGTACACAATACAAAAGTAGACAAGACAGAACGCATCCGCCGAACACCAGTCGACTCTGCCCATGTCCCTTTGGTTGCGACCTGGAGACAAGAGTTCTGTCCATTCTCCCCCTCCCCCCCTCCATACATGTGGACTCATCCATCATCCCTGAGCACAGTGGGGTCTGTCTCAGTGTCTGTGTACAACTGGTCAGTACCTTGCTGCCCTACCACTCAGTACAAATCTCCTCTTTCATAAGATCACAGTCACACTGTCCCCCCTATTTACCAGGGAGTCGGGATAGCCGACTGGTACTACTACGACTAGTGGTAGTGTTGGACTTCCAAGCTCGGGTTGAGTTCCAATCCCGGCGTCGCCAAGTGTTTGTGCCGGTGTTTTCCTGGGTGCTCCGTTTTTGGTATCACGACGCGTATGTGGTGGGAAACGCCACCCCCCCCCCCACCCCCATACGGACATTTATGATAATCAACGTTACAACCACCCCCATCCCTCTCCTCACATTACTGACTGAAATATGAGGAAAGATAGAGCATGCGGTGCAGAGACTGATGTCAGTGTGTGTGTGTGTGTGTGTGTGTGTGGTGTGTGTGTGTGTGTGTGCGTGCATCATGTGTATACCATACATACATGTATGTATACATGTACATGTATAGTATCCACGCGCACCCACGCACGCGCGCGCGCACACGTGTTGCACACACACACACACAACACACACCACACACACACACACACACACACACAGAGCGTCAACACAACGCACTGACATCAGTGTTTGCACCCCGCATGACTCTATCTTCCTTATCTTCTCTGCTTCCCATCCCGGTCGCTATCAGAATTCTACCTCGCGTAGCATGGGCCATTTTGCCGATTCAGGCACACAGAAACGGACTGAAAAGTCAGCCTTGTCAGAATAGGAAGTAGGTGAACCTGACACGGAGCGATGGGATAAAAGCCACGAGTCCTGTAGTATAGAACTCTACTTTGTAGTAAGACTAGCACGACACAGAAAGTTGTCTACTGTAGGTCATCATGACAGGTCAGTAAGAGCGGGCCGGAGATAGGGGTTCAACTTCGCCTTGACACTGTGTGACGCGGACAGTAACACATAACACTAGTAACAGCGCTTCCACTCTGCTCCAGCATTCTGGGGATTTTTTCCCCCCATTATGTTACAGATAGTCATCTCCCATTGCAAAACCTCACCTAAAAGCATGGCTCAACGAGAGAGAGAGAGAGAGAGGTCACCATCACACACACAAAGGGGGGAAAACAATATTAAAAAAAAACAACACTAAGAAATTGTCTGTGTGCGCTCTGAAAACAATTTCAAATAACATTAGCTAACAGGTTTTAAAAGCTAGAATCCCCCCCCCCCAAAAAAAAAAAAAAAAAAAAAAACCAACCCAAAACACCCCCCCCCCCCCCCCCCGCCAAAAAACCCAAACAAACAAAAACCCCAACAACACCCACCCCCCCACCCACCCCCCCAAAAAAACCCAACAAAAAACAAAAAAACCCAACCAAACAAACAAAAACAACCAACCAAACATAATCAAACAAACCAAAGCCCCCAAAACAAATAACAACAAGGAGGAACGGCCCCGTCCTACAAAGTTGTTTCTCCAAATTTCATTTTATTTTGTCTGTTTTGTTGTTATTGTTGCCGTTCTCCCCTCTCCATGTTCTACCAATGACACTAGATCCTCTACGACCTCGACCGATTAGTCACGTGACTGGGGGTGGGGCCGGGTGGGGGGAGAGCGAGAGAGAGAGAGAGAGAGAGAGAGAGTGGGTGGGTGGGTGTTTAGGAGTTTAACGTCCTTTTCCACCACGTAAGGGTGATATCAAAGACGGGGCAACGAGAGAAAGGCCAGCACAAATATTTGGCCCAAGCCGGGATTCGAACTCTCGACCCAAGCATTGAAAGTCCAACGCTCTACCATTCGGCTACCCTGGCTCCCCAGAGAGAGAGAGAGAGAGAGAGAGAGAGAGACGTCAGTTTCGTGAACTAAACATTTGACGTCAGCCTCAGGCAGGTCGTCATACACAGACGAGAGATGACGTCAGTTCCGCGAACTAAACATTTTGACGTAAGCCTCTAGCACTGCGATCGTCTTGAGGAAGCTTGTTATGTCTTGTGATTTCCCTGTTGGCTTTGTGGCTTCCCCGATTGAATTATTTTTCACATGAAATCTGGAAGATCTAGAGGGCTGGTGAAAGTGTCGGAGGCAGTGACGATACTTGCTTATTTTGTCTGGGAACTAAGCGTTTGACGTCAGCTTCACACTGGTGGTATGACAGATGATGCTTGTGCATGTCTTGTAATTTCCCTGTTGCTTTTGTTGACTTCCCTGGCTGAATTAATTTTTACATAAAATCTGGAAGATCTAAGAGGGCTGGTGAAACATGGACTAGAATACCTTGTAATGTACTTATGAAATCAAAAATTTGGAACTCTTTGTGACCGGATGCTTTTTCCGCAGAAACTTGAAAAAGTTATGTTTATCTAAAAGTTCAGTTATTTCTAAATGCTAAAAGCTATAAATAGTGCAGTAGTTCCTGTCAATATGTGCAGTTGTCACACTAGACAAAAAACGCCGGGATGATAAGTAATTTGCAGTAGTCTTTTCATAGATATATTTGATCTTATGTGCAAACCACACTCCTGACATCGAAAATATTTTTTTTACACAAAACCAGTCAGAGCTACAAAAGCTGGTAGCACGGAATACAGCAGTGTGATTGGGTGAACTTCCCAAAGTCTAGAAAATGAAGGAATTTTGAACAACTTTTTCGAAAAAAATTCGTAACACGACCGATTTTTTAAAATCGGCGATAACTCTTCTGAAAATGCGGCAGGCTAAAAATCGTGAAAGGTAGGTCTGGAGAAGGTGATTTCCCATTTTATCTCAAAGTAAAAAGGCCTCCATCGAGGTGGTTTAGGAGATAGCCATCATTACATCCGTCCACACACACACACACACACACACGTCTCACAACTCCCGCTAAAAAGAACGCAGCAGCATAGTGGTGCACCTCAAGTGTCTATGACGCAGGTTTCGTTACGTCACTATGTGCGTGGAAAGTATTATTGTGTGGAGAAACGTCACAGTCTTGTTTTGTATCACTGAAAAACTTGCTTGGCTGCGCGCAGCAAAATCTGCCCCGTCTCATAAAGTTGTTTCTCTATAGAGAACAACTTAAAAAACCCAATAAAAAACAAAACTCCTTGAGGTCCTTCATACAAACTCTTCCTTCCCAGTCCAAAGCTTCAGACTAATGTCAAATGCCGAAATTGGGTTCAGAAATTATGAGGATCTCAGAGGTCGAGCACACCGCATTCCCTTACCCATAAAAAGCTGAAAGCACAACCCTTACCTTCCGGTAAATGTCAGAAAAGATAGACTGGGGAGAAGTGTGTGTGTGTGCCCCCCCCCCCCCCTCAATTTTGCAGTGTTGAACGTTAAAGAGGTGTGGGAGGCATAGATCTGGAAGCTCTAACTGTACCATGAAATGCAACATTCTGACAATTTTGCAAACTGTTTTATCATGGTTCTGCCTCTAATGCTGAAGGAATCAGTTACAAACAAGACACCTGAATTACACCGCCAACCACCAGCCCCCACTAACTGACCTGAAGTCTGGTTAACTTTGCTGAACAAGATTCGAAGAACACAAATTTCTGCTGACCCATCACATGCAGCACATTAGTTTTTTAAGGTCTAGGCGCTCTTTCGGTCTTGATACTTAAATGCACGCTGTGTAAGCAGGCCAGCTGACTAAGGCGGACGATTTGACTCAGTCCCTTGGGTGCTACACGATTGACTATGGAAGGATTTATAACATTTTAATAACAATGATAAAAATGACTGAGTGTTGTGCAGGCGTTTTACCCGATTTCAACTGGCTCAAAGCGCCGCAAGCTTGAACCCAACACGCATGCTCATGTGAACCACACGCACTCTCTTTACACTAGACATGAACACATTACAATCTGTGAAACATGTGGTGCGTTGGGTGGGCTCAGCAATTTATGTTTCGGAATTTAGAGCATAGTTTATTTTCAAATTTTTATGGGCTGAACATTTCTAAAGCGGAGGGGGAGGAAGCCGGAGTACCCGGAGAGAACCCCCGACGATCGGTGTCACATACGAGAAGGAAACATTCAGTGCCCCGAGCGGGCTCGAACCTGACCTAGAGCTCGCACTGAAAGGTGACGAAAGTCTCTTAACTATTAGATCACCGACCGCCCCGAACAACGAACCAGCCTGTTTAACATGGTGACGTGCTACAGCCCTGCACCCTATGTACAACAGTGGTGTTAGCACTTGTAGTACAAACAGCGTGACTGGCGCATTATCACTAATATCAGGGCGACTCTGAGATGTGACCTACAACAATACACTGCTGGGTTCGGGGGACACGCTGCCCCACCATCAAGCAGCAGGCATCAGCACTCCACACTGTCATAATGTCCCCGGACACGACCCTTCAAACCGCCCGATTGTTCCAGTGCCATCACGCACCGCCCGCACTCATATTACTAGCTAAGACACTTCTGATCCTCAGCCTCATGGCCCGCCATGGGACACTAGCAAGTCTAAGTGAAGGATTTGTACTGAAGTGGCTTTGGCGTGTGGCATGGCAGTCACTCATGATTTTCCTCCATAACTTTTTAAGGAGTCACTTCCATACACCTGTTGCAGAGACGTTTTCCATGGTATTCTGACCAAACAGGTTCTCTGACTTTCTGTAATGTTAGGCTCAGTTTGACACTTTTTTTTTCCCAGCATACATGAATTTTCATTAAAAAATTTCACTTCTGATGAGATCATCAGCCCTACCAACCAGGCTATGCAAATGCCCCCCCCCCCCCCCCAAAAAAAAAAAAAAACCCACCTAAAAACAAACAAAAACAACAAACAAACAAAAAACAAACCAAAAAAACCACACCAAAACACAAGAACAAATAAACCAACAAGACCCCCCCCCCCCCTCCAAAAAACAAAACAAAACAAGGGAAACCCAACAACTGAAAATGAAAAGTTGACAGGGCTGTGTGAACCAAACCAACATTGGTGCTGTCTCAAAGATGACAAGGGGGAGATAACTAAGCAATGGGATAGAGTGCATACAGTTGCAGTATAATAAAATATTAATATCATATTAAATACGGGCTTTTCCAAGCACAGACATACAATCATGAAGTGAACTGAACTGTGTGTTCAAAAGAAAGAGGCTGTTTATCCACAGAAAACAAACCACTACTAGTACCACAGTGTCAGGGATTGATTTTCTCACGCGCCGTGCGACTATGTCTCGTATTTTGATAAAATGTCGCATAGAAATTTCACAAAATGCGTCATATGTCCCACGAACATGACATCACAAGCGCACCAGACAACGCGAAGCAGAGATGCGCTGTCCATGTCAGTCATAGAGTCTGTTACACTAATCTAATTTTAGTGATGAGGCTTTCAGAACCTGAACGTCACTGCACTTAGGAACAGGTTCTCGGCACAGACATGTGACAGAGTGATATGGGTGAACTTGACTGTCTCATAGAAAACGAAAATGTCTCATAAAAATGACTGGTCAAGGAGACAATGTCTCATTGGCATTTTTGAGTAAATCCATCCCTGCAGTGTAAAGATGTTTGCATGCATGCGCACTACAGTGTATACAAAAGAAACCTGGCTTTACAACAATCTCGCCCCCCCCCCACCCCCCCACGCACTGGAACAATTCCCCATCAACTACAGTACATACACCCAATAAACACATACATGCATGTGTACTATTTACAGAAGAGGAGCAGAATCCTAGTTGAGTTAGCTGCAGCCCTGGACAAGAGGGTGTGTAATTGTGGGCGTCGCGTCTTGTCTTGTCTCCCAAACAAACCCTGCATTTGCTGTAAACAGCATGCTATTTAGCCTGAGCAAGCTAGGCACTGAGGGAAATGTGTACACGTGGGTTTGCACACTATTATTCAATACAACCCGCTTCACTATTATTCTGCTGTGCATGCAGGTTAGAACTTAGATGCTCTTGGTCTCAAGTTTGTTGGTCCTTTGCAAAATTTTGTAGGTTTAAATTAAAAAAAAACACTGCTACCACCACAAGGTTAAAATTACATTGGGAGAATTCTGTTTGAACAATTGCCTTGTGACTGCGCCTGTCTGCATGAAATAACCTGTCGTACAGATTGATACAGCGCGGACTGCAACACACTGACGTTAGATGACTGTACAAACGAGCGAGACTCAACCGTCTGTATATAATCCACCATGTTTGTCGATTGTCGTCAGTGACGCCATCGGCTAGTAAACATCAGTTCAGCTAGTAAACATCATCGTACAGATTGCTGCCATTTTTCTTACATTAATCTGACGTTTTCCTATGCTTCGCCACCACGCAAAAAATGTAGCCACCAAATAGTTTGTTCCGTTGGAGCCCTAACCCAGGAGGGTGGGTGGGTGTTTGGGAGTTTAACGTCCTTTTCCACCACGTATGGGCGATATGAAAGACGGGGCAACGAGGAAAAAGGCCAGCACAAATATTTGGCCCCAGCCGGGATTCGAACTCACGACCCGAGCATTGATTGAACAGTCCAACGCTCTACCATTCGGCTATCGCGGCCCCCCACCCTAACCCAGGATGTGACTTCCCCGATCACTCATGGGTTACCCGAACTACTATGAGTATCACACTCAGTCTCCGGGATTAGCGGGAAAGAGTGGTGAGGCTGAGAGCTGCCAGCACAGGGGGGAAGAGGTTAAAGTTCAAACTCCGAACTGGTGCAACACCCATTAAGGAAGATTTTCTAATCCGGTAATGGGACAAGGAAACGGCCAGACACAGACACAAACGAGCGGGGTCACGCGACACTGTGCCGACAAAACGTGGCGGACCATTAGCCGCGTTGTTTACCTGTCCATCCTCATCTTCACTCTGCAAACACTCAAACATGCTGGACGTGGTGCGAGCCGACGGGCGGCCGCTATCATCAAAACGAACACACGTTGCAACACTCGGGGGAACTCCGTTGCTCGAACTGTCCTTTAGGGGGTAACAGTACCGACACTAACACTTGAGTCGATTCGTGAAGGCTCATCCACTTGCCCCCGCCGCCTCCTCCTCTTGAAACGAATCCTGTTTGTGTGGTGATCTTTTCCTTTTAGCCAGTTCCAGGAGACGATGCAGAGCGTTCTCGCTGTCAGCTGTGTTGCACGTGCCTAAACGTCACTGACCCGACTCGCGCCGCACAGGAAATCCAAAATGTCATCTTTCTCTACTATGCCACTGCCAGTCATTTTGCCCATGTTCCCGCGTAGGCGTTAGCAAGAGACGAAGGAGCGATAAAAGTAAAAATGTGAAACATTCCCTGCCGGATGATGTGCGACTTGTGTTGAAAGCGGCGAAAAACTTCCTTTAACATCTATAATGGCGATGCGCCAACCGACACAGATTTTCGCACGTGTGTGCTTGAGTGTGTTGTTGAGCCCTTTCCAGTTTCCTGGTTACCGGTCTCACTATCAGTATCAGTTCACTCGCAAGCTGTCATCCAATTCTATGCTAAAATCAAACTTTACAGTCCATGGGTTACCGCAAAACACAGAAGCACACTCCTTTCAAATTTCAAGTTTACACAACTTTGAAATTAGACACAGTCATGCAAAATAAATAAATAAATAAATCCTTATTTGCCATGTGACTGTCAGTGTCACCAACTGCACAACAGAAGACAGACTGATACTGTGATAGTGATAACAATCAAACCAGGTGCAGGTTAAGCTTTCAGTAACAGTAACACTAACAGTTCACTGACTGACTGACCTTAACATGAAGTCTGAGTATCGGATGGCCTTTAATTGTCGTTTGAGGAAACAGTAATTTAACCCAATAACTGTAAACATGGGAAAATCTCGCTGAAGAGTGCTATACACCTAATAACCATCCTGTGTGCGCAAAACAAATGAAATGTTAACTGAAGCAGTGAACATTGTGTACGTATAATTTAATTTCCTGAATGGATCAAGGGAAGCAATGCAGGGCTGGCCTATTATAAATGCTGATGCCAGAAACCCAATTTTCTGCGAATTCTCCCCTCCACTTCAATGGGCAACCCTATGGAAGGAATCTGCCGCTAAGGTGTGTGTCCACAGATAATTAAGATAAATTTATCTAAACAAACAGGTAACTAACACACACTAAGTGGCTACAAAAACACAAGCAAGAGCGTTAGAACCTAAACCGTAAATTAACTGCTAATTCAACAACTGCCTCTACCAGACCTCATAGTCATACTGTTGCTGCTCCTGCTGACCATCTACAATACAATCTTGATCCACTCATGTCTGAGACACGTGATGAGATGTGCAGTGAAGACTGTACAACTGACTCATTCAATTAGCGTAATGCTGACAGTGACAGAAGTGTAGAACTTTGCCACAGCAGCCACCCTCACCTAGTCCTGAAGTGTAGAGGTCAGCATGAGCCTCCATCGAAAATTTTAGGGGTCATTTTGAAATTTTTGAGTGTAACTTAGGAACAGCGCTAACTTCACAAATGAGTTTGAAAGTTTTGTTTACAGTTTTAGTTGTGTAGTGACCTGACAGCAGCAGACAGGGGTTTGCACTAATTTCTCCTGAAAGTGAAAACTACAGTATACCCATCCATTCTGTCATCTGCTCAACATACCCCTTTGCCTACAGTCCGGCACCTGTCAGATAGCGGAGTTGTTGTTTTTTTCTGATGCTACGTGTTACTAAGATTCCAAAGCACACAGTATGTTGTATAGTTTCTATTAATTTTAAGCCATACATGTGGGATGGGACCATCTGAGTTGGACAGAACACTGGCTTACTCGCACAACTACAAGTACAACTGAGTACAAGACTACAACTTCCTTGTTTCCAAATTTACGAATACACGTAGCTTTCTGTTAGTGACAAGTCAAACATCCACTTTTCCGTGTAATCTAGATCTATAATATAGATCTTTGTACAGTACATTCTACAGTGTGTTGTGAATGCGATTAATACTGTACACAAACTGACTCTTTGTCACAGTGTGTGTGTGTGTGTGTGTGTGTGTGTGTGTGTGTGTGTGTGTGTGTGTGTGTGTGTGTGTGTGTGTGTGATGCATACACTAGGCTATAGCTGATCTATACACTTGCACTGTATGTACATGTATACAAGTATCAGTTTGTAGTAAAGCAACTGTACTTTGTAGCATGTCACCACAGCTGTGTGGGCATAACTCACGTTTTCACCTCAGTCAGACAATTGTTTTCTGAAGTCATGATCAACAGCAACAGCCACGAACGCGCACCAGACCACAAGTGCCGCTGTCTTGTGAAACAACTGCTTGAACACCTTCATAGATCTACAGCAGCAACTCCGTGCGTGCGTGCGTGCGTGCGTGTGTGTGTGTGTGTGTGCGTGCGTGTCATGGAGTGGGAGGGAAGAAGGGGCTGTAGTCGACTGACTGTTCCATCACTAGCAAACTACCAACAAGTCTTGTCCTCAGTCAGACGACACCTGAACAAAGCGAGCCGTGGCAGCAAAGGAAGGAGAGAGACGGTATAGTGAGAATGAGCTGGAACTAGTGTAACATTCCCCTACCCGTGTCTACCAATCCATCAAGCCAGTGACGCCCAATTACCAGCAGCTGAGGTTCAACACTATCCTGAGGGGAAAACAATCTTGCCACACTACAACTACAATAACAGCGGGGATGCCGCCGGTGGTGGTGGTACGAGTAGGAGACATAAACGGGGGGGGATTGCTACCCACACCCTCTACTCGATAGATACTCTAGTCGGGAAAAACAGGAGTGTACACACATGTATATATAATTATGTATACATGTAATTTGTATAATATTTACAACCAGCAAGTTAGCAACTCATACCCTGAGAGCTGAGGGTGTTCTTATTTGTGTGTGTGTGTGTGTGTTTTAACAGTTCAAATAATTTACTTGATCCAAATAAGTACTCAACATTACATACAGTGCTACAGTAATACAGTAGCAAATTTATATATTGTCCAACTCCATACATGATGAATTTCCCCGTCGCCTGTGCGTGCGAGCTTTTGCTGCACAGCTAAAAAGTCGGCAGGCAAACACGACATAAACACACAGCCTTCTTCACACTCAAAACTCGAAGACACAACACCGCGTAGAACCAGAATTGTCTTGCTGTGCTTTCTGCTACATCAACACGTATCCCACTGAAAAACTGAAACTGTGCATGGAGCCAAACACGCTGCAGCGAACACAAAAGATTTCAGAGAATTTCACAATCACATTCTGAAATCACACGACCAGTCGATCCAGCGCGCGCAGTCACACACACACACACACACACACACACACACACACACACACACACACACACACACACACACACACACACACGCAAACGCACACAGAACGGCTGGCGGGCTGCAAGTTAAACATCCTTTTCCACCACACTGAAGTCAAAGACGGGACAGCATGGGAAAACAAAAACTCTTGTTTGGGTTCCTGGCTGAGGTTTGAACCGGAGACACAAGACACCGAAAAAGAGTTCTAAGTCTATGGCCTAGCGCTCTGCCAGCCGCACCACGCGCCTTCCTACAACTTTCCTGTCGGAATGGAGCACTGGTAAAAACTGTGGAAGAAGATCTGCTTTTATCTGCTGCTTCGCCCAAATCTGTCGCTTGACTCAGCGCCCAAACGTCTGCACCAGATTTCAAGGGAGGAACTGTGTTGCGGGCCGAGTATTATGCAGAACTGAGACGGAGGCGAAGGAAGATGGTGTGGGACAAGAAAATGGTGATGGGAGGAAACAAACTCCCCCCCCCCCCCCATGTTAGACCCCCCCCTTCAGAACGCGACAGGAATTTTAAATACTGCAATAAGATCTCTATCGCAATAGATGATCTTTCCGGGGAACTTGAGATACAAAGTTCAGGAAAACTTTTCTTGCAACTGCATGTAATGTGTTTTTAAAAGTAGTCTGTGCACCGAATCATAGCAACTCATTATCTCATTCTGTCAAAATGTAACACCACTGACCCTCGTCGGTGTAATTTTACCATAACAGTAAGAGCTTGCTTTTTAATACTGTGCATTGTGTAAGCTGCGCGTTACCCAGTTTTTGGCTCAAAGCGCCGTAGGCTGAACCCAACAAGCATTCTCTCACAAACTGGACAAGGACATGAACATTGTATGAAAATCAGGTGGCGTGAACAGTTAGCTCAGTTACATGTGTAATGTTTCGGAATTTAGAATTTTTTAAATTTTTTTTAAATTTATGGGCTGAACATTTCCAAAGTACAATACACATTTATTATCACAATTCAGTCTATTATAAATTTATTACTGTTACACTTTTTTGCACTTGGAGCAAAGTGTCTGAGGACGTGTGCCATGTGTGTGTGTGTGTGTGTGTGTGTGTGTGTGTGTGTGTGTGTGTGTGTGTGTGTGTGTGTGTGTGTGTGTGTGTGTAGTCTCCCAGTATGCTGCCTCACGTGTGAAACAATTCAATAGGTTGTGAACACCTGGCCAACACACACACGGGTCGTACGCCAGTCACCCACCCACAGCTTTGTTAAGTTCGTCAAGTGTACACTGCGTGTTTCCGTCTGCTGGGGGCTCGGACTGTCAATCAACTGAATGTTGAATTTATCAGAGCATACACACTCCGAAAGCTATAAGCAGGGGACCAAGTGACAAATGGACTGGAGTGGCAAGAATAGCCCAGAATAGAGTGCCATGGCGAAGGGTTGACGATGGCCTACGCTCCACTTGTAAACTATACATTACAATGTACACAAGTGCTCCAAAGCTACGATGACGATGTATACATCTAAGATTAAGGTGGTTAACCGTTATACGATCATTTATAAACTTACACACGACAAAATATTCCGTGAGATAAGGTAAACTTGACACTCAGTCTGTTGTCTGACTCTAAAAAAAGTCTATGTGGTTAAGTCATAAGGCGGTCATACAATTAAAAGCGAGGGGGGGGGGGGGTGGAGTGAGACTGAGAGAGAGCCTGAGAGAGCGATACTAAGAGAGCGAGAGAGAGTGAGAGAGAGGGCGAGAGAGAGCGAGGGAGAGAGAGAGGGCGAGAGAGAGCGAGGGAGGGAGAGAGAGAGGGAGGGAGAGAGAGAGGGCGAGAGAGAGAGAGGGTGAGGAAATTTCGGCTGTGTAATGTCCAAACTTTCATTTAGACGAAGAAAGATGAGCATTACAAATTCACAAGAAAAACACCTGTGTTGCATCAAGAATCAATTAGTACAATGTAAGAGTTTGTCACGACTGACGAGTTAGTGTGTGTGCGCGCGCATACACGTGAAAGAGAAAGAATTGATACGGTACAGCAGATCCATGTACACGACTCGGTGCGTGGGCGTGGCACGCCAGAAATTCAAGTCGCAAGTTGATGGCAGCTATTCGCGCGAACGTGTCACACCTCCCCTTTGATCGGTTCACCTGTGGCTGGGACTGTGACCCGTTAAGCCCCCCCCCCCCCCCCCCCAACAACCACTCCTAGTCCTACCCCGACCATTACTGACTCAACGGCCCACTAGTTTACAAATTTAACCTCCTGTAAAAGATTAGTCACTACATTGTCACCGGGATCCCTTATCAGCTTGCTCCATGCAATCAGTAGTGTATTGTATGCATGTGTGTGTACACGTACGTGTGTGTGTGTGTGTGTGTGTGTGCCTGTAACTGTGTGAAGAGAGGAGAATGTGAGCAAATTGTGTGCAAACTGTACACGTATTACTACTCTGCCAGCCTTTAAGTGGAATCAAAACACACTGTCACACACACACACACACACACACACACACACACACACACACACACACACACATTCTCACACACGAGAGAGAGAGAGAGAGAGAGAGAGAGAGAGAGAGAGGGAGAAAAAAAAACAAAACACACAATTACCACAAAAAGGTTAAACTTTTAAGTCTGAAGTCCTTTTGCACAACACTATGGCAATATTAGCACTGTATGAATTTAAACAGAGGAACATAGTGATAGGCGGGCCTGGGCATGAAGGAGGGGGTGCATGCCCGGAGGGTGGGAAAGGGGGCAATACAGCTAAAGGCCAGCTGTAACTGAAAATGACCTCAGATTTCTGAGCCTGAGTCAACAAAAAAAACCAAAAAAAACGGCCATGCCATTTGTGAAAGAGCTGCGTCTACAAGGACAACCGTGACCTGTGCAGACCACACACCTACCTGTTACCTTGTAAAGCCATACTAGATCGTGAAGTGTGAACACAACAGGTGTCACTGTCAGTAGTGCTAACCACACATGTGTACATACATACAGTAGACCCTTTGATGGCCTACAGCTAATGGACAGTGAAGAATGTGGTGCAGAATGACAAAACTGCATGCAGCACACAAAGCAATAACCAATACCTGACTGTTGGTAATGTAGTCTTATTGGCAGATGGCACTTGGTTTTTTTCTTTATTGTTCAGAAACAAAGTCACTGATCATCAATTCACGTTACTTGGCAGAATCTCTTTATCGTACTGTACATCACACTTGGTCTGCACAGTGTACTGCATGACTGGGGCCAGAAAAGAGACAATTCCTGTCGTCATTTATGACCTAAGATACCTGAAGTGGAATTATGTTCCATTCTTGTCCGCTTATAATCTTAATCCTTTCCCTACGACTACAACCATGCACTATACTATCCGACGATCCACAGCACGGCCACTCCAGGTCCAGCGCACCATAAGCCAGGGGGAAGATCCATCTAGATCTAGCACTGACACTGACAGAGCTGCATAAGGCCTGATGATAAGCGGATGTGACCACTTGACCAGCACACTGCATGGGACTTTTCCCAACACAGGCTATAGTTTAGGTGTGCCTGTCTAGCTGTGGTCACTGAGTGCGACAGGACAGTGTGCTAGGCAGAAGCAGGCCATAAACATCTCTTCCTCCTTCATTAATTTAGTGCCGTCAGACAATAACCGCTGGCTGGAGGCTACCTACTAGAAAAATGGCAATGCTGTTTAGCTAGTAATAACTGCACACTCTGCAAAATACTGTCATGTCGGGTTTACATCATTTCATGCTGATCAGACACATTTTGTGCGCGCACACACATACACACACACATGTATACATGTATGCAGTCAAAAAGATCAGAGCTGACAGAATACTTTAGAATAATTCATAACCTGCAATGTGCCACACCTACCCAGTGACCTGCATGACCTAGTTAACCTGCCCTGAAATGAATTTCATGAGTGACCGACCCACTAGGGTTTCACCCATCCACCACACATCAAGACCATCTGTGTTGATCACCAAATATGGCCAGTGGATCTCAAACTGAACACTCACACTGTGATACAATAAAAGTCATAGGTTGGTTGCGTACAACAACAAGCCACACACTTCCTGCTACAACTTCTGCATTACTGTACAAGTACACATTAGCCGATGCACTGAAAGGGTAATTACCGATAACCTCATTTTGTTGAAGGAACTTATGTTGGTTGCGTACAGCAATCCACACACATCCTGCTGCAACTTCTGTACTACAGTACATGTTACTTGTTAGTAAATGTACTGAAAGGGTACTTACCGCTGTAGTTGTTAACTTAGTCTTATAAATAAACAGTCTGTTATACAGATGTGCAGTGCAGCTGATCTGACTGATCAGTATCACTAACAGTAACAGCTGGCTTTAACAGTTCAAGTTATTCAAGATACTTTTGCCAATGCACAACAGAGTGAGTGACAGTGTGTGGGATTTGTAACTGATGACAGTGCATGGCAACAGAATGCATGCTAGAACCCTGACACTAGTGACAGAGATGTTGTCAATAAGGTACAAGTTTCTTGTCTTTCACCGTGTACTGTGAAATGACAAACATCAGCGGATCCAAAGGTTTGCACTGACGGGCAAGGATACTATGCAGTTTACCTGGCAATCAAACTTCCATATTCTGATGTAGCTCTGATGCCGCTTTACCAAAGTCAGCAGCAAAACAAATGTCTGTTTCAGTGTCATGCAGCAATCAGTTGACTGTGAGTGTGACCCGTACTGGTTGTCTATTCAGGCCGGTATGACTAATACTGGTATAGTGACCCTTCGTCAGTACTTTTAGACTAAAACTGTTCAAAAACAAAATCCATGTCATCAAATTCAAATTTAGTAAATTATACCTTGCATAACGCCTTCGAGAGAATGCCATTATTTTCACTGCCTGCATGGGTACCTCCATCGGTTGTTTTGAAACAGAACTAGTGCAACAGTGACAACCGAACAACAGTCGTGGTGCGCTGTAGTTCGCAGCTGTCATGTCCTCCACAATAAAGTTATCTTCATAAGAGTGCAGTGATGGAAAACATGGAGAGCCGCTGGCGTAAAAGAGTGTTTTAACATGAAAATATAACAGCAAACAGTACCTGAGTGTAGGAGGTGCCAGAATCCGACGCCATGTTGGAGTAGATTGTCCCCCCCACCGAGTTCCTGCTCTCGAAATATCCCTTGACCTAGCTGTCTTTACATACAGCAGGCTGTGGACTGAAGCATGAGTTCAAAGTTATTCCTTGGAAGTTCACAGAGGCTCAGTAATCCGCCATCTTCAACTTTACCGAAACAAGTTTTCACCAACTTGGACAGCAAGCTGACATTATCATGTCACGTGTGAAAGGCTACCCAATCAAATTAATGTTCTCAACTGACTTTTGGGGGGAAGGGAGGGAGACAATCCTGCGACAAGAGCCGACGCAAGTATAGTGGCTTTTTGATTTTCACAATACCTAAAGTCTTGATGTTTGCAAACATTAACGTACAGCAGAGAATTTCAGGCTTGTGGTTTCATTACATTTAGTACAGACCAAGAAAGCGTAGCAGAATAAACACAATAAGAGGGAGACAAAAGTGTCCAAACAAAAGAACTAATAAAAGCAATTGGAGTAGCCTCCCTTCTACCAGTAGACTTGCTGACATGCGTGGTCCGATTTCTCCCAAATGCTGCTTCTCTTTTATGCGTATGGTATTAATCATTAGCCACATACGATTACGTAAGTTGACATTTCCTTGTTATTTCTGTGTATAGGCGCTGGGTCAGGAAGCATGAACGCAACAGTGCGCATAGCACATGCTTTAGATTAGCATTCAATAGCCCCCTCTGTAGCAGACGACTTTGTGCAGTCCCCTAGAGAAATCGATAGGCTAATGCAGTTTGTTCAAGTTGCACATGATTATACAGGCATGAGCGTAAGGTGTTATTGATTGTTATTCACCAGTCGGTATCTTTGCAAAGGTGAATGACACGTTTCCGGAAGCGAGCTGTTTGGAGTGTATTCACAAACCGTTTTGTCAGAGACCAACAAGTGCAGATCACGGTGTGTCTTTGACAGTGCTACATAGCCTGTGACACGCTGAAATGAACGCAGTTCATGTTTACTGCTCTTTAGTGTAGAACTTCAGATTCCAGTCACTGCTCCGAGTGTTATTTGCGTACCACTGTGACAGGGACAGGCTGCAACCATTGCCACGTACATTATAAAACGGCTGCTCGCAGTGTAATTTTACTAACATTAAATTTCAGCGCTACCTATTGACACAGCTTTCTCTACAGGTGTGTTGTGTGCAGCGCACGTTCACTAGCATGCGGAGATGGAGAAGAGTAAAATGTGTCTCTGACATCTTCATGGCTTGTGCCGTCGTTGTGTACACAGTCACCATGGTATGATTCACATACGCTTTTTATTAATTCACATCTAAACTCATATGCTTTAATGTCAGGTGGCAGTTACAGTTGTTATGTTGTCATGGTGGTCGGCGGTGTAAAGCTTATACATCCTGCCGCAGCACAAAGGTTAAAGTGGGGTAAAGTGCCTATATGAGCACATTATTCGTCTTAGTGTCACAATTATTTTTATTTTATTCTTTTTGTTTTGCTGCCAAAACTCTTTTGCGAGCTCCAGTGGTGTTCCTCCCAGGTCCAGGGTGCGATACACGGAGGGCTCGGGAGTTGGGGCAATTTTTAGTTTGTGTGATGATGGTAAGATGATGCTATGAGGGTCCGTGTGGTTTGGGACTGCGGGACAGGGCTGCATTCCAAGCTTCCTGTAAGGAATATCCCAGTGTTAACCAGGCTCGCAAACTATGGCACCTGCGGTGCCGACCATGTAATCATCCACATCATAAGACGTATCATACCAAGGGAAGCGCCCCCAAAGTCGCCCCCGTGAAGTGGGTGAATCTCGGCTGTGTGGCAACAGCCTCCCCATTGGGCCCATAGCACACCCGCACTGGGTAGGAGCTGACCTAAGGAGGAAAAATCCCGCTTGCCTCGGCTGGGACTTGAACCGCTAACTAGTTATACTTCTGGGGCCGGTACTATTATTATTATTGTATATAATTAATGTGTTGCCTTGATGTGCAGAGGGGGGTGGAGGAAATAAGGCGACATGCGCGAGTCGTGGCGCTGCTCATCACCGTGGTCTTCCTCTGGTTCCTCTACTCCCGGCTCGACCCCTGCAATGGGAAAAGAATTCTGGCCAACATGGTATGTTTATTTGCTGCCATTTGTTAAATTCATTTCTGTTGATCTTTCTCTTTGAGGGTTTCCTGCCAGAAGGTACCATCCATACAGATAGAAAGAGAAATAGTACAATCTGGCAGGAAACGCTCGATTTGTCCAGAGGTTACAATTTCAAAATTCTTCTAATATCTGATTTTTTTTTCTTGAAGAGAACACTGCATTTAAATAAATAAAAGCGACATAAAAGGGACAGAAACCACCTAACTTTCACAAAGGACAGCACGGGTCAACATTTTGGCTTTCGCCTTCCTCAGGACACGAACAAATGGGACATAACTTTAACAAACAAACAAAAGGTAACTGCGGACGTACTGACATACACGGCGCGGGGGAAAAAAAAACAAAACAAAAAAAACGGTGGGCGAGAAAAGGACCAGCAAACAATAGTAAAAATATTACAACACCCATCCTTTGTTTAAATGCATGTAAAAACTTAAGATTGATCTCATTCTTGAAGTTGGATTCATTTGCAATTGGCCAGCTATTCTCAAGCATCTTTTCTGGCATGTTGTCCATTGCCTTTTTTGCTTATGACCCCATGACCCTTGGCACTTTTTAGTTGTGTTTTTGGTGTTGTTTTTCTTTTCTCCTGTTTTTTTTTTTTTTTTTTTTGTATGGGGCGTAGATAGGGATGCTGGTGTTGGAGTTCTCATGCCTGAGTCTTCTAAAAGAGTTTCATGCATGACCTTAAGCAGTTGCACAGTGGCATGGAGGAAAGTAAGTGCGTGCGACCTTGTGTTATTTTTATTTGTTTGTTTGTTTATTTCATGTGCACAGTGCAAGGAGTACAGTAGTGGTGAGATATCGGGACGTCTTTGTGTGCCGCTGTGTCGTGAGGAGTCGATCTTTCTCTCTTACTGTCAGGACAAGGGAGAGAGAAAGGTAAGTCATGTGACTGAAGCTACTGCAGGGGATTTGGCGTCAGGTTTACGGCATCTGCTACAGATCTACATTTACCGTTTTGGGAGTTCCTTGTTTGGCAGCTATGACACACAAATGGATGTTATATTGTTACGTGTGGAGAAATGTTGAAGAGCCCGTCGTCTCAGGGTCTCATATACAGTCACAGCGTTCTAGCACATTCCAAACCACTAATATAAAAGAATCAATCAAAAACCAGAACATGAATCACCTTATTACTATTTTAAAATTAAAGAAGAATCCAGAATAATCGAGTACACACCCGCCGACTCTAGGCGCGTTATATAACACCTTCTAATCGTAAACAAGTTATAACACAGCAATTTGCACAAAATTTCCGGGAGACTCAGCCCTTGACCCTAAGTGCGTACAGCCCCCTGAGGCTAGATTAGCTACAGTCAAAATCTCGAATACTCGTGATAACAATAGAAACTTCTGGATCACCGGGGCGGTCGGTGGTCTAGTGGTTAAGAGACCTGTCACCAATGCGAGAGGTCAGGGGTTCGAGTCCCACTCGGGGCAAAGAATTTTTCCTTCTCGTATGTGGCACCGTTCATTCGGGCCGATCGTCGGGGGTTCTCTCCGGGTACTCCGGCTTCCTCCCCCTCTGCTTTGGAAATGTTCAGTCCACCAAATTTGAAAAATAAATGCAATTCTAAATTCCGAAATTTAAATAGCTGAGCTGACCCTTCGCACCACGTGATTGTAATGTTTTTATGTCCGGTGTGTGAATGTGTGTGACTCACGTGAGCGTGCGTGTTGGGTTCAGTTCGCGGCGCTTTGAGCCGATTCATGAAATTGGGTAAAGCGCCTATATAATACTCATTATTATTATTATTATTATCACGGGAAACAGATTTACATTACTTAAACACAATATGAACTAAACGTAGCAACTTCTCTGTCTTACTCAATCTTAAAAAAACATAAGACAGCTGTTATCTTTCAGCATACAAACAAAACACAAACAAAAGGCGCAGCCACGCTCGTAACATATGTATATGTACTAGTTTGCAAAATCTGCAAGTCAGCATGGATTTGTATTTTGAAAATCAAACGTTTCACTTCCAGAGTTTCCTGTGGGAGAATATGGTAATGAGAATATCACCGCTGGCACAACAACGCCAAAGGGAACTCACTCTGGTGGAAGGCATGTTGCCGTCAGAATTTCACGCCCTCTTGCTGGATCATCTACGACTGAAGCTCGGCCCGGGCGAGTATATGAGCTTGACGAGGCGTCTCAAGAAATTTGCCGACTTTAACGAGGATGGGAAGGTATGTCATCCTGAAACTTTTGTTGGTGTGCAAACTTATTAGGGGTGTTAGAACATTAATTTTTAGAATCGTACATGTTAGTCTGAGAAGTTTTAGTGTCAGAAAAAAAAATTATATTGCAAAGTAATAAAAATACATGTGCAACGATAAAAATACGTAAATACAAAGAGTTTTTTTTTTTTTTAAAGAGAAGGAAAAAACTGAAAAAATACATGTTTGATTAAATATAAAAAGCATGCAGGGATTTTTTTTATCCCCCCCCCCCCCCCCACACACACACACACATGTATATAATATTTGATAGTAGTTTTACTCTGTGTGTGTGTGTGTGTGTGTGTGTGTGTGTGTGTGTGTGTGTGTGTGTGTCACTGTGTGTGTGTGTGTTAAACTGTTTGCAGCTATCCCTTGGAGAGGCACAGTCTCTATGGCGACTGTTGCATGACCACGAGTTCCTGATTCTGTTCATCTTCCAGCACAGCTACGTTTTTCCCTCCATCAATGGCACATGCGGCAGTTTGTTTGGTTTCAGCTTGCCTGAGGTAATAGATGATGATTATGATGATGATGATGATGATGATGATGATGTGCATTAAGAATCGTAGGCATTTTACCCAAACTGCTCAGTTCAAAAGACTGTGAACAAAACCCAACATGCACGCTCACATGAATTACGCGCATACACAATTATTGGTATATATTACAATTCCTGCCCACCATTGGATTCGAACTTGTGCCTCTGTGTCCATGGCTGATGCCTTATCCCCCCCCCCCCCCCCCCCACTCCCAGTCCCTTTAGAGCTGCAGCACTGCACTCAGTCACTAACAAATCGGGATCTTACGTGTCTGTTACGTTTTCTTTTCGGTCGCAAAAGATTGTAGGGTGGGAATTACGAATAAATGAATGATGAAACAGTTGAGGTAATAAACGTAAATTAGTCAGTTTTCTTACCTGCCATAGTTAACAGTATCTACCATTTAAAGAGAGAGAGAGGAATTTACATGCTAGTTGAGGTAATTAATGTGGATCAGTCAGTTTTCGTACCTGCCATTGCTAACAGTACAGTAGTAAAACTGTGTACTAAAAGAGAGAGAGAGAGAGAGAGAGAGAGAGACAGAGAGAGAGAGAGAGAGAGATTTACTTGATGCTTATGTTTGTTTTCAGGTGAGCGCAATTTACGATAAAAACACATTCCCTCTGCACCTTCTGTCGGAAAAAGCCTACCGGTGGTCGCTGCCGTCTTGGGAGAAGAGAGCCAAGGTGGCGGTGGGACTTCTGGACTTGATGTTCGATATTTACGAGGAGGATCATATCAGATTCTTTATGTGCGATCTCAAATCAACCTCAATCGGCCACACTGACACGTACGAAGCTGTGCTCACGAACTTAGAGGATATCAAGTCGGGCACAATGCTAGCCGCAGCGATGGAGAATCGAACCTGTGCCCACGACCACCAGTGTCACTACACCAAATACTGCACCACCATGTGCGACACGCTGACCCAGGTGTGCTCAGGGGAGGTCACTAAGCCGACCCTGTGGCAGGCTTGTCATCTGTTGAAGGAGTATTTGCTCTTTGACGCGCCCGAAAAACTCAAACCCACGCTGGAAAAACTGCTCTACCGCTGCGCACACTTGATCATCTACGGCCAGTCGATCGACATGAGTCACGTGGTGTTGATCACAGACCTGAAAGCCGTGTTGTGGGATCAGATTAAGAACCGCAACGTGCGGTGATGTAGACGCTTGCGCGTGCACTTTGTTCTGGGCGGTTTGTGATCTTTACCTGTGATACAGTTTGTCATCTCCAGTTTCACTTTGCAAAAGAGACAAGGAAGGTGTTTTCATTTAGCACATTTTCTCTCTCTCTATTTTTATGGCATGTGTATGCTGCAGTTTGGAAAAACATTCAAGGTGTATTTATTTGGCGTATTTCTCATGGCTTGTGTATGATGCATTTTTTAAATATTGAGAAAATGTGTGTACTGCCGCATTTGCGCATTTCTCATATGGCCCCGACATGCAGCCCTGAACATGACAAGTAGTTTACTCACCATGGCAAGTGGAAATAAAATGCTGGCAAGTAAAATCTAAAACTTGCTCACCGGGTGCGAGCGCGGTAAACGTCGTTGATTTTTCAGTGTCGTAGCTCAGTAAAGTGAAGCGAAGATCGAGCGAGTTCCCTTGGCTATTTTTTTAGTCTGATTTTGATGAATCATTGTTCGAATTTAGTCAAGAAGAGCACCAAATCAAACGGAAACAAGCTGTCAACTTCGAATGCATCGGAGAAAGAGCTACCTCTTGCCCTTGCCCCTCCCCCTCCCCACCTTACCCCAACCCCCCACCTTACCCCCCCCCCCCCCCCACCTTACCCCCCCCCCCCCCCCCCCCCCCCCCCCAAAAAAAAAAAAGGGCAAAGTCAACAGCAATTGAGCGACGCTTGTTTCTTCTTAGGTGGAAGTAAGAATTTTCGTGGCTTAAGTTCGCTTTCCATTTTGAGAGATTAATTAAACTGATTTGGTGAGAGCTGAAAATTCAGTTGCCAATCACCCTCTGTATAGCGTACTGGGGAACGTGTCTCCATGTGGTCTGTTTTGTTGCTTTCCTGAAAATATTTCCATCGTGAAGTCATATCATGAAGTCATTCCAGACACTATTTACTGTGAGATGATGTGCGATAGTCCAACTCGTTTCGAAAGCACCACGTAGGTATCATGGTATGTCGTGTCAGCTCCTTCGCTGTTTAATTAACCATTATGGGGAGTTTTTGTACAGGTCTTACAGATGGTAGGAGACCACCTGCAGAGCATAAAGTGAATATTAATATACATATTGTTGATTCGAGAATGGGCATCCATTTATAAGTCCATGTTTCAGTGGAGAGATGGCCTGTACTGAAATGACCTTTGAGTGCAATGGGTCGCCCGCGTAGCAGAAAATGTTGTTGTTTAAATGTAAGCTGAGCATCAACATATTGTTGCTTCGAGAATGAACTCCCATTTAGAGGATCCATAAGTCAACGTTTTAGTGAAGATATCACCTGTACTGAAATTCTTTTGAAGATTTAAGTCATATCAGCACATGCGCAGGTACTAGGTGAGACTCCTCTCTTTGCATTTTTAAATTATTTGAAATATTCTCATCATTTTTAGTAGTTGTCATATTTTCATTGTATCGTAGCTGTTTTACGATGGCATTTTGCAGGTGAACGTTGCACACAAACGATGAGTTATCCGTGATTGTTTTGCTGCCATGTCAGGTGCTTGCTTGTTTTCCATTTTTAAAAAAAAATTGTTTTCAATTTGTGCCATGCACTAATCAGTCTGACGAAATGGACGTTTGCATGTTGGTGCTGCATAGATAATTATGTTGTTCAGGAGGTTGATATTTCCCTTGTGTTTCTTTCTCTGTTGGATCGTTTCCTATGATACAGTCTCTTCAAAAAGTGTTCCATGATCTTTCCTTTTTGAAAGAAACTTTCTGTGCAGTACTAAATCTGCTATATGTGTGTAGTGAGGCAGATAACCAAAATGATGGAGATGGACTTGACAAAAGCATCAAACTTTATTGAATACTTGTTGATGTCCTGATGATCAGATTTAGAAGGGGAGCCAATGAATTTATCGCAGTTGGAACATGTAGTGAGGCTTTGAATGGCTGATTTGCCCTTCTTTTGGCCCGTCTGCTTGCATTTTGAGGGCATGGTTGGTCAGGGAGCTGCTGAATCGCTACTAATCAAGATATTTCTAATTAATTTATGTTTTTTAAAAGAAAATTGATTTTCCTTTCAGTTGGCGTGCGTTAATATTCAGTATCCATATACTCCAGCTCACATCGTGAGAGCAAAGTTCCAGCCAAATTATCGTCAACTTACGTTGTCAGGAGGCTGATATTTCCACCATTGTTTGATCCTTTCCTGTAAGAGAGTCCCTTTGAAAACTTGCCATTGTTTTTCACAATTCCATAGTATTTTTCAAGAGATTTTCTGTGCAGTTATATAGATGTTGTACATGTATAGGTGTGTGGGTCACATCATGACCAGCATGGTTATTTATTTTTCCTACCCAACTTATCCAGTGCCAGCTGTTCTCTCCGCCATTGTAGAAATCCCTGAACAGGCCTCAGAGGAAGCGTCGAGTAAAAGTACGCTACTTAAAGACTTTATTTACATGCCTATGCGTTGCACTATTTATTGCCATCGTCTTGTTTATTCATTTCAAACAGACGCAACAGGATGACGGGATGATTCGCACACATTGTCTCAAGAGAGTTAGATCTAGTTGTTCAGCAGTAGCAACAACACAAAGTCTTTGGCAATAGTTTAGTCAGAGTCGCTGTGAACTTTCATAAAGGGCGCAGGTGGATATGGATGGTTTTTGCCAGTCAATTGTAATTTGATATCGGGCATGAGCTGTGGCAAGGGGGGGGGGGGGGTGTTCAGCCCACAAAATTGGAAAATAAATGCAAATCTAACTTCTGAAACTTAAGTTGCTGAGGTAACCCTTCGCACCACGTCATTGTAATGTGTTCATGTCCTGTGTGTGAGAGAATATGTGTGAGTTCTGTGCGTGTTGGATTCAGCTCGTGACGCTTTTTTTTAAAAAAAGACCCCCCCCCCCCCCCCCTCAAAAAAAAGAAAAGAAAAAAGTACAAGATAGGACTTGAAAATGTTACATTTGCATTCGTGTTGTATTCATTTAATGTTTTGAATATGTTGGTCTATATACATGACTGTATAATTTGTTTTGAATGTGTTTGGGCGGTTGGTGGTCAAGTGGTTAAGAGATTGGGTAAGGCACCTGTGCAGTACTCAGTTATAAATTTATTATTATGCATCTCGCAGTTATCTTTTAGTCTCAGCTCAGTCAGTCTAGTCTTGAACTTACATCATAGTGTCTCTCCACAATCTTAGCTTTGTTTATACTTGCCGCCATTTGTTTACAAAAACAAAGCAGCAACAACAGAACAGTAACATGAGGCAAAAGATTGAATGGAAAATATCATGTATTGTTCTATCCACTTTGTGTGTGACTGTTGATCCAGAGGCACTTTTAATTCCATTTATGAAAACTTTGATATCGCCTGTAGCCAGATAGTTTTTTTAGATTTATTGCGAACTTTGATATCACCTACAACCAGTTTGTGTTTCAGATTTAACTTTGATATCACTCATGGTCAGCTTGTTTTTTTAGATTTATCGCAAACTTTAATATCACCTATAGCCAGTTTGCATATAATATTATATAGATTTATTTATTGATTTATTGCAGACTTTGATATTGGCTATAACCAGTTTGTGTTTTAGAGTTTTTGCAAACTTTGATATCACCTAAAACCAGTTTGTGTTTTAGATCTATTGTAAGCATGATATAGTGTATTTATTGTCAAATTGTGATTTCCGCACTGTTACCGGTATGCTAAATTAATGTTTTGATGTTTTGAATTTGTTGGTCTATATACATGTATAATTTGTTTTGAATGTGTTTGGGCGGTTGGTGGTCGAGTGGTTAAGATGCTGCACCTGTTTGAGAGGTCAGGTCCGAATCCTACGTGGGGCATCAATTTTTTTTCTCTTTAGTATGTGGAACCCTTCATTCAGATCCATCATCGGGGGTTCTGTCTGCGTAAGCTGGCTTCCTCCACCTCTGCTTCGGACATTTTAAGCCCGCAAAAATTACAGAAAGAAATGCGATTCTAAATTCTGAAAATTTCAGTAGCCGAGCTGACCCCCCACACCGCATGTTTGTAATATGTTGATGTCCTCCGTGTGTGAGAGAATGTGTGTGATTCCTCTTCTACATATATCGTTTGTGTTTGTACTGATCCATGCACGTGCAATACGAATATTATTGCATAGAATTGTGATGTAAATGATATGACGCACTAGGTATTACTTGATTTGTATTACTATTATGCTTCATTATGTGCATTGATTTTGTCTGGAATTGTAGTCATTTGTTGGCAGCCATACTGTATGGACAGGGGGGTGTCACTACCGGGCACAGTGCTACAACGCCCACTGTATCACTTTTTTTTTTTATGCCACTTGAATCTTTCACGAGGTTTGGACGGTGCTCGTATAGAGAATAAGTATAAGAGAGAAAAATGTAGCAAGACCACCAAGAAGAAGAATAATGGTATTTGCAGGGCGCATTTCTTTACAATAAAACTCACTGCGCCGATCACTCACCGACACTCACGCACATTTTACAAAGATGGACAGACATACACTGGTAAAGCTGATTAGTTACGGAGGAAATTCCTGGAAAGCTTTGTGAAATGGGAAGGCTTATGAACAGACATTGTAGGCACATTTCTCAGGTTCGCAGGCAGAGAGTTCCTTAAGGTTTGGTTGCTCTCCGTAACAGTTTTATTGAAAACAAGGCAAAGCGGACGTTGTAGCTGAACACAAAGCGCACTCGCCAAACGATTTCAAGCTGCACTAGGGAATTTTGAGAAGAAAGGACTTTAATGTGCAGTGCCAATATCTGAGCCTTAAAAAAAGTCATCTTGACATATGATACAAATCATTAGGGAATCCTAATCATGGCATTTTTCTGTCTCATTTCCCTTCAGTTGTCATCAGGGGAAGATATTTTACAAAAGTACGTAATGAGACTTTAACTTCCATTGTGCAACTTCACTGAGCCAGCCACGCCCTTGATGTACAGTTTTTATTTTATTTTTTATTCTTTTGCATGATGTTCAGTATGCACATTCCAATTCTTTGTTTTAAAAAAAACCTCAAAAGCTGTCAGTATGAATACGGATTGATAATTTGTTTATGTCTTGTTCTTATTTTTCCTTTTGTTTTTGTGTTGCATTTATTTATTGAAATACGTTTACTCGACCAAGTTTTTTTTTTGTTTTTTGTTTTAAATTTGTTTAGTGGTTATGTATTTGTTTTGGAGGTACATGTACATGTATGGTGATTTTGTACTTTTCGTATGTTTGTGACAGTTGCCGTGTGCGCTAGAACTGTTTATTTTGTTTGACTGAAAATGTAACCCTGTGTCTGTTGCGCTCTGACAGTGCAGATGGTTCTGAGGAACTAGCTTCCAAAGGCAACAATTACACTGGGGGTTGGACCCAGCATATAAATATGTAGTTACCTCCCTGGCTTCGCTAGACCTGTGTATCTCCTGTTTTCCACTAGGACACCCTCGCACAAGAATGATCACCAACTCTACAGTCAGTTTGTGTCGCTCGTTTACTAGCAGAGCTTCAGGTCATTGTATTTCGTGTTCACACAACCTGTGTATCTCCTGTTTTCCACTAGGACACCCTCGCACAAGAATGATCACCAACTCTACAGTCAGTTTGTGTCGCTCGTTTACTAGCAGAGCTTCAGGTCGTTGTATTTCGTGTTCACACAGCCAGCAGATGACAGCGTATTGCATTGAGAGCCGTGTTTATTAACAAGACTATTTCCAGTGTACGTGTTGCCGGAAGCGTTCCTTAAAAAGGGGAGCAGGGATCGCTGAATGGTAGAGCAATGGACTTTCAATGCTTGGGGTGTGAGTTCGATTCCCAGCTGGGGCCAAATATTTCTGCTGGCCGATTTCTCGTTGCCCCGTCTTTGTTATCACCTGTGTGTGGTGGAAAAGGACATTAAACCTCCACACACACACACACATACCCTCCTTAAAAACAACAAAACAACTATGCATCCACACTCCTTAAAAAAACAAAAACAAACTATGACGTAATGTTGGAATAACTGTGTCGGTGGTCAGTCACTTTTTATGTGTTTTGTTTCATGTGCTTGAGTTGATTGTGTTATTCCATGGGCAAAGCCTAGTCATTATTGATCATGTATATATGTAAATTATACATTTTTTTTTTTAATGTGACCTGATCTGAGCACTGGTATATGCAACATTGTGTCTCTGTGATTGGTTTTCAGGGCTGGTAGTATTATGATGAAATTTGTCGTTTTATTCCATCACTGTCTCTTATCACATGCAGGGCTTTAAATGCCTCACAGTACATGTGAATTCATCTTGTTTTTTCCCCGTGTGTGTGTGTGTGTGTGTGTGTGTGAGAGAGAGAGAGATGAAAAGGTACTGCGCTCTGAAGTCTATCGTACAAAAAAATAAACACAGAAACAACACACACACACACACACACACACACATGCACACACATGCACACACACACACACACACACGCATGTACACTTACTCAAGAAGAACAACTGAAAACTGAACAACAGCGACGATGACTTGAACTGAAGTACGTGTACCTTTGGTGTCAAAGTTTGGACAACGGACAGATATGAAACCACTGAAAAGAGAATATCATACAAGAAATTTTTTCCACAACAAACACAATTCAGGATTTGGTTCAGTTTCAAATTTGTTATTGAAAATACATGTTCCAAAGTAAACCAAGTAACAATGAGAAAATTTAAACAATCTGTCTTTTTTTATTTTGAAAAACAAAAAACAAAAGCCCCACTTCCCACCATTAGACTCAGCTGTGTGGCAACAGCCTCTCTATCGGGCCAATAGCATGCCTGCTCTGCGTAGGAGTAGACTTAGGAAAATCCTGTTTGCCTTGCTGGGAATCGGAACTCGGTCCTCCCGGTCCATGGTCTGAAGTGCTAACAAATCCACGACAGGGGCCGGTGAATTTCCACATCTGTTGTTTTCATGTTTTACGACAGACCGGAAGGACAAATTCAACAAATAATCATATTGAATTGAACTGATAGCCTGTGAACCGGACTGAAGTGAAAGGACTGTGAAACCAGTGTGGCGCACACGTGTCTGCAATGTTAGGTTGCAGAACAATGGACCAAGATGGAAATGAAATACGCACATGGCGGGTACAGTTCTCAGCCATGTCAAACAAACAGAAAGAAAGACCAGACAAACTTTGACAGATCAATTTACTTTTAAAACTGTTACTGGTTAAAAAGATACAGCCAGGAAGCCCTTAAAAGATAACAACCAACAGTACAACAAAAATATATATTTCGTAGTTCACAGTACATCATTTTATATTGTACACCTCACAGTTCATAGTAATCACCACGTAATGTTGGATAGCATATAGTAGCATGCAGGGATAGCACGACTGAAACATAGCTGGATAGCAAAACAGCATAGTTTTGTAATGTGTGGAAACAATGCCATAGACTTCAATGTGTCAGAAGCTGACACAACAAAGTGTTTTAGATTTCAAACAACTTGAAATATGTAGGAAATATTTCAAGACCTTGTGACCCTCAATGCATGAAGGAAAAAAATCAAAAGCAGATCAACAAGAAGTAAAACTTGTACATTTTGCTGCAGTAACAGAAAACGATAAACACCACCCACCCACAGATCTGAACATCTGTAACATCAGATAACATGTATTATATAAAAAAAAGAAAACCACTGAAATTATATAACCCCTGAAAAAGTGATTCCATGCAAAATGACCACTAACCTTTCAATGAGCACCCTCTTCGTCTCCCCAACACATAATCAGAAACAGCAGCCACACAGCGTGAAAACAATGACGCTGACAACACCTGAAAGCTCTTCACTATTCTACAGACACAAGCAAGACCATAAATCCAAAAGGTCTAAAACTGGTGACATATATATGTTGTAAAAATGCAAAAAAGACGGGAGTGCTTTATCAAATTCATCGGACTTCAGCCCTCTTACCGAATATCACATGCAGATCTATGTCTGTAGATTTTGTTCAAAACCTTCATTTTGATGACAAGCACAGTTCCAAATGCAGTACACTGACGTCTGCTCGTTGTGCAAATGGAAAGTTGGTGAGGTCTGAAGCTCTTCTACTCTGTGAGTGAATGAGCGAACGTAACGCTATAGCAGACACCTGGCTTTTTGTGTTGCACATAGACTTTAGTTGGCTCAGTGCTAGCCTGACACTGTGCACATGTCAAAGTTTTACAGTGTCACACACTACCTCAACAATTAACACAGAATGTTTTGCGAGTCTAGCAATGTTGGAAAATGGGCCTTTAAGTGTGGAAGCGTCATGTTTACGACGACCTTGCCTGGGTAACAATTCTACAAGTTCAGCTGAACCTTTCCATGACATCAACAGTGGGGAAGAAATATTTGTAAAAAATATATACACGTACCCCTGTATATGATTTATATAAAATCTACATCTACTCTATGGATAGGTAAAACCAAATTTGTAAATCAGATACAAACAAGGACACATACATGTATCACTTTAGCAGATTACAAATTCAAAAACATCATGTAACACTTGTTTTCCGCATTTAACATTGCTTGAGAAAAAGAAAAAAGAAGAAGAAAAAAAACAAGGCTGCAATCATGTACACGCGAACATTATGGGAACAATCAACAAGTCTATCAACAGTATCATTGGAATCTGAGGTGAACACGCTAAAATGTATGGTGGGAAGAAAAAGGTACAATGTATCCAAAACGGCAAGCAGAGCTACAAATTGAGCAAACAAACGTATATTCTCTTTATCACAAAGATTTCACAAACATGTACACGTATTTCCCGCAGCCCTGGTGACGCACATTAACTCTTTGACGACGAAGCACAATTTCTAACACACGATTTCCTATAGGAAATCGTGTGTTAGAAATTGTGCTTCGTCGTCAAAGAGTTAACCCCCTCCCCTCCATTAAAGGCCTCTTGACACATGGCACAGTGTGATGTACAAATGGACGGAAACACCTCAAGCATCCTCCTCTTCACTCACAACCATAATTCTGACACTTTTAAGTTTCAAACAACCCTGTTAGTTTAAAATAATCATTTCAAGATGTCAGATTTCAGTAATCCAAAACTAAAAAGGAGTTCTCTCAAAACTAAAAAGGATGTTCTAAAGGGTTTGCCTGCAGGTTTCACGTGCGAGGCCTGCAACGACTTAAATGACAAATTCCAAGGCAAAACTGAGAAATTGCCTGCAAATCAAATGATGTTGTACAACTTGCAGCTGATCTATGCTAAGTATCCAAACATTCAGAACAACGCTGCTACAAACACAGGTCATTTTGGAAGAAGGGTGTGCGTTTGGGAGTTTTGGGGAGTGTTGCGTCCTTTTCCTACATGCAATTATGGGTATGTGATATCAAAGACAGGGCAATGAAAAAAAGGCCAGCACATATATATCTGGTCGCAGCTGGGAATTTCAAAAGGAACAAAATGTCATCACATACAAAGCTGAAAACAGGCAACATATCACTCAATTGTCAAATAAAAACACTACAGAGGCTAGTTGATTTCTGTTTGAATGGAAAAAGCAGAACTTTACATTCCTGATTTGACAAAACCAGCAGCAGCGTCAAACACAGCAGCATATAATTTATATGGCAGTCGTAAGCTTTGAACATAACAACCCAAAGGGATGTGGTCAGAAACGTCAGACATATATAAACAACAGTAAGAAAAGACACGTCAGAACACAATTGCAAATCCTAGAAAAATGAAAATCCATGTATACGGCTTTCTTCAGCAGATCTGAGCTAGTGTATGAGCAATTCGTTGTCAGTGACCAAAGCGTAATTCAGGCTCCCACTTGGATAGAAGGAATTTCTTAAAACCGCTAGCAAAAACAAAACTTGGACAAAATATTGTGAACTTTGGAGTTACAACAGTTTCTGGTCTGAATTTTTCTGGATTTCTGCATGCTGGAAATAAGTTGAAACCCTGTTTAACTGAAACAAAGGCAAGAAAAAAACAAACAAACAAAAAAAACCCTCCACAGAATCAAATGAAGCCGAGAAAACAAAGAACAGTAACCTGGTCCTCTGGTTTTCGTCACATCAATGTTAACACTTTCACTGCTAATAATGACATTTGGTGACCTTATTGCAGACTGACTCTGACTCTGAAAATGTTAAAATTCTCAATCAAAATTTTGTCACAACCTAACTGACCGACTGACCCATCGCGGATGGTTGACTCTGCCAGTGCGTGCATGAGGCAAGCTAGTTCTATGTCCCCTATGCATCCGGCAGATAGTAGGAAAAGAGTTAATCACTTACTTTTCTGTATAAATGGACACTTGTATACAGTACAGTAATTAATTAAATGTTAAACCAAGCGACTGGCCCAGCAGTCTGACCAATATGTAAATGGTAGGGAACTCCCCATTTTGCCAAACAATAAAAATAAATCCACTGAAAAATAGTAAAATATAGGTATAATACCTGCTATTGGCAATATTTTGATCATAATGCCAACGAGAAACGTTCAACGAACAAACAGTAACACAAACAACGACAAATTATGAGAATAAAACTTCACGTAAACTGCACATAACGTATTCTCTAGAATTTGTTCATAGCAATTTTGCTCACAACCAAAACTGAAGACATCTTGTTCATAAACTCAATCTTAACACCACATAGCTTGGTCTTTTCACAAGGGTTCTGTAAAAAACAAAAAAAAACCCAAAAATTTTAAAATGTAGTCATGTTCGCTGGATAAACAGTACTTGAAACAACATACAGCATGAAAAGTGTGAGCACAGAGTGTACAATAACAAAAATGCGACTAACGCAAGGGAGGAAATTGACAACCTTCCGTATTCATGTCACAACCCTGCTAAAGAACAATATATATCAGATTCAATTGCTTGTTGATACACGTCAACACACACATGCCGTGCACACATGCACGCACGTGCGCGCACACACACACATACACACCAACTCCCGTCCAAATCTGATTCAATGTCACTCCCGGCATTGGAAAATATTACTTGTTTGGTGTGGTTAGAAACACACACACACACACACACACACAAAATTAACATTCAGCCATCAGATCTAAATGCTGTTTTTACTGCTGTACCTCTGCTGCCAAAAAAGCTGGATCAGCAACTGGACTGGCTCGTACTGCGACTAGCTAATCGTATTTGTAACCCTGGCCCTGTGGGCAGTGTCCGAACGCCGTTTGGTAGGCCAGGCCTCGGAGACGAGTCTTTGTCGTCTTTCACGTCGCCCATGTCACGGCTTGACGACCTGTTTGAAACTATGCTGGCACTGCTTGTTCGTGGAGAGTGGGTAGACACGCGTTGATCGGTGTCTGGTGTGACTGGAGGCTGCGTAGCGTCTGTTTCTGCCTGCCCTGACACTTCTGTACTCCCTACAGCAGAGTTTTCCCTTGGGGTGGGACTTGCGTTCACTGCACTACCAGCGGCTGCTCCTGCGTTCCGGGTGGCTGATTTTGGTTTGCGGAACGAGCGACTCTGTTCGGTAAAGTGGATTCCCTTTATCGACATCTCTTTTAAGGAGCGAGCGCTGTACTGTCTTCTGAAATTGCTGTTGTTGGTGAAGGTGGTGCGAGGAGAGTCGTCGCTCTGCTGACGACTGTGGTGGGCATCGGGGGAGGGGGTGCTGGATGGCGGACGCAGAAGTGACTCTTTGCTGACGTAGCGTCGTAGTGGGCCTGGCAGCAGGCTGGCAAGGGAACGACTTTTCTGTTTCGTCTGGGAGCTGTAACAGGATATGATTGATGACAACATGTCACTACAACATGTCACGACAACATGTCACTACAACATGTCACTACAACAGTTAAATTACATAAATTTATATCACTTCAAATCAAACAAATCAAAACAAGCAACATTATTGTCCTAATAATACAAGTACACCAGCATCCAAAATGTTTGGAGGTTACAGTAGGCTGTCGTACAACAAACTAATGCACAATTGTGACGCTACGCCACGAAATGAGTCGAAAGTTACATGCAGCTGAATAGTGCAACACCCGATTTTCCGACCGAGGTGGCTGTTTTGTTTCATGGGGTACGTCATTTTAACAGATCATAACTTCAAAAATAATTATCCGATTTTAATCTGGTTTTCACCATTGGATTCAGCATTAAAAAAACCTGTAAGATCATATCAAAACCTCAAAAACTTCAAAAAGTGACTTCAGACTCAAATCGTGGGGGGGCGTCACAATTATCACGAGATCAATGTGTTGCAGGCTGCAGTTAAAAGGTTTGGTTGGTTTACTAGTACCAAACCTTTTAATAATCATGGGACGAACAGACATTCACACGTATCAGTTGATACATGTGAATGTCTGTTCGTCCCATGATTATTGCAGTAAGAACGTCTCTTCCACCCCCCATCCCACCCCCCATCCCACCCCCCATCCCGCCCACTTGAAAAACAGAACAAAACACTGTCAATGCTATTAAGCAAAAACGATGCTGGAACAGTCTCACCAAGCAACCAAGAATTGAATCTGCATGTGCTGCGATGTGTGTAAGCGTGCGTTTTCCTGTCTGCAAGCATACACGTGTGTGTGTTGCATGCGCACACCTGTGTGTGTATGTGTATGTGCGTGTGCGCATGTTGCGTGCGTGCGTGTGCGCATGTTGCGTGCGTGTGTGTGTGCATGTTGCGTGCGTGCGTGTGTGTGCAAAACAAATTTTATTCCAGCCCTGCATGACTCACGTTAACTTCGGTGATTCCTCCCCATAATGCGAGGACCGTCCCGGGTGGGTTCTGTGCTGGTACAACTGTTCTTTACTGCCCAGATTGAGAAAGTTGGGGTTGGACAATGATTTCCTCAAATTGTTATCCTTGGTTGCTGTTCGGGCTGACACGAGTTTGCGGATCAGTTTGATGGATGGGCTGGCATTCGGGCTGGAACTGGGAACGCTGCCGTATATGTGGTGGGATTTCTGTGTCTTGGCGTTGGCGTCGAACGACTGGCTGCGATCGCGCGCTTTATCTTTTTCCCAGTCGACGCTCGACCGGAACTGCTGGATGTGAGTGAATGGAGGAGGTATAAAGCTTGGGTCATTGTTGTTGTGTGTCTTCTTGCTGGTGGCAGTAGTGGTATGCGCAGAGACGGTGTCAGAAGTGGCCGAGTTTGCGTTGCGTCGACTGTTGCGCTGATGAAAAACGACGGCACGCATGTGGTCGCTGAGATCTTCGCAGCTTGCCGACACCAACCAGTCTTCAATGGGTGTGTCATTGTGACCTTGACCCTCTCCCCCTGCTGCCTCCGCAAACCCAGAATTCCCAGGGCTCTGCGGGGTCAGCGGACAGGAAGTGCCACCAGACGACCTGTTAGAAGCTGGACGCGGGGATGATGGTCCTTCCCTCTGCATGTACGATACATTCTGAGGCACGCTGCTTGCTCCACTATCTAAACTCAGCTGCTGTCTGACCAGCGGATACTGTGCAGCATGATTCACTCTATGAATAACGTTGGCTGGATTGGAATGTCGCCGTGGTTGCACGTCCGGCATGAGCGGCGACAACACTCCATCCACAGAATCCTGCCTGGCCGAGCGCGGGGTACGCGGAGATGACTTTGCTGACTTGGAAGTGCCAACACGTGGGGGTGGGGGTGGAGGTCTGCCAGACACCCTTCCATCACCTCCAGCGGGATTGTCACGCGGCGACCGGGAGGGTGGGGTGTGGGGGGAGGGCAAGGGGCGACTACTGTTGTCCGATCGAAGCAGGGAGGAGGCGGACGGCATGCGGTTGAAGACGATTGGCTGACTACCGGCAGACGGCGCACCAGCTGACTGGGAACTGTGAACAGAATAATGTGGGTGACAGTCAGACCTCCCACTTCATCATTATAACCACTCATTTTACAGGCTAACTGTCATATCCTCAGTGCACAGATCGTTAATGCAAAATGTGTACTGACCATATCGGTGTGTCCAAATACACTGTGTCTGCTACAGAGTTTTTACAGTTGGGATCGTATCACTGACTTTCAACACACACCTTCGCATGTTTCTTTTCAACTAGCAGATTTCCCACTAAACCTCACCTAAAAGGCAGAGACCAGTGTGGACGTATTCTCAAAGCATGGGACATATGATAACTTGGAGACATCTCCCCCCCCCCCCCTTATGTTATTACACACACACAAAAATTAATCACAAAGCTACAAAGCTGTTTATGAACGAAGTAATAATTCGTTTGGACAATGTGAACCTTCTCTTAAATTTGCACCATCTTCAAATATCATGCATCTGGCAAACGTTATACATAACACTCTTGCACGCTAGGCCCGCATACTGATCCACACGCAAGGGGTCACAGGACATAACAGTCACAGAAATCAAAACTATTTTACCTTAGTGAAGCACCGGAACCAGCCACAGCGCTGGGTGAGATCTCGCGTTCGCTGCCCGAGTCGGCAGGATCTGAAAAAAATCATCACATCACGGACCCTTGCTTATTTGTTCCACGCTCACGGCTCCATCATATGGAAGCAGGGTGTGTGCGTGTGGTGGTTGTGGTGGTGGGGGTGGGGGTGGGGGTGTCTAGTGATGAACTGAGCAAAATGTGGTGACAGGGTTTTCATCCCATAACATCCCATCCCATCCCTGCTAGCATACGCCCCTCCCCCATCCACCCCCCATCCCGCCACCACTCTCCACCCTCCTGCCCCACAAGTAGTCTTTTGTACATCGCTGTCTCACACAGGCCACTGACCAATTCATTTTCGACATCCAATTACCAAGGCGGACATGTATGTCCTACCATTCCTGTGCCACAGGGAGTGGACAAAATTTTGTCCTACACTTTTACGACAAGCCAGGACACTCGTTCTGTCACAGTTCCCATGGACCTTGCATGGTGTTTACCCCCCCCCCCCCCCCCCCCCCCACATGTTATCGTTGTTGTATACACTTGATACTGACAGCCACGCGTACCTGTGAAGGGCAGAATGTAGTTCCAGTTTTCCCGCAGCAGTCGTGCCATCTCCGTGTTGGTGATGCGGGTGGGGATGAGCTCGGTGAGCGAGTGGAGACAGTCAAACTCACGGATGTAGTCTTCTATTTCCTCCGACGTCCCACGCTGGTTTGGCTGAAACACAAAGCAACGGGTCTAGAGTAATTAGCGGTTACTGTCAAGTTACTGAAAATTTGATCACAAGCAAGATTTCTCAACACAAGAATCAATTTTATTTCTGAATTATGCCAGACACTTAAAGTGTACAATAACTTTAACCAAAAATGCACCCCCCCCCCCCCAAAAAAAAAAAAAAAAACCCAAACAAACAAAAAACAACCCAAAAAAACAACCAACAAAACAACAACAACAAAACCCCACCAAAACAAAAACAAAAAAAATCCTTCCAAACCAAAAATATACCTCCCCCTCTCCCCCCCCCCCCCCCCAAAAAAAAAGGAGGGGGAGGGGGAGAGAGAGAGAGGGAGACACACACACACAACCACCACCAAAAAACAAAATTGAAAAGGTTCATGAATATCAAACACCCCTAACCACTATCCCCCCACACACAAAAAAAAACAAACAAAAACCCCAAACATCAACGACAATAGAAACACCACACAAACAAATGAAAACGAACAAGTAACTACCTCAAAATATACAATAACAATCATTTTTAAAAAAAAGAGAGAGAGAGAGGAAAAAAAAAAAGCAGCACACAAACACCACGACAACCAGAGCACACACACACCAATGAATCACACACACACCTTGACTCTGTCGAGAGTGTTGACAACATAGTGGTCCACAGTATCGTACAGCCGGTTGTCCAGGCCAGGCAGCGTGTGGAACGTGAACACCCCCTCCCCCATCGGGGCCACTTTCCCGGCCTCAATGGTGAACTGACCCTGACCTGAACTCTCGTAGTATCGCACGCTCTTTAAGGGCCATTGGGCCAGCACTGTTCGACTTCTCTGTGGAATGGAAATTTCAATTTCAAATCACAATTTTATAAGCCATGGTCAAGTGCTATAAAAATTAATAAAAGCACTTGAAAGAAAGGCTTTTCATGGAGAAAAGTGTTGAATCATTTTCAGAGAGAGAGAGAAAAAAATGAGGGTACTGGGTATAAATATTTCTGTGTGAAGAATGATCATCCAACTGCACCTATATCTATACCAAAGAACTGCACCTATATATATATATCTATTTCTATAGTTGTTAAATAAAGTCTCCCTGTCTTCAACACGATATCTATACCAAAGAACTGCACCTATATATATATCTATTTCTATAGTTGTTAAATAAAGTCTCCCTGTTATTTCTATAGTTGTTAAATAAAGTCTCCCTGTCTTCAACACGAGTGCACGCGCACACACCACCCCTACCTGTAGAGCTAAGGTCAATCCCCACGGGGATGCATGTAGAATACAGTTTGCTCCCTTGGCTCCAATCCTCTTGAAGGATTCCGATGGTTCTGTCTTCACCTCCGTCAGGTCCTCTGCAAAATTACGTCTCAAATCATGCCATCGATCATACCATAGATCAACCCAAGGAAAATTCTTGCAAAATTGAATTCAGATAGGCAAGTCTCACCCAGTCACATCTAATTTCCTCTTAGAGTTTAAGTGTGCTCAAGCCATCACATAAAGAGGCGAGTGAGTGAGTGAGTGAGTGAGTGAGTGAGTGAGTGAGTTTTTTCGGGCTTTCAGATGTGCAAGCACTCATGAAGAGGCAATTTCTCCTTGATGCTTATACCTGCAGAGTGAACATAATAAATTAAGTAGCTATTGAGTATTCCCAAGATCAGTAAACACCTTAACCCTGGCCTTGTTGAACTGATTAATTTGTCTTGTGCTGCAAAAGCCGCAGAAGTAGCCTGCAATATTCTGTTTTCAGCAAAACCAGGGTTGAAATAAATTGTCCTAACTTATAGTTCATAAGCAAAGCTTGCCGAGAAATAAAGCCTTTCTTATACATGTAGTCAAAAACTATGGGTTAATTTCTAGAGAAAAGTGGCCGTACTAATTTCACCCCAGAAAATACATCAAGTGAAGACCCCCCCACACACACACACAAAGCAACAAAAACAACAAGACCCAACAACAACTGAAAATAACAAACAAGAAACAATAAAAAACCCAAACAACAAACAAGAAGAAGAAAAAATAAATCCACATTGGCACCTCTGATATTGTCACGGAGTCTGACTTGTGTTTGGAGCAGGAAGACGAGGAGATCGACGGTAGCTTGTTCGTCGGCTGACAAACACACCTGCCTCTCGGGGGCCGTCAGCTCCAGGGCGAAGGCACGGTTGTGAGTGTTGTTCACTTTCTCCACCTGGATAAGTTTACATCACCGATCAAATTCAACGACATAGACTCAAGCTGCCAAGCTGTCTCTCTGACTACCAGTACCTTTCTACGCTTACAACTCATTCTAAACCCTTTTGGCAATATCTACATAGTACTAGCTGTATACCATACATCTATACCTGATAGCATCTTGCTGACTAGCACTAAGCCAGCAAAAACCTCCAGGCAATGTGAATATTCAGGAGTCAGCTAGTGGTGGGGTGACAGCTGAGCACAAGAAAGTGAATTTTGCCTGCGGCATGCTGCAGCGTGTACTGTGTACTCTGAAATATAGGTTTTTAAACACACTACGGGTGCCAGCAGTCACCTGTCTACTATCAGTGCATAAACGGACCATGATCAAAAAGAATGAAAAATGTGAAGCATTTAGTGACAAGTGGTGAAGTCTTGAGCACGTTATGATAGGATATGCCTAGGGGCTTGCTCCCCTGGATTAAATATTTTGTTGTTGTAAGATTGAGACTAAAATCAAGGCAACTTGATGCATTTTAGGTGCTCCAGATGAGGAAACACTTTTTTGTTTTAGGCAAATGTTTAGAATTAGACTAAAATCTGTGCAATTTGGTGTAATTCGGCATGATTTTAAGTGCTTTAGAGGATCTAGGAAGAAATATTTTTGCCAAAGGTGGAAATTTCCCCCAAAAAGGTGGAAGATTTAAAGCCCTATAGCTATACATGATGTACTATCAAATGACAAAACTACTGAGAGAGGCTATGAGCGTGGGTACTTTCTCCAGCTGATGGTATCTGTGTGCTCAATGAGAAATTTTACTGTAAGGTCAGCGTTCCTTATTACGCATATATATACGTGTGTCGTTTACGCAGAGATTTCTGAATCTAATGCAGAGATTTTGAGATTGTATAACCAATTCTAAAAAAAATGTCCCTCTGAATTTGACAAAGAAGGTCAAGGTAACACAGGTTTGAAAGCAGTAAGGAATACATATTGGTTTGTATTCTCTGATCTTTTGTAGCTCTATGCAGATATCACAGGTACGTTTACATCCTCGCAAGTCCTGAAGTCCCTTGAGTTTAACAACAGAACATGCGCGTATAGTTCAATGAAAAAATGTACTGCTGTTCTTTTATTCATTAGTTTTGGTGCCGATGTTTTGTACAGAAACAGATATTCTGAAGTGAAAGTGTTTACAGGATATGTACAACATACAGCACACCTCACCAAAACCAAACGGGAGTGGGCGCACACGATACAGGATTTCACTCAAGGACTTACAAAGTGACTTTTGTTCAAGGAGGCCATAAAGTGACTGGGGTGAAAAATATCACCCAAACTTTATGGTAATCTTTTCCTGGATTGAAATGAGTCTATTGGCTTACCCAACTAGACACTAGGAAACCTAGGATCCCCCCCCCCCCCCACACACACACACACACTCAATGCAGTGCTTACTTTGAATGAAGGCCAGAGAGTGATCTCCCTTTTGGGATGTGCTCTGCCCGCGTGTTTGGGTTTTCGGTTGTAATATCGCAGCAACAGCTTGTCCTGATGTCTGCATAGAACAAAATACTTGTGCTTCCATGGCTCCTGGATCAGGCGACTAAATCGGCCTCCCTTTGACGACTTGAGCTTGTATAAAAAATCCTAGGGCAAAAAAGAAATAAAGCCCAATTACGTAGGTAAATTCATGATGGTAAAGTGGCAATAAAACGTACCTGTATGTTAACTGTAATCCAGACTGACCATATCACCCCTCGCCTCTCTCACAACAAACTCACCCCCCCCCCCCCAAAAAAAAAAAACCAAACAAACAACAACCAAAAACAACAACACCAAAAAAAAAACACAACAAACAAAAAAACAACAACAACAAGTGAACAACTTTTTAAAAACCCAAAAACTACACCCCAAAAAAAACGACAACAAAAAACAAAATAAAGGAAAAAACAAAACAAAAAAAAAAAACAAAAACACAAAAAAAAAAAAAAAAAACAAAAAACAACACAGCCCCCAAAATGACAAAACAAACCCCTACATGTACCCCCCCCCCCCAAACAAAACAACAAAAGAGCCCCCCCCAAAAAAAACAAAAACAAAAAAACACCCAAAAACAAACAAACAAAAAACAACAAACACACAAAAAACAACAACAAACATACCAAAAAAAAAAAAAACAACAACAACCAACCAAACAAACAAAAACCAAACAAACATACACACACCAAACTTTTTGTGACATCCTTCTGCTGCTTGTTATCAACAGTCCGTCTGGACACGTACATTGGGACTACTGGCTGTTAAGCCTTAATCGTCTTATCGTACATTTGATAGAAAAGGCTGTGTCTGTAAAAGTGTCATAGTACAACCTAAAGCAGTGTTGTTTTGAAGGAAACAGGTAAACATTTGTATACAATTTACTGGGAGAGCGGAGTATCGCACAAGACACGCCACGCCACGCCCCCCCCCCCCCCCCCACGCGAAAGTCGACCTGTATCTGCGGTGCAACATTGATTGATCAAAATAATGCGATCAGTCATGCAGCTACATCGAAATCTGTCAAACCCAGCAAAAATGGACTGAGCCCTACCCTCCCGCCTTCACAGTACATATTCGTTAGCGGGGTAAAGTTAAGGATGAGGCGCGACAGCTTGAAATGAAATCAATTTCATCATGACTCAACTAGCCGACTTGTTTATTCCGCTAAACGATTTAGGAGCTTCCGAACTAAAAGAATTTCATGAATAAAAATACTTTAAGTACACCGTGGCTCATTGGAACTTCGTTAAACACGAGAGGGTGTCATCTTCTACTGTCTCTTGGCCTGTGTTTTCTGTCCCTATCTAAACAGCATCACTAGCGGTGTGTTTGTTTGCTCACCTGAAACAGCACGTCCTCAGAGTCGTCCATGCTTGTTTTCATTTCCGTATCATTGACGTCATAGTCTCGCGACACTCGGCGAGGCTGCGCGAGAATGATATGCCACCAAGTTAGGGAGAAGATGGCTTGCGGATAATCAGCCCCAGTCCGACAGATCGCCTGACATTTTCACAATGTCTTGGAAGTGTGTGCTAGTCGGTCTGGTCCTGGTTCTTCCAGGAACTCTTCTCAATGTCGAGGGACGGTACAGCGAGCAAAACTCAGGTAAGTCCGCACCGATTACGTGTAAATTGTGTCGGTGTGCGACAAGCCAGATGTCACTTCGTCGTGTGTCTTCTGTCTTTCGGAACGTGTGTTTACATTTGTGTTAGATCAGCTCCGCAGCTTGTGATGCGATAGCGTTTTGGGCATTCGGTGTTTGGATGCATTGCTTTCATAACTGTTGTCCATAAAAAGCTTATTTCGCTAAACTGTATTTTCATCACCCACAGAGGATGGACAGATAATTAGAATAAAACAGTGGTGGGATAAAAGGGTCGTAGGCCTATTTGTAATAACTATTATCCAGTTATTCAGTGACGACACAGGTTCTTTATTTTGAATTTCTTTTATTCATGTATGTATGATTTAACCCCATTGAGAATGTAGAAGTTCCTTGTTCAATCCAGTAATACAGCAATGAATGACAGCAAACTTGAGTACAAATTACAATTGACTTTAGCAGCAGTAATTATTGAGTATTTGTGGAAAAAAATAAAAGAGGCAAACAGGTGTGGAATCAGTGAGCTTGTTTTTTTTGTGACAAAACAAACCAAGAAAAAAAAAAGGAGAAAAGTGGTCTTTTCAGTGGTAGGGGAATAGGTGGGCCGCATGAAAAGGCTTGTTTAGATCAACATTTGCTGTTTGCTACGTAGATTTTGAAAAAAAATGTTTGCTGTTTAGCAATAGCACTGCTTTGGTAGAGTGTTCGATCACTCTTTTTTGTATCATTATGAGCAGGTGTACAGGCAAATGGGATTACATATTACACACGCACATGCGCACGTGTACACACACGCACCCTTGATCACCCCCTCACTCCTCGTGCTGCTGAACGCTTCAAATTTTAGAACCAGGAATCGTGAATGTGGGAAGGCTGCGATAAACAGGTTTTGTGTGTCTGACATCCTCACCTCATCTGTCACTATGATGTGTGGGTACAGGATATATTCATGCTGTTTTCTGTCTCAGGCTGGTCTGTGTAATTAATGAAGTTGGAGGGTAAGCTTGTGGTGGAAATTCTATTTTTAACTGTGTTGTGTCACGCTCGTGTCCTCTTAAAGAGTCAACAGATAATGCTGTTTCAGTGTTGGCACATTCTTGTAGTTTTTAGTTCTTGAGGCTTGGGTGCATAATTTGTGTTGATCTTTGGCAAGTGGAGCACTCTGTCCTTTGGCTCCTTGTCTGTTATTGATGGATCAACACCAGAATTATTTCTTGGATATGACTCACCTGTTAGTTTTACCCTTTTTTAAAACAACAAAACTGTTTTTATTAGTGAACCATTGCACTAGCAGTGCCAGCAATTTTGAACTTAAAATAGAAATGAGAGTAATACAGTTAGATACATGTAATATTATCAGTATTTTTCCATGTGCTTGTACTTGTGGATCGTAACATCATAAACAGTCACACTTTTTATCAGTACTTCAGCCACAGAAGAGTTAATCAAAGCACACCACGATTTTAATTGATGGTATGGTTTCTACAAATTGACTGCAGCTGGTCACTGGTCAGAAAGATTTCAATTTTAGGTTACTTAATGTCATGTAAAGTTAAAACTCTGCGACCACATTCTACTGAAAAGCGGCCCATCTGTGTTTAAACCAAGACTGGTTTTTCGTCTTCAAACCCAGTTCACACAACACCCGCTGGCTTGAAGTTTAATAGGACTAGTCAGCAGACACAAAGCGAGTTAGAACGGATTTAGACCAATATAATGAAGTCCATTAATGGCAGCGCTGACCCAGTTCAGCTGGTCAATACAGGCAGCATCAACATCGAGACGTGGTTTTTATTTTCCACATCGATCCACATCCATTCACAAAGTACTCTGAAGCTTGAGCGTGGAAGGCGCGTGCAGGCTGGTTGAGAGAGACGGGGAGGGGGGGGGAGGGGGGGTCCCCCGGGGGGGTTATGTAGTAAATGGTACCGATCGATCTGTATGACTTCATACGCGTCTCCATAGCAACGCGGGTAAATCCGTGAAGAGCTGATTGAAGGTTTGACGTCAGCGCTGCTTCCCCCTCCCGTCCCGTTTCGTCCCCTCCCTCCACTTCTCTACAGCTGTGCCCCTCACACTGTGATGGTCGGGTCAGCACTAAGGACACGGGAATAGTAATATGGTGATAACGAACTTAACACACCAGCGAATTTTGTGTCGTTTCGCTTTGTGCAACGTGGTCAGGCTGAACGAAATATTTCTGATGAGGGTGGGTGGGTGTTTGGGGGGTTTAACGTCCTTTTCCACCACATACCGGGGTGATATCAAAGACGGGGCAACGATGAAAAAGCCAGCACAAATATTTGGCTCCAGCCGGGATACGAACTCACGACCCGAGCATTATACTTCTGATGATGACAATAGTATAGAACTACATTTTTCGTGGGTAGACCACAACCCCCCCCCCCCCCCCCAAAAAAAAAAAAAAAATCCGACTTTTTTTTATAACCTAAATGATAATTTACGTGAAGACCTAGCGAACTGTGTCTGGGTGTAAGGTGAGTGTGGATAAATTTTAGAGAAAAGATGGAAAAGTATACATTCAGGTCTTCTCTCTCTCTCTCTCTCTCTCACACACACACACACACACACACACACACACACACACACACACACACACACACACACACACACGTGTATACACGTTTGTATACTCTCTCGTGTACGCTTTGCTTCTCCAGTCAATGAAATCAGTATTCAGGTCTTTTCTCTCTCTCTCTCTCTCTCTCTCTCTCTCTCTTTCACACACGCACACACTCTTTCACACACGCACGCACACACGCGCACACACACACACACACACACACACACACATACACGTTTGTATACTCTCTCGTGTGCGCTTTGCTTCTCCAGTCAATGAAATCAGTAAACACACGGTGCATTTTGCCATTTTTTCTTAGCCTGTGTGTGCGTGTATACATGTACATTGTACCCTTAGGGAATTTTATTAGCCCGCGCCGGCCACACTGAAGTAGGCTTTGAAAAAAATTATCGACCCTCAGCGGTCTGTGCGGCCTGTGGCATTTGGTTACCGCTTGAACCTCGTAGTCAGGCAAAAGAAAGGGGGGGGGGGGGGGGAGGGGGGTCACAGCTCTGAGATAAATTTATAATATCATGTAGTTTGAACGTGTATGCTTGTCCTTTCCACTGCAGAGCAGCGCTAGAGCAAGAGTTCCAGAAGAAAGGGTAGCGTACCAATGAGCAGTTGACCGTTGAACATTGTCCGACCCGCACAGCAAAAACGGGATCATTCAAAATCCTTGCGTGGTCTTTAATGTTTTGCATTCATTTATGCCGCGCATGCAGTTGCTTCAAGGCAGAATAGAAAAGCTTAATTGAGACAGGGCGGACAGGCCAGCGTACTCATCTGTAAATACCACACACAACATGTTTGGCTGTTTTAATCATGAATGTCAAGGGTTATGTCTGACAGGACAGAAAAGGCCAGCAAAAATGTTAGGTTTCCACTGGAACTCATAACCCAGGCATCGATTGTCCGTTGTCGGTGTCTGAGCTGTGTCGGTTCCCCGTAACGAAGTTCAGGATCACTGGAGAATCAGAATACATACTTACCGAACACGAAACACTTAAAAAAATATTTTTTTTACTAGAAACACTTCGACTTCAACGGGAATTTTCTCAGACGAAAATTTGAGAGAAAACTTGCTTTGCATGTTAGGTTGGCGTAAGTGTGTTTGAGTCGCGTTGTGGTCTTCTTGTGTGTGTGTGTGTGTGTGTGAGAGAGAGAGAGAGTCTGTGCTCTTAGTCAGGTGATAAATTTCTCTCAGGCTTTGGGGCTCGGAGTCTAGGTCAGGATGAATCCAGAAGAATGTGAACACCCTCGTAAAATGAAGTAGCAGTAGGTGTGTTTGGCCCTGCAGGCTTTTTGTCGAAAAGGAGATTAATGGTCCCCCCCCCCTCCCCACACACACACACACACACCCCGCGCGCTGTGTGTGTGTGTGTGTGTGTGTGCGCCAGAGGGACAGACTAACTGACCTGATTTTTCTAAGCCAAAAGGGGTTATGGGCACGCAGACTCAAAGGGCAAACCAGCCCCGCTAACCTGCCCAAACGCAATAAAGCAATGCTAACTGAAACTAAAAGAGAGAGAGGGTCTAAAATAAAGTTTTTTTGGTCGTTTTCTCATCCTTTGCTGCCGTTTTGCTGTTATCAGCCTTTGGTGTCATTTTGCTGTTATCAGCCTTTGGTTCTGTAAAGTTGCCGTTTTTGTGACGGTCAGAGGACGCCCTCGTGGCACCTGCTTCTATCTGCTGTCATTAAATATGCATTCTCATTTCTGAAGTCTATATGTGTGTGTGGGGACGTGGCTGGGGTAAATAATTGACGTTCTCCGTCAGGGTAGGTGCAGTATAGAGTTCACAGGTTGGCGAGAGGTGTAGGTGCAGTGTTCAGCAGACAGGTCTAACAATAGCGGTTCCGCTACCTTCAAATGAGCAAAGTGACCCCCCCCCCCCAACATACACACAAACCAAAACAAACCCAACAAACTAGAAAGCCTTCGTGTCAGTGATTGATCTTTAAAGATCTGAGCTCCCAAGAAAATGCTTTCCGAAGTGTGAAAGAAATTTACAGAGTCGACCGTGCAAGCACAGTCAACTCAGTTTTCAGCGTCCCTGAAACCCCAATAAATGCCAAGGGCAGCCTGATTCACCGCTCAGTTTGCGTTTTGACACTGAGCGAGAAAGATCGTACAGCACTCAACACCCCGGCGCTGGACACTGTAGCGATGTGTCTCGCTCACTGCCCAAAAGCCAAATAATGTCACGGCAAACTCGCGCTCTGTTTTTTTAAGGGTCCCCAAAGCGCTGAAAACTCTGCAACTGTGACAGAGTTGACTGTGCTTGCACGGTCGACTCTGTTAAAAAAAATCACACTTCGGAAAGCTTTTTGTTGTGAGCTTAGATCTTTAAACCTCTGTGCTTAGTAGGTCTGTGTGCCAGAAACACGGGTGTTTCCTTTGGCAATTGCGACCATTTTCGTGACGTTGTGGCTTCTATCGTCAGCCCATTCCTGAACAGAGTGGGACGAGACAAAGCTTCTAAAAATAGCCACCAATCAGCGCCGCCTAGCTAGTCCTCAGTCCACAATCAAATAACGTCGTCTGCTCAGAACGCGGTCTACTTCTGCAACAACCAATACACTGGCCACAGTCACCACAATGGCCTCAGATGCTCTATTGTGACCCAAATGCCTGATTCCCTGGTGCTCGGAGTCCGCGCATTCGTGAAAAGGTTTTCCTTACGCTGTTGTATGCCGGCCATATGTATTGGGAGTTGAATAATTAGCTGGGACATGGCGGTACACTAATTCCGGGCAAGTAAACTGCATCTGCCCGTAGCCAGCCACAATGCCGCAACAGGTGGTTTCGGTACAGTAATTCAGTACAGTGCTGAGAGCGTTGGGCTGGAGTTCAGCTTGTGTCGCCAGTACAAATGGCGTAGCGTCGGCCACTTGGTTTGAACTAGTAGGTCATAGGTTCGATCCTGAACGGGCGAGTATTAATATTATATTATATAATTATGTGCATGCGTGGCTTATGCGCTGCATCAGTTTCTCTGAAATTAAAAGTAAGACTTGTGGTGGACAGAGGACGTTGAACCTCCAACTCCGCCTCTCCTCCCTCAGGTTTTGAGTTCAAATCCTGGCTGGAATTACCTCGCTTTCATATCACCCTATGTGGTGGATAACGACGTTAAACTAATACCCCCCCCCCCCCCCCCCGCCAACACACACATACACTTTCAGTCAAACGCAAGGCACAGTACTTGCGTTCCTCAAACGGCACTGAGGCAGAACATTTTGTTTTCATTCGTATTTATTTATTTATTTAATTTTTAGTACGAACGCTTAGTCATGGTGGTAATGTGTGTGTGTGTGGAAAGTGGGGAGGGGGGGGGGAATATGGGTCGACAACCCCCAAATGCCAGCCACACTCTACAAACTCCCCGTTTCACTGTCGTACCACAGTTTACACAATTGAGGTTGAACAGGTACGGCCGCAGGTGGCAGTACGGGGATCTAAATCGTTAACACGACACTAGTTACTTCCTCGCTTCTCCCTTCTGTCCGCTCGCTGACGCTAGAACCATGACTAGAGAGAGACGATGACATCACCAGGCAGGCAGGCAGAGAAATTAGCAGTGCCCTAGTTTAGTGGTACATGTATGTATGTCATTTGACAGGTGTGTGTGATGATGGGTGAGTGAGCCCGGGGGGGATAGTGAACTGACAGCGATCGATAACTTGCGCTGTCCATGTTGTGTTGGCCGTGTTTGTTATCAGGGTGTAGTGCCATTTAATTTGATAATGTGGACCAGCAGCGGCGCGCGCGCGCGCACACACACACACACACACACACACACACACACGCGCGCGCGCGTGCACCATCATGCACATGCGCACACTTACAAAAAGAAACATGCGCGCGCACACTGTCAAATAGCGTTAATTCCATCAGGTTAAATTCAACGCCATTCAGAAATCACCAGCCATCACCATTTTTTGCTTATGTTGTTGTTTCTTGTTTTTCTGTTTGTGCCAGGATGTCACAAAAACACCCATTTTCTCATTTGTCCGAACGTGATTTATAATAAGCATATATATCTCCTTTACGTGGAACTTAAAAAAAAAGAATGTTTTCGTCGTTGAGAATTTGGGTGATCAAGAGACTCGGAGGACTTGATGCAGGTCTTGTCAGTGTGGTAATAACCAGTCGTTAGCCGAACCTCTTGTGGCCGACTTGGGCAGCCATCTTCATACAGTGTCCTTGAGCGGGAGATGGAAGACTAGCAGACACACTTGAGATATCATTTGTATAAGGCAGGCAGGCAGCTTGTGTCCCAGGTGGCACAGTTGATATCGCTGAAAAGGTCCCTGCCGCATAGTCTGGGAAATGTAATGCGCGTACATGATTTCCCTTGTATCCAACGAGGCTCAAATATTTCAAACTCTTGCTTACGAGTCACGTGACATCGTTGTGTTCATGTTTACCCCAGGTAACCACAGTCCAACAACAAATACAATAACAGTTACATATTAACAACAAAAGAAAAACGAAAGGAAGATAAGACAAGTAGAATCTTAATTTTTCAGTCTTATTTTGTTTGGAGTCGTGAGTCAAAAGACAATTTTCCGGTTTACACCTGTTAGTTAACAGATAATAAAGTATTTTTGAATTTTGAAGTAGGGGGTAAAATTAAGGTTTTATTTCAGTTATCAAACAATAATAATTTATTGAAAATGTCAATTTATATGTTTTCAGAGCCAGAACAAGGGGACAGCTTTATAGAGTCGCTCATCAACTACTTCAATCAGGAGCAACGTCTCAACAGACAACAGTATGCAAGAGGTGAGAGTTGCTTGTTAGTAAAACATATCTACAACTCTAAATGCAGCGATCGTCAAATGCGCTCGCCCGCTCGCTTTCGCTACCAAATTTACCGTCGGGCGAGTGAAAGCTCCGGTAGCGGTAGCCCGAATGGCGAGCAGGAATTCTGAGATGAATAAGAACCAAGCAGCCACATCCGGCTTCCAGAATTTTTTACGGGCTGCCAGTTTTGTTCAGGGCGGTGGCTACCATGGTCCTGACACATTTGACGATCGCTGTAAATGGAGATCATTTTGCCTGGAAAATTTTGGTGTAGTGACGTAATTTCTTTGAAGAACAGTTTGAATTTGGAGAGACTAACCTATGATGAGTGGCCATGAGATATTGGTGCTTGGAAGTCTACATCTGTGTCCATGATCATCATGATCCACTCCATTCCCTGCTCCTCTCCTGATCACACACACACACACACACACACACACACACACACACACACACACACACACACACACACACACACACACACACACACACACACCCCTACCTTTTTTCACTGTGTTCTCATTAACAAGAACAGATTTTATGAAAGACATAGCCAGGGTTCATACAGGTCATGGAATCCTGGAAAAGTCATGGAATTTGGAAATAGTTTTTCCAGGCCTGGAAAGTCATGAAATTCTCTCAAGAGTCATGGAAAGTCATGGAATTTTGGAATTTTATGGAAGCCATTTTGAGCCCAACAGTGAAACGGTCAGCTTGGTGATTACTCACTGGACAGATCGCCGAAAATACCAACAAACTGCCTTCCCATAAGGCTAATGACTAACTCTGAACATTGGTCTTGCTGACTGCGATAACTTGGATAAGCTCATAATTTCTACCCTCGCGTGTGTTAGTGTGAAAGAGGGCGAGAAAGGTGTCATGGAACAGGAGAGATGGCCTCGAAAAGTCATGGAAAAGTCATGAATTTTTGAGACTGTGAACCTGTATGGACCGTGCATAGCTGTGTTGTCATGAGCCTGTTAAGTAGGGTTTTTTTTTTTCAGTTCAGTTGACGTCAATACAGTTCACAAATTAATACCACCCAACACGCACACACACCCTTTTTTAAAAAAATATTTCTTAATTATCCCTTTTGGGAAACTCAGCTGCTTCCCCCAGGGGGAGCACGTCGCCATGATGCAGCGCCACCTGATCTATTTATCCTGTTTTGAATTGGGGGGGGGGGGGGGACGCCTATAGAGAGTCCCCTGATTAGCTGCCGGTAGCCAGAAAAACCGGTATCACGTGTACATAATGATCACAATTCTAGCTAACCTAGCCTAACCCTAACTCAGGGTTGCACATTTTCCACAGCTTCTATAGGACAAAGTGTCCTGGAAACAGCAAAGTGATAGGACACGGTGTCCTGGCCACTTAGTGGCAATAAAAATTTTAATAGGACACATGTCCGCTTGAGGTGGGAAAAATAGGACATTTGAAATTTTTATAGGTCAATGTCCTGGGACCGACTTAAATGTGCAACCCTGCTAACTATTAGACCACCGCTCACCCCCTTTGTTTCTCTGTCCCTCAGCAAACGGAGAAGAGGCCCGTCAGAAGAAATTTGACACCGAGAACACTGACGATGGTATAGCGAAGGACGCACAAGATGGCGGTGGGAAAGATACGGCGTCCTCGCAGGGCGGCACCAAAACAACAACTGCACACGCAGAACCACCCAAAGCTTTGCCCATTCAGGCCAAGCATCGTGCGGGGAATTCACAAAAAAAATTCAAATAGTGTTTTGCAAATGGGATGTGCTTTTTATCAGTAGTAATGGTGTCAAGGCACTTGTTTCGTTTTGTGCTAATAATATTATATGTGTGTATTGGTGTGAAATCTTCTGGTTGATTGTGGTCTGGCATGGCTGTACCAATGAAATGCTAATTCTGTTGGTTTTGTTTGTGTCCAAGTACAGCTGTTCTCAACTTCTGATTTGGTTGAATTTGGATTTACACCAATAGATATAAATTTATATGTATACTGAAAATATATAGCCTATAAATTTTGCATCATCATTTTTTAATTTTTTTTATTTAATAAAAAAAATGGTTACAGTTATATTTTTCCTCCCGTTTTTGAAAATTCATAGTGTCCAAGTGTGTGCTGTGAGTGCGTTCAGATTTTCTATTTTCTTGTTCCATTTGTTTCCAGTGATTGTTTCGGGGTGCAGTGTTTTGGGTGCAGTGGGCATTATAATGGCAGGCGTCTGCTGGTACAAGTAAGTACCTTTTTCCCCCCATGTCTGTTTCAAACAGTGTATTCTTTTTGCTATCCATTTTGTACAAAGGACATCTTGATTCAACTCAAAAGCAGAAATTGTGTTTGCGTAACTGTCGTCAAATTGGGGAACTTGTAGTTATTTGTCAATTTTCAGCCAGATTTCCTGTCCTTTCAGCCCCAGCCCCCCCCCCCCCCCCCCCAAAAAAAAAAAAAAAAAAAAAAAAAAGAAAGGAAAAAACCCAAACCCCCACATTCAGTCGAAGGAAGGGGGGGGGGGGTGGTTGCACACACAGTCATCACTCATGTATAATGGTACATGGGACAGTCTAACATCATTTCTGAAGACTTGCATGTCAGTACCAAGGCAGTGTTTTACTTTGGGCGCTGCTAGGAGATGCTGCTCAATGCGTTTAAAAATGCTAGGATTTGTTTTCTGAAGTGGGACATTGCCCCCGTGGTCCCCTAGCAGGGCACTGCCTCTGCACCCCGGCCTAGGTTTCAGTCTTTTTTTAAATTTTTTTTTAAATTTCCCCAATACCCCAGCCTGGTCGTATCTCAGCTTTTGGAAGCGCATGGATGAAAAGCATTTATCTGGCGAGGGTGTTTGTGACACATGCCAGAATGCTGAGCGTGTGTCCGCTGATCATTTCATCCACCATAGAACATAGGAGAGGGAAAAAAACCCCATCTCAGATCCCTTATGAAAGTGAAATGTGCTCACTCCGACCCAGTCTGGGATCAGGCTAATGGTTTCTAGATGTTACCGGCTGTGTGGGCTGTCAGAAACGGCACGGTAGGTGCAGCCACATTTGCATGATTCCACAATTGAGTGTTGTGGTTGTTGGGTGGTTCCAGAGTAAAGTCAGCCTGTGTTCTGTGTTTTGCTTCACCAAGATTCACCAGTGACCGTAGTATTATTCCATGGTTCCAGTATTTTCTGGGCAATATTGGCCTTGTATCTCAATTTTTTGGGTTAAATATCTGAATTTTATTCATTTCTCTATTTATTTAGCCAAGATACTGTTGATGAAAACTTATTTAGCAAAATGTCCCAGCCCCCAAGATACAGATTGATGGCGTGAGGGGGGAGGGGGAGGTATGGTGGTGGCAAGGTCTGTCTCTTCTTTCATGCTTGTCTAAGTTTCTGGATTGATGAGGGAGGGGGGGGGGAGGTGGGCGGGGGCGCTAGCTAGAATCATTTGGGGTTGTTGGGGGTAGGAGGGAATCCTCGTTATGTCGCTTCAGTGCTTCACAGTGTGCTAGGAGCAAATTTCTATGACAGATCTTGACCTCGGGATTTGCCAATTCAGGTGTGACACGGGTCATGTGCCTTGCCCACACACACACACACACACACACACACACACACACACACACACACACACACACAGACAGAGCAGAAGTCGAGTCCACCACTTTGTGTCGTTTGGCAGTGTAAAGAGAACCACAGTATTAGTCATGAAACAGATGGTGTGTGGTTATATATAGGCAGCTTGGAAACAACACCCTCCTTCGTTCATTTGGTGAACAGTCAGAGAGCAAGCATTCCATGGAACCATCTTTCTTTTTCGTTTGTGAGACCAGTGGAGGTCAGGTCAGAACCTAGGATTTTTTTGCAATACCTGGACTGAACCTTCATGGATGAGTGAATTGCGTATGTGGTCGTGCACATAGGCAGCCACACTACTTCTTCAGAGGATTTGTCAACTGGCTAGGGACCGGTGGTTGTTAGGCTGAAAGCTGTGTTAGGTTAGCATGGCTGAAGACAATAACAATAGCAGTGGCATAAGAACATTTTGCTGTAGTCACTCAATTCTGGTCACAGTCAACAATGACGAGAGTTTCCACCTTAAACAGTGAAGTAGGCAGGCAAGTGGTGAATTACAGGGTGCTGAATTCCATCAGATATTGCCATTTTGGAATAGTTTAGGAATGGACGGCAGACTGGTTCAGGGGCAACAGTAAATGTCTCAGGTGCAGATATCTTCCTAGTTTTGTAGGTGCGAATTAGTCATTGTTGCTTGCACGGGGTTAAGCCCTGAAAACTCACTCACTCACTCACTGGAAAAAATGCTGTATGAAAGAGTGGGTTGAACTTCTCACGACCAACTGCTTTGGCTAACATGCTCCACTACTAGTGAGCTGGTGTTCTAGGACACTGAAGGCAGGCAATGTGAACAGTGATTACAAGAATTACATCCAGTGACTTCCTGTTGCTTTTGACAAGATTTTGCCTGTGATGTTACCCAGCAAACTTGACATAGTCAATAAAAGCAGTAACTGCTACCTACATTGTATCTTCAGCGCCTTGCTGAATTCCGCAGGGCTATAGAATAGTTTGTCTTCTTGACACAAAAGTGTACATTGTAGTCAGTCACCTGTGACCGAGGATCATTGAAGCAATTCTAACACAGGGAGTCATTGTTGGGCAGATTTCAACACTGACATTGTGACATTTAAGGAAGATGTGTTTTGGTCAGAAGTTTCTGAAACTGGTCACCAAGTTTGAGAAGAAGAAGGCGCCATATGAACGCGTGTCTTATGAACATGTTGGGTCCTCATTCCTGGAGACTGACGGAAATTGGTATGTGGGGCATGCTTGGTTTTCTCAGCTTTCTTACTAATTTCACTATGGAACCGTTAAATACCTGGCTTCGCATGTAGAAGTCGAGGTTACGGATTTTATCCGCAGGTTGGAGTCAAACCTCGAACTAAACTAGCTCTAGGGTTAAATTTTCTGTTTTTTGTTTTTGTTTGTTTGTTTGTTTTAACTCTGGAGGTGGGTCCATTCAGCAAGATGCCTAAGCCGTTATAGATGGATTTCTTTCTTCCTTTCTTCGCCTCCTTTTTTATATAATTTAGTTGTTTTTTGGGGTTTTTTTTTTTTTTTTGTTTCTTTTGTCCTAGTCTGGGTTAGGCCCGTAGCCATGGGTTAAATTAACCTCGAGTTTTACATACGGGCCCTGGAATGCAATTTTTTACCTGGTTTTAGTGACAGTTGATTTTGGTATCGAGAGCAAAAGACAGCGATCCTTATTACGCATGTAAGTGCGTTGTTCGTGCAGAGATTTCAGAATTTTGAGTGTACACCACAAGCCTCGGTGTTCTCAGCGTTTGACAGAGAGGGTCAAGGTGACCCTCAGTTTGAAAGCGGAAAGAAGTGGACTAGACATACACCAGTTTGCAGTTCAGCCCAAAAGTCTACCTCAGACTTGAGGTAGCCTGCATGTTGTGCCTAGCCCATACTGTGTACACACGATTTTGCGGGCTGAACTGTAGACTGTAGGTAACACATACTGGTGTAAATAAAGAGAAATGGGATTCCTGTCTCTGCCAGAGCCAGGCTGAAGGTTATGTGCTGAATGCCTCACCCTTTCTCATGTACAGTCTCTTGTGTTAAAAACAAAACAAAATAAAACAACAACTTATTAAAACAACAACAACAACAACCGTGGAGTTGTGTGAAATACAGTGTACCTGTTTTACCAGGATGAACGTAGTTTTAGTTAACTAAGGAAACGCCCCACCAGTGTTTGGGGGAAGCGGGTCGTCTGTTGTGAATATTAAACTGAATGCAAATCAGACATGGTTTGGACAACCAGGATGTTATGGGGGGAGGCGGAGGGGGGGTGGGGGGTGTAAAATAAGAGTCAGATCACAGTCAGAAAATCCTACCCTCAGGCGTCAGCCGTGTCTTGATGTAGATGGTGGTAGAGAGATAACCCCTATATATTATCTGCACTGTCGGTCTAGAGAAATCCATACCCTGAGGTTGTACTTTCACATAATATGTCCGCGTTGGTTCCCATGTTTTACTGTTAACAGGATTGTCCTGTAATTTTGGTCCCATGCGTACCAAGTAGTGAGTATGATAAGCAGGGTTGTGTGAACGATGGCTGTGTGAACAGAAATTGAAATGGCCCCAAAGTTTCTTCTATTCCGCCAGTAGTTCCAGCACTACAGCTCAAACATGTACCTTGCTGTTTTTTTTCTAGACTTCTGTTGGTTCAGCGTCTGTCTGTAAAATGCTGACTGTGTATTTAAGTGATTCAGTGTTAGACACCACCACAACAGCTTAGTACAATATGGGAGCCAGTAATCAGGGCAAAAAATCTTACATGTTTTGGCGGATTTCCGTTTTGGTAGTTCCCGGGCCTGGTTGATGCCAGGATATTTATGACAGGAAGCGTGGAATGCGGCCCTGTCCCGCAGTCCCAAACCACATGGACCTCCATAGCATCATCTTATCATCCTCCTCATCTCCATCACCATGCATACTAAAAATTGTCCCAGCTTCTGAGCCCTCCATGGATTCCATCCATTACTTGGGACGAACACCACTGGAACTGGCCAAAAAGAGTTGGGGCAGAAAAAAAAAAATTTGCCTCCCCCCAAAAAGTGTTTCCTCCTCAGAAACACTTAAACTAATGCCAAAATGCACCAAGCTGCACAGAGTTTAGTTAATTAAACTTAATGATTATTAAAAGTGTCCGCCCCCCCCCCCCCCCCCCAACAAGTGTTTCCTCCTATGAAGCACGCCAAAGTGCTCCAAATTTCACAGATTTTAGTCTAATTTTTGAAAAATAAATCTTGGTGCACATGTCCTCGGACACCCATAGCATGACATGTTTGCTTTGCAGACGCACTGCATCACTAAATTCTACACACTTTTTCACCTTGTGGATCATGAGGGTCCGGAATAATGATGTGTTGGACGATGTATCTGTATAGGAATTCATTTGATAAATATGGCACTTGATGTACCTTCTACTGAGGTTGACCTGTGCTTGAGCTGCGATGACAGTGGAGTCAATATAGAGATGTCTGATGTGACACGTGAAGTCTTGTGATGAACGTCAGCAAATGTCACTGAGTCAGGGAATTTTTTTTTTTTTTTTAACTCTTTGACGACGGAGCGCAATTTCTGACACACGATTTCCTATAGGAAATCGTGTGTCAGAAATTGCGCTCCGTCCTCAAAGAGTTAATATAGCTTTGTCTGCTGTGTTTTGCTCCTACGCAGTGCAGCATTTCACACTCCAAGTAATCAGAGCCAGAAATGGACGATTGTTGTTTCAGCATGAAAAGTTCACCCGTGTCAGCTGATTGAATGCCATGCGAAGAATACGTGACATTTGTAAGCAAATAAATACTAACTACCAGGGAATAAATAAAACCGCACACAGGACAACAGTAAAAATTTAATACCCTTGCGCCCTCAACCCCCCCCCCCCTCCCCACCATGAAACACACAACCAAAAGGCACAAGACACAAAGACCTTCCATCTAAATCTGTTTGCCTTCGGAACGCCAAAAGCTGATATCTCTAAATCCATGTGACTGATTTCGGACAGGAGACAAAAGTGGTACATGTATCGATTTTTCCGTTCCTGAAACAAAATTCTCGGCGTAATCATTTACACGTCAGGCATCTCGCCGACATGTTGTTTTGTCGGTCTAGATTAGTAAGCGTCTCCCTAGTTCACAAACAACATAATCAAACAAAGACTGTGTAGGATTTTTTTTTTCTTCTCAACCTGCAAGAGAGCTAAATCGTCACGTGGATTAAGATTGCGTGCGGAACATGCATTTATCGGCTGCGCAGTCTGGTCATTATCTTCGCCACAGTTGGCAGCAGTTTACAGTTTGTGTGGGCGGTGATTTTCCTTCGGGGGCTCCCTCTGTCAGTCTGTGTGTGTGTGTGTGTGTGTGTGTGTGTGTGTGTGTGTGTGTGTGTGTGTGTGTGTGTGTGTGTGTGACAGGAGACCCCTAGCGGTTTCTAGTATTGATCGTTTAACGGCCCACAACACGCCTGTATCAGACCGTTCTGGTAGCGTGAGACTGATGGAGCTGCAAGCAGACTGGCACTGTGTTCACAGGGTGTTGCGGCAAAGAGATCCTGTTCATGTTACCATAACCCACAGTCCCGCTCTGCCGTGGAAGTAATTGTAAAAACAACAACAACAACAACAACAACAACAACAAAACAACAGATTATTCGCACTGGGAGCGTGCATAATGGGAACTAGCGAATGGTGCACAAGCGAGTGTAGCGGGTTTTGTTCATTGAACGGGTTCATTCCGTCTTTGTTAAGTCAACTTATGTTTTGGGACAGTTTCGCTCGTGAGTGCGTCTGTACGCTCAAAATACTCTGTCTTGGTGATTAGCACAGCTCTTGGTGCGATACGATGTTCTTTGCGCGAGCTGTCGAGCATTTAAATTCTACCACTGTTGTTACACTACAGGAGCGGTCAGTGTGGTCGCCGCGTCATCGAGTACGCTTCAGTTGGCTCAGTGCCAGCATTACAGCCACTGTCACGGTGTCTAGGTGGCGGGACGATAGATACTACAGAGAGTCTCTCTCTCACGCACGCACGCACACACACGCACACACACACACACACACACACACACACACACACACACATTTCTTGCGTCGTTGTGGGTGCAGCCGTCGGAACATCTGCGGGTTTTCTAAATAAGATTAATATAAATCGGTACTGCCGAGCCGTGTTAGTAGTACGTCATTCTTTGGCTTCATTAATCACGCGCAGATGCTTGCAAGCTGTGTGGGTGTAGATGATGCATGGTTGTTGGTGTTGTTGTAAAGGCCAGTAGCTCATAAACGGATTATTGTTGTTGTTTGTTTCATAGTCGCAAGGAGTTGTAGGTTATGACCGAATAACTGTTTGCATTAGATGTTACCTACCCTTGTTTTAATTTTGGACAGTGCCCCCCCCCCCCCCCCCGCCCCCGACATACTGTGAATGTACACACAGATTTTAGAACATAAACAATCTTTTACTTCCTGTGTGTCGTGGGTAAGATTTTCGATTGCACATTACACCCCTCCCCCCTCCCCCCAAAAAGGGGAGAGAAAAAGAAAAAGGTTGGAAGAAAAGAGCGGAAAGAAAAGAAATATTTCCCCCTTACCGTGAAATACTGTAGCATGGTCAGCATCAACTGACATCATTTTTCACAACACTCATTGAAATAGAAAAAATATTTGTGTGTGTGTGTGTGTGTGTGTGTGTGTGTGTGTGTGTGTGTGTGTGTGTGTGTGTGTTGTTTTCCTACTCCTCAGAGAAAACGAAGTATCGGGTGTTGTAACGCTCACCTGATAATTTTACTCCTTAATCTCCTGCCTTGTCAGACGTGCCGATTCCGTCTTTGTTAAGTCAACTTATGTTTTGGAACAGTTTCGCTCGTAAGTGCGCCTGTACGCTCGAAATACTCTGTCTTGATGATTAGTACAGCTCTTAATGCGGTACCGTGGTGTTTACTCTTTGCGTGGGGGGTCGAACATTCAAATTCTACCATTGGAACGCTCAGTGTGGTCACCTCATCATCGAGTACGCTTCTGTTGGCTCTGTGCCAGCATTCCAGACGCTGTCACTGTCCAGGTGTCTAAGTGGTGTGATGATAGATACCACGAAAACAGCTGAGCAAGATTTGTAAGCATAAAATTGATATCACAAGCCCCTTTAAAACTTAGCTTCCGTATTTCCCCAGGTCAGCGTGTGAGCCAGTGATTGCGATACAGTGTAGTGAATCCCCCATCTGTGATTGTGTTGCTTGCTCATGGGAGAAATATGCAACCCATTGATTCGTACCTGGGATATGATTATCAATATGAGCCACTGCAGAAATGGGAAAGTTGACCGACGTTGCTCGCAGTCGCTACAGCTGCAGTGCGTCTTGACTTGCACCTGACATTCAGTGAATGTTCAGTCAAACCCGGAGTGAAATGTTTTCCGTTCAGTTTTGAGTAGTGTTTGTGAAGGCAGCAGGATGGAGGTTGTTCACAGCAACGTGTGTTTGTGATGGATAAAACACAGAAGCAACAGCCGCCGACTGTGAGATGCGAGCTTTTCACTAGAGAAACTTCTCAAGCACGCGCAGAGGAAAACAGCTGGTAGGTGACACGCAAGTATATCCTAGGGACGTGCTATTGTGAAGTACAGGACTGTGGAGGTTGAGCTGAATCAGGACTGTACGTCAGAAGGTTTCTGTGGTTCAACTCGGTGTAGCGTCGGTGTGTGGTGATGTGGTAGTGGTCGCAGTGGTCAAAGTATTTGTGAATTTGTTGTTACACATTGCACATGTGCATGGATACGGAAACTTGGCGTGTGTTGATAGTTATGTTGGACTGTCGTGAACAGGAAACAAGAAGATATCCCATCATTATGCAGTTTGGAGTGACTGGTCAGATTTTGGCCAGGTTTAGTATTTTCAGGGAAATCTGCTCCCATAACAAATAAATAAATATTTTGGTTTGACTGAAATAAATTAATGTCTTGATAAGACAGAAACGCTGATCACCTCCCTGGGTGAATTTAAAGTGAAGGCATACAACACGAGTACTCGCTATGGCATTGTTGTTGAAGTTTGATGGTTATGGAAAATTACCTTGATAGTGACAGGTGGCGCTGATTTTAAAAAAAAGGGGGGCGGGGGGGGGGGGGGGTCTGTTCGACTCCTACGGGCAAGCATTTAACGTCGTAGCAAAATTTTCAAAAGTTCAATTTTTCAAAGTAGATCGTCAAACAGAGGGCGGCCGTATAGGAGGAATGTTCACACACTGAGTGTCAGCGGGAAGGTGTCAGGTAGCAGTTTACAACTTCACTCCCTCTCACTGTAGGCTGTAGGTCACAGAACACAGTTGTTTTTCTGATCTTTGGCTCCTACTTATGTCAGGCAGCACACTTTCTTCAAAACAAGTTTGCCCACCTTCTTCTTCTCTTCTTCTGCGTTCCCGGCCATGCTAGATGGAAAGTCCGGTCTTGGTGAGGAACTCCGCTGTCCGCCGCAGCGACGCTGTTGGTCCCCAAAGCTTCTCTTGTAGGTCCGCCTCACTGGGCCACAACCCACCAAAACAGACAATGGTTTCCAGACGCAAGACACGTCGACAAGCTGCATGCCAAAAATCAAGCTTCAAAAGCGTAATTGTGATATGTCTACTGATGCGGCGTCCGTGCCAACCCCACACACTGAAATACATAGCTCCAAACTGTGCACACTGTTTATTCACGCCTCGCACATGCTTTAAAAATTGGTCTTTCATCAAGCCAGGTCTGCCGCTTATCAAAACAACAAACACGCCTCTTTTCACCAAAACCCCCAACATGGCGTTAGACCCACTTACTGTGAAAAATTAAGGCAAACGAGGGAAAGGCACTTCAATAATGCCGGTCCTCTTACTCCCTTCCCTAACCTGCTTGATTTGCATTGTGTTGTGTGACTTCTTCTTCCATTGTGACCCCTTTCGGGAAATTCGGACTGCCTTCCCCGGGGAGAAGCGTGTCGCCGCGGTGCAGCGCCACCCAATACCTATCCTGTATTTTTTTTTTTTTTTTTTTTTACAATTTTGCCGGGGGCAAAACCCCCGATGAGCAGCCCGGCAGCCAGGAAAAGCCGGTATCACGTATCACAAGCTCGACCTGGGCTCGATCCCACACTTCATCACCGTGACATTGGTGATGGCCGTTCAGTAGCACAGCGGCTAAATCCGACGCGCTGTCTATTAGGCCACCGCTCACCCCGTGCACACTTGATACTGTTCGTGCGTGTGTACACGAAGGCGAAACAGGCACCATAAACGAGTCTGAACGTAATTTGACTCGATTTGGTCAGGGAAAAAATCCCACCAAATTCCTGCCCACCGGGGACTCGAACCAGGCAGCTTAGGATCGGAAGCCGGATAACTTTAACCACTAGACCAAATCCTGGGGGAGTTGTTTACAGCTTGACTCTCTCCCGTCTCATTATACAGTGTAGTGTAAGTGTGCCAGTAGGACAGGCCGGGTGACACAATGTCTGGCATCCTGCACACTGAGTGGGAGGACGCTCGGCATTTAGCATTCTCTGCTGCTGATGCTGCCCCTATCGCCATGTTTCATCCGCCCACCGGTTTCAGTACAGGAGAACTGGCCTGTTGAAGTTTTATTGATTTTTTTTTTTTTTTTAAGTGGGATTCGCAGGTCTTTGGAACTTTTGTGTTGCGGCTTTTTGTCTAGCAAAGATCAAATTTGTTGATTTGTTTCATTTTGGTAAGGGTTGATACAGTCCACAACTTTTTATAAACAGAACAATTGTAGCATGGTGCTTTTGGAAGGACGCTTTTGAAGTAAAAAGATGATTAGAACTAAGCATCTATTATTGTTGGCTTATGGCAACTCTGCAAGCTAAGATGGACTTTGCTCAAGGCCAGGAGGGAAAATTGCCATGAGGTCCGGTCAAAGTACATGTAAAAAGAAACACATGAATTGACATTATAAAGCGTATGTACCATTCGTTATGTAATATACGCAGCGTCCACAAACACACATCCATGTGGCAATATATAACATTCATGGCAGCCGCAAATTTGTGGCAAGTGAACAAACGCAATATTCTTTATTCAGGAAACGAAGAAACAGCTTGCAGCAAATGTTTATATGTCAGATGACGTCGCTGTTGAGCTCGGCTCGGATGACAGGCTGCATGTTTGGAATTAATGGCGTGTGATGTATGTGTTTTGAAGATAGGGCGTAGAAAGAGAGAGTTTGGATGGAGAAGGTCCTTGTTTTGACAGTTTCTACGACATTGCTCACCAGTGGACTAAAGATCCGCTGAAGAAACATCTTGTTCTTACAAAATTAAATTTTCTTGAAATTATCCACATAATTACTGCAGTTACTCTCGCGTCTTTCACTGTAATATTTCATCGTGTTAGAAACCTCGTGACAGGATGTGACACTCGGTCAAGCGATGTCGTGCAGTTCTGTCAGTAAGTGTAGACATATCTCGGAAAATAATAGTGTCAATGTAACTCCTAGGAGCCCAAGGCCGACCACCGCCCTGCCCGCTGTATGATAAGACTGGTTAAAAAGAACAAGCCACTGGACACCAGTAGGAGCCACTTCAAACCACTATTACACAAGGCGTGGGCCTTCCCTGCTAGGCCCGAGACGGCAGCAAATTGCATGATAGTGGCTTGAAGTGGCTGCTACTGATCTGAAAATGTCCAATAAATATATATCCGCTTTTTGCATGGGCATGTAAGAGTTCAAGGCCCACTCTTCAAGATTTTTTAAGCTAGGTAGTGTATAGCATCACACCAGCACCTGCACAGAGACAGCATCTCAAAGGCTGGTGCTGAGCCAACAAAAGAAGCCTGAACGAGGCTTGTATACAAGACGAAAGGCGGAGTAGGAGAACTTGAATTTTCGACCGCCGTGCAAGGTAAAACAACACTAACAACATCATATCGCCGTGCAGAGTAAACAACACTAACAACATCATATCGCCGTGCAGAGTAAACAACACTAACAACATCATATCGCCGTGCAGAGTAAACAACACTATATCACATTAGAAGTTCTAATGTACAGGAACATTCCCAAGCGAAACTGTTCCAAAATATAAACTGGTTTCTTTTGAGGCCAGTCAACATGAAAGTAGCGTATCTGTTGTCCACGCAACATTATATGAAGGGATGTTTAATTAGAAGCGTGTTTCTACACAAAGCAGTCTCTGTTCATGTTGTGAAATACCAGCCATACAGTCGTTTGATTAAATTGCTAAAAGCAGCGTTATTGAATCGTGATCAAGATAACCTGGTGCGTGTGTGTGTGTGTGTGTGTGTGTGGATAGTGTACGTGTATATTGATTGATAGCAACAGCTGGTGAGCTTGTGGTAGAGTGTGTGTGTGTGTTGATATGCTGGCCTGGCTGTTTGTTTAGTGGGTTGAGTTGCGCACAACTGTTGATTCAGCTTATTTACGTGTAATACGATGACCTCCTTCGTTTGCTTATACAACTATCACAAATCAAACCAATACAATAATTATTGCCAAAATACCTGCAGCCCCACCCCCCCCCCCCTCATTATTATTATTACTTTGGAAAGGCGACTTCATTACCTTCTTTGGCATAAAAAAAATCCTAATGCCACCCCTTTAAATTCTGTCATCAACGGTGAATGTTGTAGAATAAGCTGAATTGCACTTTTGGTTTGTGTGTCATATGACTGGGCAAAATAGGGACGTTTCACCAGGCATACTCATACTCCTCTTTGGCTTATTGTGATTTAGAAATCGTGACCCTGTGACTGTTCTCTTTCGTACAGTGGTGTCAGTTTCAAAAACAAATTTATTTTGGGTGAAAATGAAATTGTGTGATATGCCTGTAAAAACTACTCATTTTGCCGGTTTTGGCTTGGAGAATATTGTGGTCAAGGAATACAAATGCTTGAGATCTCAGAATGCCTGTATATTAACTATTCGCCTCAGGCAGCGTAGTCACCCCTAAAAAAATTAAAATGCTTCAATCTAAAACAAAAATTACCATGCACAGAACGTTCAAGGAGTATTAAAAAAAATGGGAATGTCTCCTTTCCGCTCGGGCCTCACTGAAGTAATGTTAGTCTACTTTCTGTTTAGCCCAGAAAGCTGCTTCACCCAAATCGATTGATGTCACCTTTGCCTGTCTTGTGTGCAACAAGTCTCAGCTTCATTGGCAGGTTGTCTCCTCTTGCACCCCCCTGGCATACACCTTGCCCTACTAAATACAAAAATTACGAAATATCTGGCTTTTTCATGACAACAGAAATCACTGCAAACTACCACCTTAGCAAACTAGGGCACTTCCAACACACAATGCACTTGTCCCTATACCCAGTTTGTGTCTTTTGACCTTCCCCCCCCCCCCCCCTCGTTTCCTAGTTTAGGGGAGTGTAGTGTGTTTAGTGGTATCCCTTTTTGTATGGTTGGTAGAGCTTTACAGTCAATCAGCTTAGTATCCCCTCGTGAGAATTTTGGCCGAAACAGGTTATGTGCATGTGTGACAATAGTACCTGTACGTAAGTTTGCTTCTTTTTTTTTTTTTTCAGGTACCATAAAGGAGCGAAAGCTGCTAGCGACGTAGAGTATCCAGCGTATGGAGTTACGGGCCCTACAAAGGATCGCCTCCCTTCACCGGGTGACCGCAAGCTGGCTCAGAGCGCACAGATGTACCATTACCAGCACCAGAAGCAGCAGATGATCGCCATGGAAAAGTGAGTCTCACACTCACACACTACTTTTTTTTTTTTCCCCCAAGACTTTGCCAGCTTCTGCCTGGCTGTGAGTTCAGTCCACAGAGGGCTGGGAAGCTGAGCCATTTTTTTTTTGCATATATACATGAGGATGAGCGTGATAGATGGTATGCTCCTGCTGTGGAGGTCTGTATGGTTTAGGTGTGTGGCAGAGCTGCATTCCATCGTGTCCTGCCGTAAATGTCCCAGTGTAATCAAGGCCCATGAAATACAGCATGTAAATTCAGAATGTAAGATAGTTAGATAGATAGATATGTTTGTACTCAGACAGGGGCGCCGGAACCGGGGGGGGGGGGGGGGGGAGATCCCCCCCCCCCCGCCCTTGGAAAATCAGGTGACTATGGCAGGGGGGGGGGGGGGGGCAAAGCCATGGTCTTGCCCCCTCCTCCCTTCCCCTACTCCCCCCCCCCCTCTTCCTGCTCTCTCCCTCATCCCACCCAACAGAGAACTCAGTTTAGCCCTTGCATGAAATATCAAAACACTTTTCACTTTCTTTGGGCAACGTCCTACCTTTCAGTGGCTCTGGTGTTTTCCCCCTCTGAGATTCTGCCCCCCCCCCCCCCTCCCCCCAACATCTTCCGGCGCCCCTGTCAGAGGTAACTAATGCGCATCCATACATTGTTGTTTTCTAAGAAACTTTTTTTTTGTTTACAAACAAAATCATAAGTTTTGGTCAGCACCTCCCCAATATCACTATCAACAACAGTCATAAAGTTTCACGGATCCAGGAGGAACATTGACAAAGCTATGGACGCTTGACGAAACTGGATACAGCTGCACGTACAACGACAGCGAAGGTTAATGGTGTGCAATTTCTGTCTGACCGTTCGCAGGGCCAATGGCGATATGAAACATGACGCGTCTGATGACGAGTCGGAAGAGGACAATGTGGAGGGAGACTACACAGTTTACGAGTGTCCTGGACTCGCACCGGTCAGTACCATGCAGCTAAATAATGGATTTGGGCCGCTGTAGGCTAGAAGCAGGCTGGAGTAAGGGTTCGGTGGGAGACTACACAGTTTACGAGTGTCCAGGACTCGCACCGGTCAGTACCATGCAGCTAAATAATGGATTTGGGCCGCTGTAGGCTAGAAGCAGGCTGGAGTAAGGGTTCGGTGGGAGACTACACAGTTTACGAGTGTCCTGGACTCGCACCGGTCAGTACCATGCAGCTAAATAATGGATTTGGGCCGCTGTAGGCTAGAAGCAGGCTGGAGTAAGGGTTCGGTGGGAGACTACACAGTTTACGAGTGTCCTGGACTCGCACCGGTCAGTACCATGCAGCTAAATAATGGATTTGGGCCGCTGTAGGCTAGAAGCAGGCTGGAGTAAGGGTTCGGTGGGAGACTACACAGTTTACGAGTGTCCCGGACTCGCACCGGTCAGTACCATGCAGCTAAATAATGGATTTGGGCCGCTGTAGGCTAGAAGCAGGCTGGAGTAAGGGTTCGGTAGCAGATGTTTTTCTTGGAAGAGCATTCTGCCAGCATGCATTGTTGGATTGATGTGGAAAGTTTCACATTTTTGAATATATTATAAGATACCTGGTACAAAATGGGCCAAGTCTCACATTGTAACTAGCGGCAGGTCATTGTGTGTGTGTGTGCGTGTGGAGGTTGTGTGTGTTTGTGTGGTGTGGCTGTGCATGTGTGTGCATGCTTGTGCGTGTGCGCGCATCTGTGTACCAAGTATACAAAATCACTTTACTCGTTTTCCATCACTGCTCATGCATCTGTAACCACCATTGCTTTGATATTTATTCGTATTTTCGCTTGCCGCAGACTGGTGAAATGGAGGTGAAGAATCCACTGTTTCGAGGTGATGAGACGCCAGGCACCCCCGGCAACGACGACCAACGGCCGGACGCTGGGAACTGAATTAGGGAGGGGCACCACTCTGATCTCTGACCTCTGACCCTTGGCTCTCGAGGGCTCTCTGCTACAGTTCTTGCTGTCGTCGTGTGGCGTGTGTTTCTCCCGCGTCTTTCCCTTTTGTTGTTCCCATCCTTACGTAGTCTCGTCTCGTCTCCCCTCCCTCCCTCCCTCCTCGCAATCTTCATCTTCACTCCCCCTAGTTCCTCCCTTGTGTCTTGTTACAAATGTGATTTATTGTGATTGGTTCTCGTATCCGTTGGCGTCAAGACCCACTATTTTAAGTTTCATCAGGTTGTGTTGCCCCCCTCCCCCCTTAAATTCCTTATTTGGGGCGCAATGTGTTTATGAATAACTCTCCTGCCATCTCCCCTCCCCTCAGCCCCAAGAGCCCCCCCCCCCCCCAGCATAGTCATAAACCACGTTTATTGTACGCAGCAGATAAAATTCCTTGGCAAGGTACCAAAAAAAATGAATAAGATTTTCATATTTCTATTGATAACAATATTTAACCTTTTTGTAGTTGCCTGGCTTTGCCAGAGGGCTTTTTTTTTTTTTTCTTTTTTTAAAATTGTTTCTTTTGGTTAAACAGATGTAACTAGCATTTTTTATTGACTGGTTCTTAATTCCAGACTGTACCTCTGAACAATTAAATTGGTTTTACAGAAACTCAAGAAATTTTCCAAAGTGCAAATTTGAAGACAGATAAGTTTGTTTTGAAGAGTGGCATGGGGAGGTGGATTTTCTTTCACAAGGCAGTGGGTAAAGGGCAGTGGATTATTGGAAGGTGTGTCAAATCATCGCCCCATGTCCCGTGGAGTCTAGTCACGGGGTGCCCCATGCGTCTGATGTATTGTTTTGTTTTGTGTTGTTGCTGTGATCAGTACTTTATACTAATTTCCTGGCAAAAGCGAAAATATCAAGAGACTCCAGTTGAAAACTCTTAGTACAGCCTCAGTTGAAGAATGGATCACTTACTGATACAAAATCACGAAGATGGATTTTGTGACTCGTGCTTTCATCACATACAGGATTAGACACGGATGATCCTTACGGTTGGCTTTATGCATTGTGTGAGATATGACGACTGAACAACTTTAAGAAGACATTGTAAATTAAAAGATATCTTGTTGCCAAGTCATTGAAGATGGGTGTAGTGGGACTAACGTATTGTGACGGAATATTTGTGTGTACGTTCACATTCCATAAGGTTCGTGCGCCGTGGCAAAATAAATGTGAAGGTATCCCATGAGAAGCTCTTGCAGAAACTGTAGTCCCAAGTTTGTGGTTGTGTTTCGCGAGATTTGGCTTCAGCCAGCATGGCTTGTGGCTTGTGTAAGCACTCGCACGCACGCACACACACACGACTGTTGAATACCGGCAGATGGGTGTGGGAAAAAACTTGTACATATTTCTCTCGTTGCGTCGTAAACTGACTCTGTGTTAAAAAATCCTGTTGGGCTTTTCAGTTCATCTCAGTTCAGAATAAGATTTCCTGGCCAGGGCGGCTTGCAGGTGGTTCTGCCACACAATACTTCAGGCGATAGTCTTCTTTCTTTTATTTTATAGTCTTTTCCCCAGAAATTCTGGAATGTATTCTTTTTCTAAATTTGCTCAGAGCTATAGAAGGTGTGGAGAAAATGGATCATTTGCTGCCCTTCGTTTTTTTTAAACCTTTTGGGGTTCTTTCTTTTGTGAGCTAACCCACACAGAATGAACACCTAGTTCAGTTTGCGACTAACACTGGGTTGTGCTTTCCATGAACATCTGCCGTTATTCCGGTCCGCTGTCAGTGTGAACGTGTGGGTAGACCTTGAGTCTACATCACTAAATGAAAGTAAGTCCAAAAAACAAAAAAAGTGTAGGTCTGGTGTACTTTTTTTTTTTTAAGGGGGGGGGGGGGGGGGGCAGAAATTGTCTGCCATCATTCCAAAAGTTTATAAATTATAAGATTTGCTGGGAATTGTATGAGCTATCGCTGACTTTTCTTTTTATTTATTTTATTTTTCTCGTATTTGCTCATTGACATTAAGCAGATTATTTTTTATCAATGAAAATACGCTAAACATGTGATGATGTGTACAATCACTGCTCATACATAATAAGGTCTTCATTGTTTTGTTCGTCTTCGACAAGACTTTCTGTTTTCAAACTCGTGAACTCCAGTGCTACGCATAATGGGGATGTAAGGCCGTTCGCTGGTACAATGGCAGTCACTGACCTAAACATTTCCAACAAAGTGGGATTTTCTTTGTCAAGCAGCTGTTTTTTCTTCTGTTTATTCATATACACAATAAGACATTTGACAAATCATTCCTTGCATTTTATTTTCCAAACGTATTTCTACACATGTTGGTATATTTTGTTTCGGTATTGACTGTGTATCGGTCTCTGCGAATACACTGTTCATGACATTTTTTCCTCTCTCAGTTTGTGCAGTATGTTTATGTATTTGTTAACGCATTTTGGGTGATGGTGAAAATCACACATGACTGATGTTCTAAAGCATTTTGACTTTTGTAGTTGATTAGCACGTTAAGTGAAGGCAGTGGGACAACTGGTCAATTTGCGAAATGGACCAATCTCTCTTTTTTGGGGGAAATAAGACATCACTTGTGATAAGCTGTTGTGGGTGTGTTTCCCTTGATAATTGTGTATAATAAATGTGTATAATAGGGACAACATATTTATTATGTGTACAACAGGAACTACAAATTTATAATGTGTACAATAGGGATTACTTGTTAGGGATTTTGGGATTTTTATTGTTGATGGCGGCACAAACAGGTTGTGTGTGTACAGGACGTCAGGCAGTTGTGGCTTTTTGTCACAAGTTGTGCAAGTCTTGAATTGCATGTTATTACCTTGACATTATATAATTAAATAATTATCATTACGATTGTTGTATAATGACAAGAGGTTATGAAACCGGGCGGGGAAAGATTATTATAAGTTTATCGATGGACAAGTCAGATTGATAAGCAGTTGTTTGAATTATTATGTGCAATACACAAATTATACGATATGGCAGACTGCATTTTAGGGTCGGCAACCTTTACTTTTTTTAGAGGGGGAGGGGGGGGGGGGGGGGGGAATGAGAGTTGTGTTTTAACTCTTAGTGGAGTGTTTGTAGACTTAACATATTCTGACCAGTTGTGGATATGATTCACTGTCTACCAAGACGGGCAGATCTACTTGCACAGGGCAGATGGACACAAGTGCAGATGACAGTGACACTTATGTGAGTTTGCCCTGTGGTGATAGAAATCGACTGTAAATATTCGTCATAACATGGTCACAAGTATAAATTGCCAAATTGCTCTGGTCGGCTTTCTCGGTGTGGGAACTTTTGTAGATAGACAATTTTAACGAAGGAAAACTGTTTTAAAACTCAAAATGATTGCACAACTGTAGGACATATTCTTAGCGCTTTTTTTTTTTTAACACCTGTTAATATTGCAGAAAATTTCTCACCTAAGAGAGGTACTGAATTTCCATTCTCATTTCCCATTTGCTGAATGCATTCTTTGTTTTTGATCAGGACAATAAAACAGTAGTTGAGTGGTTTCTGTAAAAGTATTTTATGCACAACACCAGTTGATCTCAGAATTGTGTAAATACGGAAATATATTTTTTCTTCAAGTAGAATCAATGTGGTTACAGGCAGGATTGGTGATGATAAGATTGTAAGATACAGAAGAACTGAAAAGCTCATTTTGAATGTGTGGAAGTTTACTTTCCGTGCACTTTTGTCTCAAGCAGGTGATTGAAAAACAATCACTGAATTTTTTGTGAGTCATAAAATTCTGCTAGGACATGCATTTCTGTAAACGTAGCTACCTTAAATTGTTAAGCAAATTTCCTAAATGTCATTTTGGATTGTTCCCATGTGCTGTGGCTTTCAGGTTCCGTTACTACCCAGTAGGTGACCTCCCTTGAGTAGTTCTTGTCTCCCCCGTTTTTCTCTCTCAAAGTCTTCAGTTTCTGTGTTCCTGGTGTCTCAGCTGATCTGATGGCATAAGATCTGATGTGCGTGAACGAGGTCCAGCACTTTGGAAGTGGAGTTGTGAAACTGTTCACTGGAAGAGCACAAAGTTGTGTTGGTTTATTCTCGTTGTTCAGCAAATGTGGACCCCACTGTATCACTCAGCAATATAAAATAAAACCTCTGGTAGTGCAGTCACCATCGTGTCTCTCGTGTTCTTTGTATTTGAAATCACTGTTTTCATTGTGTAGTGACTGTGGTTTGTACTGATTTCTTGAATTTAAAGCGCCGCAAGCTGAATGCAACACGCACGCTCATGTGAATCACACGCATTCTCATACACTGGACATGAACCCTTAACAATCACGTGGTGCGAACGGTCAGTTCTGCTATTCAAGTTCTGGAATTGCTTCTCAACTTTTTTTCTTTTTTTTTTTGCTGAACATTTTCAAAGCAGAGGGGGAGGAAGCCAGAGTACCTGGAGAGAACTCCCGATGATCGGACCAAATGAACGGTGCCACGCGTGAAAAAAAAAAAAATCTTAGCCCTGAGTGGGACTTGAACCTGACCTCTCGCGTTGGTGGCAAAGTCTCTTAACCACCAGACCACCGACCACCCAATGCACGTCGGCCTGCACCAGTCTAAAAATCCACTATACCAAAATACCACAATGCCGGCGTGTATAATGCAGTTTCCTGTCACTAAAAGTCTATGTACTGCAAACCAGATAAACATACAGAAGACACGTGCAACATGCGAACCATTTTAATTATTTTGATTCAGACCTGCAGCAGCATGTTTAGATTTAGCTGCAACAACACACACAAACATGCACTCATGAAGTGAAACTGTACAATGCTATTCTGATAGCATTCTGCTACATATCTGATATTCTGCTACACTGTAGCAGTGCTACACGCCCTGTATTATGGAAACAGGTGTATTCGTGAACTCAACAAGCATACATTTTGATTTTACATCTCACACACAAAATGCTCTGCAACATAAGCAGCTTGACAAGTTTTCCTCCACAGTGTACCTGGTTTTCCGTTTGCAAGTATGCACTACGAGAAAACCATATATTTAAATTCAGTAGAGAAGACGCTACAAATTACACAATACATTGTAAATAGTGTACATAGCAGAAATGATAAGATGTATACCTGCCCTGATGAGAACATACATAATCAAACATTTCAAAATTGAACAGCAACCAGTGTCCAATGAAGCCGTGATGCATGTGGACTGTGCCCCCAAAACAGGTCACTTCATGTGAACAGGTTACAAGGATGACCCCTTGGTAATAAAATGTTCCTTGCATATACACTTCCACTACAACTCACACACCACTTCATCAAACCACCTGGAATTGTATTCCATCGCAAAAGTACACTTGACCATACAGTAGCACCAACTCACAACCTCAGACACACACACACACACTAAGTCAACTACAGGGATGTCACTGGTGCCCGGACACAGGACTATGAACGATAGACTTGGCCAAATGTCCGATGAAAAAAACGTCCAGCAGGAAAGATGTCCGATTGTTTATTTCAAGAGGAGGTCATATGTCTGATTGCGTTTCTGTTGATCGCAGACAAACTAGTGACATTTTTCCGAGTGAGGGCTGCCACCTTGCGCTACTCCGGGAGCTTGTGTTTATGTGGTTCCTGCTTTACAATGCTTTATGGTCGCGCGCCAGAATGTCCTATTGTTTCGTTCCAATTCAGGACAAATGTCCTAATCATCTCATTCTCATTCTGCCACCTTCCAGGACATTTGTCCTATAGGTTTCAAGCTTCAGTGACATCCCTGCAACTATGGTGTGACACAGAAAACTTGCTAAAGGCGACTAACCAGTTTCTGCATTAAGCAGGTTGCCCCGATTAGAGACGAAGGTACACAGTTTCTTGTCTGGAATGTTTGGAAATAATTCATGGCATGTATTTTCCATCTTCCTGTGTAGCCTCAAACGACGGCACCCCTGATCCACGATCACAGAGTTTTATATAGACATTTTCCTCTTCTCAGTCTAAGTACGTATCAAGAAACAGAATAATACAGGTGCCTCACAATGATTTTCAAACACTGGTAGTGGTCACTGGGAGGGGGGTGTGGGTGTGTGTATGTGTGTGTGTGTGTGTGTGTGTGTGTGTGCGCGCGGGCGAGCGCGCACGTGAGAGTGGGTGTGCATGTGTGTGTGTAGGTGGCGTGGGTGGGTCAAGGATTAAGTATTGCACAATGAACAAACTAAAGTCCAACTCAAGCACGACCTCTGTGATTGTGACGGACCTCTGTGTGTGACTAATGCGAGATGTCGAACATCACTTGGCTTGGGCTGGAGATGGTGGGTCAAGCATGGTCTTACGACGGGCCGTTTCCTTGGAAACGCTGTTCTGCAGCTTATGTAGCCGTTCCTAAAACAAAGTGTGTTCATCATTAGAAACAAACCATGACCTAGGTAGTGGCTGGTGTATGTGTGTGTGTGTGTGTGTGTGTGTGTGTGTGTGTGTGTGTGTGTGTGTGTGTGTGTGTGTATGAGAGCATACTGAACACTGTTCAGACTTGTATGTTTCTTGAAATTAGCATGGCTAGACATGAATGCTGTCATTTTTTGTGAAAAGATACAGAACTGGAAGAAAACAAATTAACAATAAAAACAAAACAACCAAACACCTCTACACAGGAAACGTGGGTGTGCACTCACGTTTGACATATAATTGCATAAGACAAGAGGAACATGTACGACAAGACACACCTGAACATTCTGCAAAATACTGTTGACGAGCATGACGCGGCGACGAGAATTGTTCAACTTTTTTACATAAGGTTCCAGTTCCACAGGCACTGGCTCGCTCTCAGCGATTTTCTTCAAGTCTGTCACAACAGTAGAAACAGAACTTTATACAAAGACAAACATACATGATTCTCACTCCCCATTTCTCTCTCTCTCTCACATAGCTATTTGCAGGGATGCCGTTATGGTCGGCCCTTCGGCCATATGCTGAAAGTTGTCCAAAATGTCCGAAGTTGTCTTGCTCTGATCGGCCAACTGTCTTAAAGCTTTATGTCCCGATCGGCCAGCCGATCAACCGTGCTATGACAGTTTGAAAATAAAAATCGGATTCGCTACTTGCCGCGGCCGGGAGACCGAAAGTTTATAAACAAACCGATACGACGCCGCCGGTCTTCGCGCTTGTCACCGGTTACGCAGTAGCGAGAGTGACTTCCCCTGATATGCTTTGCCGGAAGTGAAAGTGTCGTCTGCTCTGCTTTCGTTTTCGAGTGGCCCGTTTCGAAGCGTGCTGTTTTCTTTTTTAACACAGCGATGCCACCGAAGAAGAAGCCTAAACTGATACATGGCCAGGGGCTGCTAACGGCGTTTTCACGGCCTGTTTCGGGGACTCCGGCTGTTTCGCCCACAGACCCACAGGAGACACCTGCAGAGCAGAGCAGTGATTCGAGTGAAGTTGGAACTCGGAATGAACGGCCCGAACGGGAATCTGATGAAGAGACAAGCGGCAGCTCAGTACCGGCTCAAGACTCTGAGGAAGTTAAGTCTCAGCCTGTGCCTGTGAGGAGCTTTCAGAAACAATGGCTGGTCCTGCACCCTTGGCTGAGGTACGATGGCCAGGCCATGTACTGTGCAACGTGCGTCGATCAACGCCGGCTGCAGGAACGTTTTCACCACAGGCTGCCGCAATTTCAAAACGTCTTCACTGAACGACCACATCGGGGGGAGGGACCACAAACGTGAGAGAGTGTTCTCACAACAGAACCTCACTCTCACCAAATTGAGGAATAGGCTCACTGGGGAACACCAGGACATGTTGCTGCGCGTGAAGCTTCATGATGGCAACATTGACCCACTGAAAGCCTTGCGTGCTTGGCAGAAGGCTAAACCAAGGAAAGTTTAGTGAGCCAGTATTCCCATGAAGCTCAATCTTCACACTCACATTCTCAGTCTTTTTAGATACTGGCGGGCATTGAGACAAACACTAAATGATTTCTGAACAATAAACAAAGATGTTTGAACCAAAAGAGCCGTGTTTGGTTATGTTTTAATTGTTTTATTTTGCTTTGCTTTGATTTTCGTTTAGCGGATAAAATGTCCCAAACATTTTCAAAATGTCCTAAACTTTTTTAGCACCATCAGACAATGGCCTAAAGCAAAATTTTCTAGCAACATCACTGTATTTGCCGCAGTTGATTTAAAGAGTGAATGAACTCATCTTCAACTAGATCCAACAGCTTGAAGGCTTTAACCATAACAATCAGTCAAAACAATCAGCTGATATAAAACTTGATTTTTTTTTCTCTCTCAATATCAGTATACACATGCACAGATACAAATACAATGCCAGTTTGAAGAATAGATTAGATCATATCAAATTCACACTGGGGAATTGCTGAGGGGAAAAAAAAAGACTGCAACCTGGACCGGGGTGCAGAGGCAGCGTCCTGCGAGGGAACTATGGGGGCAATGACCCACTTAAGAAAACAAATTTTAGCATTTTTAAAGGCATTCAGTAGCATCTCCTGGCACCCAAAAGTCAAATACTGCCTTGGTACTAACATGCAAGTCTTCAAAAATGAAGTTAAACTCCCATAAGGCATTACATACAGTATCAAGATACATGTACATGACTGTGTGTGCAACCTTTTTCTTCCTTCCTTTTCTTTTGGCTGAAACTCAGATTTTTTGGCTGAAAGGATAGGGAATTTGGCTGAAAGGATAGGGAATTTGGCTGAAAGGACAGGGAATTTTGGCTGAAAATTGCCAAATGACTGAAGTGAAAATTCCCCAGTCTGCTAATTCACCTGTTAAATAGTATAAACTCACCATCACATAAACTGTCAATCTGCTGCCTCAGTTCAATCTGGCTTTCTCTGTAAAAGGAGAAGACCAACTGTTAACTGACTAGAATGATTCATTATTACAATACTATGGGTTCCTCCCCTGATGTACTGTATTCACTGCACCACCTACCCCTTTCAATTTCAGACTTCACTGTTTTCAACTTGCTTCTACATGCCCCATGTGTGCTTCAAGCATTTATAATCTCTGTGCGATTCCGAATGTTCAATGTCAAGTGGACATGTCACCATTATCTAGATATATTGATTAATCAGAAACTGAGATTAGCTGTTAGTGTCAATTCATTTCCTGCACAGCACAGTACGCACACGAACACCGAGTTCTGAAACACCGCTAATGCAAAACACTTTTTATCGCAAAGCATACTTGTGCAAATTCATAGTTGACAATGAGTGTAAGACAGCAAAACGCCATCCCACCTTGTACTAAGTTCATGAGCATCACATGATGTCATGACAAACAAAAGCAGACGACCAACAATTCATACAGTTAAACCTGTGCGTCCAAACATACCTGACCGTTTTCACTCTGTCATCTATTTCATCAACAGCAGGTTTTAGCAGTTCGAACAGTCCATTGGCAATTGCGTCTCTATTTTCCGTGTTTAGAGGACCTTTTGCTCCCTGAGAAGGAGGTAATGTCTTTGCTTCCGCCATCTTACTTCGTTCCAGGGGACACAATTTTATTTCACAGCTGATTACGTCCCCTGCCTTCTCCCCACAGGATAACTGATAATTATGACTTATCTGCTCTCTCTCTCTCTCTCTCTCTCACACACACACACACACACACACACACCAGTTTAGCCTGTTCTCAAATATTTTTAATTGTCTTGAAAGAAAAGAATCATAACATACACATAGCCGAACGTTCTAAATTGGAAACATGCCACCATTGTTTTGGTAATAAAAGCACATGAAAACTGGAAAGTCACCGCACTATACAAGTATATTTACACAAATACATACACATGAAATATATACACACATCAACCCCATGCCTTTGGCATAATCAAGCCTGCATAATAAACACATTTAAAAGCATGTTCAATGTTGGTTCCCACTGCGTAAAAAAAATCACAGATCGAGGATCTGCAGCTATGCATCCAGACAATACCTATGTGGAATTACAAAAAGATTTACCCCCCCCCCCCCCCCCCCCCCCCCCCCCAAAAAAAAAACAAACAAACAAAAACCCCTTGCCAATCCTTGAAATATACAGTATTGATGATAAGTTCAGTGTCTAGACGGACGACCCCAGTCAAATGTTTCCTATTTCAAGAACCTGGTCTGTGTGTGTTGCTGTGCGGCAAACGCAAATCTACTTTTTTTCTCATTTTGTTGTTGTTTTTTTGTGGGAGAGGATGGAGGCTAAGGGAGGTGTGTGTGTGTGTGTGTGTGTGTGTGTGTGTGTGTGTGTGTGTGTGAAATCTACACTTGCAGCAGTTTTGTCATTAGCACCCATCATTTAGGTTCACAAAATGTCCAGGAAAAAAGTCTAATACTTTGGTATAAGGGACTACGTGCCATGGAACTGATAACCAAGTACTTAAACCCTTTTACAATGACAGTAGATTTTATTCCGATCAACTGTGTAAAATTCTACCACGCATGCCTCACACAACTGCAGCCCATGGATCTAGGGAGTACATAACAGCTGGCAACAAGTACATGTATTCTATTTGCAAGTGACAAGAACTACTCGATGCAAACTGTTGAAGACAGTGACGGAGACGTGGGATAGTAAACAAAGACTGACAACAACCTCACACAAATTTCCAGACTGCAAACAAAAGCTGTTTAGTTGTTTGTTGTTTTTTAAATTTATTTATATAAGTTGCAACTAAAACAAAAATGTCCCACGACAGTGCATAATTACGTATTAATTAATTTGCTGCATGTTGTGTTCAGGTATGCACGTGCTAGCAAGACAGACTGTCGATTACTTGAAATGATAAAAATACAGTGTGAATGTTGCTTGTGTTCATAAAAAAACTATCAAAAGCATGCATTCATGAATAGGTCTTTGTCTTGAACCTGTTAGTGTCTGCACAAAAGTACATGAAGGACTGGACCCCCCCCCACCCCCCCCCCCACACAGAACCTTTCTACAAGTGATCCCACTGTTCTGGTCAGGACGTAGCAAACCAAATCTGCAACTGCACTGACTTGTATTGCAGTACAAAAGCAGAGGCATGCTTGTACACTCGACAATTCAGCAACTTGCGTTTTCCATGTCTAGTAATAGCAGTATAGCACAAACGAGTTTGAATACAGTTTGAGTCAGTGGCGATGTGCAGTTAATGTCTTCTCCGCAGGTATCGGTGGCATGTTACTAAAAACCTCAACTAGCCTTCAAGTCACGTGAAAATGAACGAAAAGGATGCATTCAGTTCACAATTTCCCAATCCAACAACTACTCAGTTTAGTCAATATAACATCTTTTACTGCAAGTTATCGGTTTCACATAAGAAGAAGTGCATGGAGCAAAAATTAACCCAAGTCCAGAATTGCTGTTCAAGGAATAGCCATGTCTAATGAACAGTGTTTGCATTTTTTTGCCCACATACGTATATTCTCCAAGAGCCTGCGGCTACAGAAGAAAATGGTGCTCATTCAAATCACCACGCTCTACAATACCTGATCACCGTGACTCGAGCACAAGGTCACCCCGACACAGAAATGTTACATCTCACATGGCACACTGAACGCTCAGCAGCTTGGGTCACAAGACACTGGCTGTAAAGAGATTAGGGGTTGTGTCGAGACAGAGATTTCTCTGGAACAAAACCAATGGAGACTCACAAGGTGATTGTCCCTGTACGAAGCAGAACTGTTCATAATCTGAAGGTTAAAAAAAAGAAAAGAAAAAAAAGTTTAAGTGTCAGTCGTGGATTTGCGTGAGCAGGTCGTTGCGATCAGGATGGCTTGGGCTTGGTGTTAAAATATTGCTGTGCGTTCGGAAACCTGCAAAATAAGCAGAATGATTTACTGGTGCTAGCAACGAAAATCACAGAAAAAAGTCAATAGCGGGAACCTACAACTTTCACGTCCTGATTACGTTCTTTTGGTGTAGAAGAGGCAACCTGTTACTTTAAATAGGCAACTGTTATCGCTACTAGATTTTATATTGAAACAACTGTGAGTGTGACTGCGGCCGTGCGCTCAAAATAGTCTAGATGTTAGTATAGCTCTGAATGAAAGACATGTACTGCTGATGGCCGTGCAAACAAGGACAACACGGCTACAAGGTGGAGCTTGGTAATCACACTGTCACCGGCTGCTGCGTTTTGGCTTCAATCAGCTGAACGCAAGCCTGTCTGTACAGGTAGCCGTGTATGTGTGTTACTGGTGTGATGCTTGACTCCACGAACACAACTCAGAATGATTTGTGAGCTTAAAAATGTTACAATTAGGGCGTTTGAAGTAAACTGTGACACTAACACTGATGCAGTTGTCAGTACACATGTCCATGTGCTGTGAATAACAGAACACAGAAATAAGGACAGTGGAAATCATGAAGAATAACAGTGGACAGAACACAGAAATAAGGACAGTGGAAATCATGAAGAATTATTGAAAATATCACTAATATAGTTTTCACCCTACCCCCCGTCTCTGGCTCTAGAAAACCAGACAAATGACCAGGGTAGAACTAATGACAAATGACCAGGGTAGAACTAATGACAAATGACCAGGGTAGAACTAATGACAAATGACCAGGGTAGAACTAATGACAAATGACCAGGGTAGAACTAATGACAAATGACCAGGGTAGAACTAATGACAAATGACCAGGGTAGAACTAATGACAAATGACCAGGGTAGAACTAATGACAAATGACCAGGGTAGAACTAATGACAAATGACCAGGGTAGAACTAATGACAAATGACCAGGGTAGAACTAATGACAAATGACCAGGGTAGAACTAATGACAAATGACCAGGGTAGAACTAATGACAAATGACCAGGGTAGAACTAATGTTCATGATCCTAAACGAGGAAAAACGTGTGGCAATCACTGAACCAGTGACAAACTGGCAAAGCCACCAGGGATCTTCTGCAGACGTGTTACACTAAGGATGTCTGGGGACAAGCCCCCCCGACTTTGTTTTCTGTAATTAGACAAAACGTTTTGAATGCTTCAGAGGAAGAAACACTTTCTGAGGGAAGGAAACTTTTTAGCCAAAGGCGGAAATCACCAATAGGGGAAGATTTTAAGCCCTGATAACAAGCGAGGTGAATCCTGGAGCAGCACCCACCTCTCGGCATTGTAATCGTCGTCACGCTCCAGTCGGTCGGTCAGCGAGCGTTGCACCTCTACCTCCAGCATGGAATGAAGCTCCTCCTCGTGCGCAGCCTCCGCGGCCAGATTCTCGGGACTGCTGATCGGCTCTACGCCTGCCTGACCTGCCGCCTGTCTGAGCGCGTCCGGTAGGTAGCTGGCCATGTTGGACATACCGCTCTCGTACGACATCAGCTGGGGCAGACAACAAAACCATGATGCTATACTAACACAGGGGCAGACATTACGAAAGTGACAGTCGCAAAATGCCGTCAATGATGAAAGAACAAGACAAACAGACAGGAAATATTTAATGTCGCAAGCTGCTGTTTCAGAGTCTTTGAAAGAGCTGTAAGTATAAGCTAGTAAGGAATGTAACACAACCTCAATATTAAGAAAAGGGAGAAGAATAAACTACAAAACAAGAAAAACATAAAGAAAAGAAAAGAAACCCAAAGTTTTATTTTTTGACAATAAAGATATTTACAGAGTTGTTCACGCAGTTATCGGGCGTATCTGCCGATGCTAAGAACTACTGCTGTGTGACACCCACAACTATGTCTACTCTGACAACACCTACACAATTACAAAACAAACAAAACCCCAAAAACCGGAACAAAAAGGAGGGTGTGGGGTGGGCGGAGAAGGAAGATGGCAACCTACCCTGCGACGCTTGGGTGGCATACCCTGGAGATAGGCATCACTGAGAGGAGCGGGTGGTCGCTGTGTCTTCTGTCGCTGAACGTCCGCCTCTATCACCGGCACCCACTCCTGTAACACACACGCCAGCAACATTCACTGAACTGTGAAACAACAATACTGCACTGCAGATCTGAAGCCTACAAACCCAAGCACACTTGCGAAAGCGTCTTAACGAGAATACTTAGCTGTCAGGATTACCTCTGGACCGTACGTAACGCTAACCTGACTCAAGAAACATCCTGCATGATGACGCCACTAAAACGACGCTTAAATACTAAAGTACTGTTTTATGGCTATCTGACTAAGACAAGTCATAAAAAACTGATTTTGCATTTTGGTTTCCGTTTCCAAATAGTCAACATTGAATATCTAGCAAAGGAAGTTGTGTATGCGTGTGTGCATGTTTGTGTATGTGTGTATGTGCATGTGCTCATGTCTGTGTTGTGTGTGGGTCTGTGTAGATCTATGTGAGTGGGGTGGGGTGGAGGATGTGGGGGTGGGGGGGGAGAGGAGGAGGGGGAAGGGCTGACTAAAGTGGGCAGACAACTCACAGCTGGTACCACCTCCTGCCAGTTGTCGTCCCTGCTGCTGGGGCTGGCTGCGGAGGCAGACGGGGAGGAGACTGATGATGTGTGGTTGCCATTGACAACGAGCGATGCTGGTGAGAGTGGCTGTGGCCGAGGTCGTGTCTCCCTGCGTTCATTCCGCCGGGGGAGATCTAGGGTTCGAGGAGCCTGAAAATGGAGGAAACGCTAGGTCAGGTCAGAAGACAAGACAGCAGGAATGCATTTCCCTATTTCAACCCCCAGGGATTTCTGCATACAGGGCCAAAACAAAAACAACTAAGAAACATGGGATACTCATGTGGGGAATAAAATGTGATCAGACAAGTCCTAGATTAAATATTTTCTGTGGCTCAAGTTTTCATTTTTGTCATATTTCTGTCACTGTCGAATCCTCATTCAAAAGTACCCAAACAAGAAATTCAGATTTGGAGAACGGTTTCAGCCAACACTGAACACACACGAAGAAGAAGAAGACAAAAAGAACACTCAAACACGGGCCATCTTGTCCCGCGAGTTCAGGAATTCTTCAGACACATACCTGCACAGCACTAGTAGAAGATGACTGCCTGACTTGTGACGGCCTTGTGGGAGAGTCAACCTCCATCGGGCTTTCCCCCGTTCCACTAGAGGGCGCTGCCGCAGTGGACTGTACGGTTGGTTTGGCTGTACTGCTCGCGGTGCTGGGTGCTGTTGTGCGGGGGGTGGAGGTTCGCACGATGTAATGCTGAATGTCCGATTCCCGCACGGAGACGCTCTCGCGGAAGTTATTTACATACTGCAGTGTCATGGTCGTCATCCATTGTCGCAGCATGGGACTGAGCCCCGCCATTATGCTGGTCTGTACAGACGGGAGCAACACAAATACATGTACGCCAGTTTGTACCTATGTTTGTTTTGACATCTGCGAACATGATTAGAGGAGACGATTCCGAAGCAAAGGGAATCAACAATGGACTAACAAAAGGTGCAGCAGTGAAGTTATCTCCCTTGCAGACACTACCGCCCCTGAGCTGGTTGGTTGAGGCTTTCATGTCATTTTCAACACATGCGGACAGTACAAAGGATGGGGCAATGAGAAAAAGGCCAACAAAATTTTTTGCCCCGGAACAGTCTAAACAAAAGAGGATGCGACAGGTCTGCGGAAACAAAGAGATACATGTACGTATACAATGGTGAAATGTGGAGTTGTAAGAGTGAACAGGTTAACACAACCAAGCAGACTACGCCCACTCACCAGTCTGTTCTGCAGCATGACGCTGAAAGCCGACTGACCCTCGTGGAGACACATTGGCGTAAGCACCACAAACTCCCCCAGTATCCGCCGAAGATCACGGTACAACTGGGACCCAAACTGTTCATCCCCAACTGAAACACACACATATATACATGTAGCATTTTACACGTCTTCACTTTCTGTCACTTTGAAAAATAAAAAAAAAGAATGGGGGAGGGAAGAGATATTTAAAAAAAAAAAAAAGAAAAAAAAAAGAAACAAAGCAAGAGAGAGAGAGAGAGAGAGAGAAGAAGACACCAGGAACAACAGGGAAAACATTTCATTTTTTTTTTTTTTTTTTTGGGGGGGGGGGGGGGGGGGGGTTATACTGTTGCTGTTGTTAATTTCCTATCTGCTCAAAACTTTCAACCTTTGCAACAGCTGTGAGCTGCAATGCTTACTTTGAACACCTGTCTGCTTCCAATGAGTCTGAGACAAAACTTGAATCTCTCAGAAGGAAACGAAGCATAATGATGTGTGGCGGCACTTAACCAGCAGATCAATGCAGTGATGAGCTGGTCTGATAAACCGCCGAACTAACACACAACAACACTGCCAAACTTTCCAATACTACTACAGTGATGAGCTGGTCTGATAAACCACCGGACATACACACAACAACACTGCCAAACTTTCCAATACTACTACAGTGATAAGCTGGTCTGATAAACCACCCGACATACACACAACAACACTGCCAAACTTTCCAATACTACTACAGTGATGAGCTGGTCTGATAAACCACCCGACATACACACAACAACACTGCCAAACTTTCCACTACTACTACAGTGATGAGCTGGTCTGATAAACCACCCGACATACACACAACAACACTGCCAAACTTTCCAATACTACTACAGTGATGAGCTGGTCTGATAAACCACCCGACATACACACAACAACACTGCCAAACTCTCCAATACTACTACAGTGATGAGCTGGTCTGATAAACCACCGGACATACACACAACAACACTGCCAAACTTTCCAATACTACTACAGTGATGAGCTGGTCTGATAAACCACCGGACATACACACAACAACACTGCCAAACTTTCCAATACTACTACAGTGATGAGCTGGTCTGATAAACCACCGGACATACACACAACAACACTGCCAAACTTTCCAATACTACTACAGTGATGAGCTGGTCTGATAAACCACCGGACATACACACAACAACACTGCCAAACTTTCCAATACTACTACAGTGATGAGCTGGTCAACATACACACAACAACACTGCCAAACTTTCCAATACTACTACAGTGATGAGCTGGTCTGATAACCACCCGACATACACACAACAACACTGCCAAACTTTCCAATACTACTACAGTGATGAGCTGGTCTGATAAACCACCCGACATACACACAACAACACTGCCAAACTTTCCAATACTACTACAGTGATGAGCTGGTCTGATAAACCACCGGACATACACACAACAACACTGCCAAACTTTCCAATACTACTACAGTGATAAGCTGGTCTGATAAACCACCGGACATACACACAACAACACTGCCAAACTTTCCAATACTACTACAGTGATGAGCTGGTCTGATAAACCACCGGACATACACACAACAACACTGCCAAACTTTCCAATACTACTACAGTGATGAGCTGGTCTGATAAACCACCGGACATACACACAACAACACTGCCAAACTTTCCAATACTACTACAGTGATGAGCTGGTCTGATAAACCACCGGACATACACACAACAACACTGCCAAACTTTCCAATACTACTACAGTGATGAGCTGGTCTGATAAACCACCGGACATACACACAACAACACTGCCAAACTTTCCAATACTACTACAGTGATGAGCTGGTCTGATAAACCACCCGACATACACACAACAACACTGCCAAACTTTCCAATACTACTACAGTGATGAGCTGGTCTGATAAACCACCGGACATACACACAACAACACTGCCAAACTTTCCAATACTACTACAGTGATGAGCTGGTCTGATAAACCACCCGACATACACACAACAACACTGCCAAACTTTCCAATACTACTACAGTGATGAGCTGGTCTGATAAACCACCGACATACACACAACAACACTGCCAAACATTCCAATACTACTACAGTGATGAGCTGGTCTGATAAACCACCCGACATACACACAACAACACTGCCAAACTTTCCAATACTACTACAGTGATGAGCTGGTCCGATAAACCACCCGACATACACACAACAACACTGCCAAACTTTCCAATACTACTACAGTGATAAGCTGGTCTGATAAACCACCGGACATACACACAACAACACTGCCAAACTTTCCAATACTACTACAAAGAATATTGGGTATTATGGTGGGGCGGTCGGTGGTCTAGTGGTTAAGAGACCTGTCACCAATGCGAGAGGTCAAGGGTTCGAGTCCCACTCGGGGCAAAGAATTTTTCCTTCTCGTATGTGGCACCGTTCATTCGCGCTGATCGTCGGGGGTTCTCTCCGGGTACTCCGGCTTCCTCCCCCTCTGCTTTGGAAATGTTCAGCCCACCAAATTTGAAAAAATAAATGCAATTCTAAATCCCGAAATTTAAATAGCTGAGCTGACCCTTCACACCACGTGATTGTAATGTGTTTATGTCAAGTGTGTGAGAGAATGTGTGTGATTCACGTGAGCGTGCGTGTTGGGTTCAGTTCGCGGCGCTTTGAGCCGATTCATGCAATTGGGTAAAGCGCCTGTACAATACTCATGTTTCATCTAATTTCTCAGCTCAAGCACAGTGCACTGAACCCAACACGCACGCTCACCTGAATCATTCCCTCATACATCTGCCGCTAACATATAACAATGATGCGGGGCGAAGGGTCAGCTTAGCTATTTAAGTTTCGAAATTAGAATTAAATTTATTTTTCCAAGTTTTGTGGGCAGAACATAAGGCAGAGAGAGGAAGGTATGCAGGAGTACACAGAGAGAACCTTCGACGATCGGCCTGAATGAACAGTGTCAAATACGAGAGAGATCAAGATCTGATGCCTCGAGTGGGACTAGAACCTGATCTCTTGAACTGGTGGTGAAGTCGCAACCATTAGACCACCCCTAGGTATGTTTGCTGTTGTTTGACATGTCTCAACCGCTAGACCCCAAGCAACAACAATTTGAGTGATCAGAGCGTGGAACACTTACCGTTAGAGTCTGTGATAAACTTGAAGCAGGCCATCATGTGATGCGAGAAGAAGTTCCTCATGGTAGCGTCCAGGTCAACGTCCGGCCGCACACGAACACCGGTCTGGTGGGAAAACAAAAACCATCGCATCAGAGAAAAGGAATGCATGTGGTTGCATCACTTCGCAAAAGGCATAATAATCTGTTCATTCAAAACTTTCACTCAGCACCTGTGACTGTGACCTTGACCTACTGTTAAATACAACCAAAATTGAAAGCACTGTAGCACTTGATACCATCTCTATATAATCATGCCCAGTTTTGGCTGCCTGATGTTGAAGGCTGCTTAGTAACTTTAAACATTTTTTGTAAGTTTTATCAAAACCCTTTGACCTTTCCTTTTATGGAAACGTCATTCAAAATGACATGCTTGGAAATAAGAATGACGACAATAACAACAATAATCTCATTAAATTAATTTAATATAGGCGATTTATCCCAAATATTTGGCTCAAAGCGCCACGAGCTAAACGCAAAACACACGCTCATGTGAATCACACGCATTCTCTCACACACTGGACATGAACACATCACAATCACGTGGTGTGAAGGGCCAGCTCAGCAATTTAAGTTTTGGACTTTGGAATTGCATTTATTCTTTTTATTTTGTGGACTAAACATTTCCAAAGCAGAGGGGGAGGAAGCCGGAGTACCCAGAGAGAACTCCCAGCAGTCGGCCTGAATGTATGGTGCCACAAACGAGAAAGAAAAATTATTCGCTCCGACTGGGACTTGAAACCTGACCTCTCACACTGGTGACTAAGTCTTAACCACTACACCATTGACCTCCACTACAGGCCAAAAGACCTTGTCACCATTCATCACTGTGCCAAATCTGGTGTTTCTACTATTCATAGTTTCTAAGAAACTGCCGATGTTAAAGTCTGCCACACACAGACGGATGATGGAGGACTATAAAATTTTGTTACACAACCATGAGTCAAAACCTGATATAAGCCCAACAAACCCGACTTACAAGTGACGATCGTATGTCGGGCATCATTTCCTCCACCAGCCTCTCTGTGGCACTCCTCAGGTTGGCCTCGGTGACCTCCGCCCCGTTCAGGACGTTCTCACGCACAAAACGTGACAACGGTTGCCGTAGTCGTGACAGGGGCTGGGTCTGACCCAGAAAGATGTTGAACAGGTCAGTGAACGTAAGATGCTGCGCCACGCACAGGAACGCGTCTGTCAGCAAACCTGCAACGAACAGAATTTGAGATCTCGTCTTCATCAACACCTCTCGTATTCATAGTCTTAATTCTTAACAGCCCATGCGAAAATCGCAGTTGTTGGGCTGCGTATCCAGGGTTTCTTGCTGTCAAATCTCCGACTTTCCTCTCCAACAAAACTTTGAACATAAGTAGGACACACTTGGGTGAAAAGCCCAAATTTTGCGAAAGCGATGAAATTAAAAAACAAGAAAGATCCAGCTCTGTCAGAGTCTTACCTTCACCGGGCACAATACTGTGGTTTTCCCCTAACGACTGTAGAAAGGCGGCCAGTGTTTGACTGGACGGGGAGCCGGACACTGTCTGTGAGGCTTGCTGTCTGATGCCCTGCAGCATCCGCACGAACGTCTCATCCGACATGGGTGACCCCTGGCTGTCGGCTGACGCAGGATTTGATGTAGCGGGCGACTGGAAAAATAAACCGTAGTATCAAGTAAGTTGTACGCTAAGAAAATTCTTATCTTTCTCTCTCCTTGCTCAGCTGATTAAGTTTTGCAACTGTAGGTCATATCAGAGAGAGAGAGAAAAACTGTACATATATATATCCTTGCCAAAACGCCTATTTTGTGGCAAGAATAGCCCAGAACAGAGTGCGATGGCGAAGGGTTGTCGATGGCCTATGCTCCACGTGGAGCCAGGGGCCTAAGTAAGTAAAACGCCTATTTTACTGGTGGGAGGTTAGCATTAACTGGTTGTTTGCTGGAGAGCAATGTACTATGCTGTGGCATCCAGTTTCTTGTGCTTCGTAAAGCAGCTGAGTCGATCAGCATGGCAACCCCCCCTAAAAAGTTAGGAACAAAATGACATATGAGGCTGGTAACTACTAGTTCGTGACTGAGAGGCCAGGTCAATTCCTTGGCCAAAGGGCGAGTAGTCAGTCCAGTCTTTAGAAAAATTCTTGAATGGGTTATTTCCATCAACGGAGGGTCATTTTAACCCTCCCTGTCAAATTCAGAGGGTCATTTTGTAAAACCAATGACGTATAGCCCAAAAATCTCTGTGCCAGATTCTGAAAATCTCTGCATATATGACGCACACTTGTGCTAAATAATGACCCCTGATAACCCTGAACCATTTGGAGCACGATCGATTACCAGTAGCAGCAGAGACAGTGTAAAATCACAACGCTAGTTTATCATCACGGTAAAGGTTCAGGTCTCCATTCTTTCTCTTTTACCAGACAATTACTGTAGAAATGATCCGGCTCAGCTCAGCTCAGCAACAGCAGTGCATGTATGTAGAAATGCGGAGAGGACGGCAGAGAAAAGCCGACGTTAACTTCACGTGCAAACTAGCAACACCCACCTCTCCACCCCCGACTCCTGACCCGGACTGTCCAGTTGAGGGAGGTGGGGCGCCACCGAGGAGCTGAGAGAAAAGGGCCGCAAAGGGGTTGGCGGAGATGGAACCCTGCTGGGTGGCCGTGGTGTTGGTCTGGGCGCGGGTTGAGTTGTCGTTGGCGCTTCTCTGCGGGGTGCCTCCAGGCTGCTGTGATTGCCGTTCAGACATTGGGGGGCCTGTACGGGGGAAATGATTCATGACCACGGCCGGTACAAGTCATTTCTAGCACAATGCACTGTATGACAGTTTCTGTCTATCAACATGTCTAGCACAATGCACTGTATGACAGTTTCTGTCTATCAACATGTCATCAAAATCTTATACAAGTTCCGTTCAATGTGTTCAGAGGCATGACAGGCCCCCGGGCTACACGTTAATTTTACTCCTAAATCAAAGGAACAATAAAGACTCATCTAAAGTAATCTATGAAATGGAAGCATATGAATCTTCTTCTTTTCTTTGTTTTTGCTGCCCCAACTCTTTGCCAGCTCCAGTGGTGTTCCTCCCAGGTCATGGGTGGAATCCACGGAGGGCTCGGAAGCTGGAACAATTTTTATTATGCATGATGATGGAGATGAGGATGATGGTAAGATGATGCTATGGAGGTCCGTGTGGTTTGGGACTGCGGGACAGGACCGCATTCCTCGGGAAGCATATAAATCTTGAAATAGCGCGTTCTTAGTGTAACTTGTTCATTGAATCTTATAAGTACACACTTAGTATCAGAATTAGTAATATTTAGTAATTAGTACATATATATCTGTAACAATCTTGTGTCAGATTCCACAGAATTTATTCCGCAAGTCATGAAAAAGAAATGGAAAGCAGTCATTGTCAAGTGTGACAGATGGTGAGCGTACTGACCTCGTTGCTGTGGCTGACCGAACAATGTGGACATCATACCCGCCATCATGTTGCCGATGTTACCTGGAGCGATGGCGCCGGGATCCTGCGACAAGTCAGACAGACACATCATACAGTGATACAACTACCTGCCCACCCCAAACCCCAGCCTGAACCCCTCACACACACACACACTCATACAAACACACACACACACAAACACACACACACACACACACACACACACACACACACGCGCACGCACACACACACTCACACAAACACACACACACAGAGTAAATTTCTCTCCCATCACAAGATCAAGTAAGAGGACATGGACAGACAGACAGACAGACAGACAGACAGACAATCTCACCTGCACCCTCTGGTCGAACATGTCTCGCACGCCTTGTGTGATGAAGTGGTGAGAGAAACATGGCAGGTAAATGTCCGTCGGCTGCATTAACGGCATCGGCAGCAGGCCGCGGGGAGGGAATGCTGGTGCACGCTGACGGAAAACCGGTATGCGAGCAAAGATGGGCATTCCAGGACCTGGACAAATGTTCACCAGTTGTGCAAGTTATTTTCAGAACGTACAAAGTCAGCGACCAATGGATTCCTCAACTTGTTACTTTCCAAACAAAACACACACACACGCTGCGGACAGGAATTTGGTGGGGTTTTTCCTTGCTGAATATTAAATCAAAGTGACGTGCAGACTCGTTTACGGCACCTGTCTCACCTTATACGCACACGCATGCACAATATTAAGTGTGCATGCTAACGACCTCATTCCATATTAGAGATGCTCTGGACTGAAAAACAATCCCACACCATGCATGCAGGCCAAAAAAAAAAAACAAACAAAAAAAACAACACAAAGTGGGTGATGGCGCAATATAGTGCCATACTGCCCCATGAAAGGAGCACCCCAAATGTCCCTAATCTACTGATCACCACAGTGGGTACTTTTCTTGAGCATCTTTTTCCAACACATACAGGTGACATCAACGACAGCCACTGAATCAGACTACGAGGTCTACAAATACAACAAGAAATTCAAGGAATCCTTGAACACTCACCACCAGGACCACCAGGAGCTGTGGGCCGAAGCCCCGGACCCGACGATGGTGGGCGTGACCCTCTAGTGGCCGACCCTGACCCCGGGGCAGTAGAAGGGGCACCAGATGGTGCTGTAGCGGAGGCTGGCCTGGATGGTGTACTTGTGTTGGTGTTGGACGAGGCGGTTGTGGAAGACGTGGCTGTGGACGACCTGCTGATGATGGGAAGGAGAAGCTACGATTACAGCTTGTTTCACCAGAGGTTTGCCACGCAATGCGGTTTTCAGGGTTCCTCAAACATAATCCCAACAACTCTTCACTTTCAGATGTCTGCTGGAAAGATTCGAGGTTAACTGTTTAATTTTGGCTCCCCTTGTGTGTGTGTGTGTAAGCGCATCTGTGCGCGCACGTGTGCATGTGTGCACGCGCGTGTTGTTTGTCGTTTTCTTTGCTACTTTTTTTCTTTTTTTTGGTATGTTGTGGTTTTTGTTTGGGTGCTACCCTCTTGTGTGTGCGTGCATGCATCTATGCATCAGTGCGTGTGTGCGCATGTGTGCGTGCACGCATGTGTGTGTGTGTGTGTGTGTGTGTGTGTGTGTGTGTGGCGCTATGAGTTGCTTTGCTGCGAGATTAAGCACTCGATAAGTACCGTTCATTATTATTATTTTCTTGTTACTGTTTGTCGATCAACTACAAACCTGGTGGCGGTGGCTGTTGCCCCCGACGATGACGCGTTGCCGGTGGACCCCGAGGGTGCTGCCGCCCGGTGATGCGTGATGTTGATGGTGGCAGGGCCCATAACTCCCATGGCCGGCATGGGCCCCGCAGGCACGGGGACCACGTTCACCTGAACCGGCTGACCCTGTCTCACGCCTGAACACGTAAACACACATGGGGCATTTACTGATCAATGTCTCAGTACGTTTGTCAGGCACACGACAACACTGTGGAAAACTTCTGTTCAAATGCACTTAATCCGTGCAACAGCCACTTGGGACAGAATACAGCGTCTGGAACCATTCTGGGGGACTCACATGGTGTATATCTTGTCCTGTGTAGGCAGAAAGACGAAGTTCTAATCGGTGGCTATTTTCAGTGACTTGGTCGTATCAGCGAGTAGTATATATGTATGGCAGCGTTTGGCAAAAGAAAGTCATAAATTTCTCTAGTGATAGAAGCCCCAAAGTCACAAAAATGGTCAAAATGGTCAAAAGGAACGTGTATTCATTCAGCTAACAGCCTCAGAGCATTGTAGGTGGCAGTATTTCCCCTCACAACTCATCACAAACATAGAGAAAGATACCAGTTAGCAGACCACACAGCCTTGTTCGTGATGGTCAGTTACCAATGACTGCAACAACTGACCCATGGCTTCGTGTCCACCTCAGACATCAGCCACAGAGCAGTCCGTTTTTGACACGTCTGATTACTTTCTTACAAAGATGGACAGATGTCCTTTGGGGTCACGGTGGACCATCAACACCCCCCCCCCCCCCCCCCCCCCCCCCCCGTCAGGTTCAATGAGTTGGCCTATCACCATCTCAACTCCTCCACCCACCACCCCATCAAGTTTTTTGACCAAACGGACAGAATCGAGTGTAAGAGGAAACATCAGGACCCACACACACACACACATACACTGCATTTTACAATTTCCTCGCTACATAACAAGGTAGCAAGGCTGGAAACTTTCTTCCCATCAAAACAAAGCAGCAGCCTCTATCATATGCCCCCTCCCCCCCCCCCCCCCCCCCTACCTAAAGGTCTCCAAGAACAATGACAAACAAAGTGAAGGCTGTGCGTGGCTGTCTCACCGTGAGCCTGCAGAACGGACTGTACAATGCTGTTGACGACGTCGCCCGTCAGCCCGGGAATAGAGGGCATGCCTGCCATGTTGATACCGGCGCCACCTGCTGGGCGCGAACCCTGTGACTGTGTTTGTTGGGTGCGGGTGGAGGAGGAGGTGGCGGTGGTGGTCTGCGCTGATGTGGTTGAAGCAGCAGTGGATGCTGGAGCTGAGCGCGAGTCTGCAATCAGAAGCAGTGCGACAGTGGTGGGTTACATCACGACACTACAACATCATCGATCATCGAGGGAAAGTTCTATCTGTGGCTCTGTTTGATTGACGACACCAGTAGGACGACGTACAGTGCACGTCCTTCCAAACTGTATTTTTAAGTGCAGTTATACAGTAAGCTTCAAGAGTTACGCACAAAATCTTTGTCAGGGGCTGGGAGTGAATCACGTGACTTCGGAGTTGGATACGAAGGGGATTGAACTGGTAAGAGTTAAGATCACAATTCCTTCAACAGCACCGCAGGCGTTACTAACCTAGATCTGCCAAGTCCTCATCCATATCCCCTCCGTCATCGGACATGACCACATGCGTGGATATGCTGTTGACGGTCACAGAGTCTGGCCCGACCTCCACAAAGACGTAGGGGTCCTCTCCAGGGGCTGGCGCTCCCATCTCCTCCAATGTGCTGTCTCGAACGCTGTCTGGCGCTGGTGCCGCCGAACCGGCCGACACGCTGGCCGACTGCGACGACGATGAAGTTGACGATGAGGACGATGAGAAGGTGTGAGTGGTATGACCGGCAGTGGTGGTGGTGGCTGACGGCGAGTGCTGTGTAGGCTGGGTGCTGGACGTCGCCGTCTGGGCCGAAGCGTTGTTGTTGAGAGCGGAGGAACTGCCACTGCGCTGTGAAGGGTTGCTATTCTGGAATGGTATTTCGTCTGTCTGTTAGCGACAGCCTGACCAAGCATTACGGAGTTATTTCTTTTTAGTGATGTGTGATATTAGTGCAGGTTTGCAGTGTTATTATGATTTATATGCCCAGCATCCCACTTTTGGGACTTGGTGAACACAGAATCTGTGTATACAGTGTGCTTGTAAATGACTCTTTCTTGCATGTGAGTTTTTTGGATTTTTTTTTTTTTTTTTTGGGGGGGGGGGGGGGGGGGAGGGGTAACTACTTTATTATCCCTTTCGGGAAATTCGAGTTGCTTCCCGTGGGGGAAGCGCGTCGCTGACGTGCAGTGCCACCCAATACCTATCCTATATTTCTTACAATTTTTTTCTTTCTTTTTGCAGTTGAAGACTACCATGGCAAGGTCCTTTGTAACTGTAGGTGGAAACTAATGTGTTTTGGTTTCTTCCACTTTATAACTCTGTAAGCCCAAGCCCAAACCCAACCATCCCCTGCCCACTGTATGATAAGACTGGTTAAAACAAACAAGCCACTGCACACCAATAGGAGCCACTTCAAGCCATTACGCAATGCGTGGACCTTCCGAGTATGCCTGAGGCCGCTAGTGATCCGAAGATTAAAAAAAAAAATTTTATTTGCATGAGCTTGTAATAGATAATGCTTGGTACAGCTGCAGAACTAGTCAGCACGTCAACTACACCCCCCCCCCCCCCCAAACTAATGTGACCACAAAGAGGTTAACTGTGATGTATACAGTAACTGTATCTCCCTACAAATGCTCTCCATCTGGCAATCAGACCAGCAGCCAGTAAGAGGTTAACCCTGGCAATGCAGAGCCTGGAATATTCCCGACCACCGCTACGGCTTTTACAACACGAGACAAATTCATTCAGCAAGAGCAGGGTTAACACGCGACTCTGATGTTTTGCGCGTGAACTACGACACATCCTCTCTCACCCTGGGCTGCGCGTTGATGACGATGTTTTGCGGCTGCGGCCCAGACTGGTAGATGGGAAGGCGCTGGGCCATTAGATTGCGGGGCGGGGGAGGCCCGAGCTCGTAGATGATGTCGCTGATGTTGTGGTAGCAGTGGCTGAGGGCGTGCATGGCTTCGGACACGTGGTCCACCATACGCTGGCGTGGCATGACCTCCTGCACACGAAGGGTTTGGCGTCAACATTATAAACATCACCACACATGCACGCACACACACAAACGTGTATTTGGCATTATCACAGTGATCGCGCTAGGCATTTTCCAAACCGGTACGACGTCACAGTAAACAAACCTACTTGCACGCGAACCGGTAGGCCAGTCACGGAAACCAGTAACTAATTTTGCCACTGAAAATCTGCCGACGAATGCAGTGATAAGTTAATTGCTAACTGTAACTGTTACTGTGTTTGTCAATTATTGAATTAATTAAATGACAGGCGTCATACACTCACTACATCTCGGCACGTCTCTCTCTCTCTCTGACTCAGAGACTTTTTTTTGTTCTCTTTTCCTTTATTTTTGAAACCAGTCCAACAAAAAAAGGAACCAGTAGGTTCTACTGGCTACTGATTTTCCAACCAGTATAAATTTTCCTTTTCAAACCAGTATTTTACCGGTAATTACCAGTTAAATCCATCCCTGTTATCATCATTGTCATTAGCATCATCATCAAACTTGCCTGTCATCATCATCATCATCTCATCATCATCACACTTACCTCTTCAGGAATCTCGGGGTCAGAGGATGCCAGATCACAAAGACGCAAGATATACGGTGACAACTGTTGGTGCATGTTCTCTACCTGCCGAAGAGAGTCCGCCAGTTGGCATGGCCGTGCTTGTCTGCACACAAAACGTAAGTTGGCTTAGCAAACACGCAAATGGCCTGTTTAATTTTCTTTTCTGTATTTTAACATTTATTTTTGTTTATATTTATTACAAAGGATTCCTGGAGAGCACCCCCTCTTTTCGTTTAAGATTTATTGCAGTGTGAATTTCTTCCTCTCTGACAAGTCGGTCACACCTAGTCTTGATGAAAAAACAAACTTAAAATCTTACAATTCCATCTGACTAAAGGCCGTTCTTAACCGGGCAGACTTTTGGTTCGCGAACTAGGTTCGGAGAGTACGGCGAACTAGGTTCGCGCACGTTGTTTCTTAACCGACCAAATACTTGTGCGGAAACCCTGGTTCGAAAGGTTCGGCGAACTAGGTTCGAGGACTGCATAGCGTGTCGTGGGAACCCTCGCGATCCTTTGGCCGATCCTGCGCTCTGATTGGTTGCTCGGGGAGAGCTGTTGTGCGCATGTACAAACTTGAGGAAAATGGCGGACGGCATCGCGGCTATCGACTCACTTCACATTTCCCTCTCTTGCGCTCTTTTCCTCTTATCTCCTCTTCCTCGGCTTCCAAGAGTTCACTCAAAAGGATAACTACCGCAAATGCCTGGTTGTCTCGATCTACGAAGGTGGCCATTTTGGTTGTTTACGATTGTCTCAACTTCCGAGTCCGCCTTGTTCGGGCGATGACGTATGCATATCATTAACGGTCGGTTAAGAAAGAGAACTAGTCCGGCCGAACCTCTGGAACTATGTACGTGTGTGCGCTTGCCCTGTTCGTATACAATACACAGTTCGCCGAACAAGTTCGCCCGGTTAAGAACGGCCTTAAACCAGATGCCTGTCCGTTCATAGATTTACGAGTATGACAGCGTTAGAGGCTGGACAAGAAGAAGTTAGTGCAGTGGAGAGATACAAGACATTACACTGTGCCTGAAGCTCCACTCAGAATGTGTAGTGCAGGATGACAAAGACCAAGCTGAAACTTACCCTCCGCTCCAACAGAACTATTAAACGCCTCTAGGTGTGTATTAAGAAGAATTTGTCTGACCACAGGCAAACTTTCTGTCAACACTTTGCCTGCCGTTTGTTGAGCAATAAAGAAACAAGAGACTTCAGTCTACACACCTTGACCCAGTTTCTGCATTTGACTGCGTGCCCCCAGCACGAGACGCCTCTGGCTGAGTTTCCCCTGGCGCAATGTCCTCCTCTGACGGTGGAGCATCAGGACCAGCGCCCCCTTGTGGTCTGGAATCTTCCGTGGGAGTTGCTTCCTCTCCTGCATTGTCTGGCGTCTGTGACAGCTGGTGACAGGAAGAAAAGTTCCATTTTGTGGTGATTGTTTTTAGAACCAGACCATGTTGAATTTTAAATCACAGGAAACAGACATTCTTACAGTAACAGTAGCACGCGCACACAACACACGCACACTGACGTAGAAGGTATCCACGTTGGTCACCACTGAAATTCACTGATTTAGAGCAGCCTGATGTGAATGCAACCTGATGTAATATAATATTGGTATCTACCCTTTTATAATTTCACTTTTTAGGTGATCGAAACAAAATCTCATGCCCTATGTCTTTCAGAAAAATCTAAAACCTGTACAAAATACATGTCCAAAGAATATGTATAGTATAAACACCAACATTTCCTGCACCATTGCCAATGTGTATATCATATAAACACAAAACACCTGAAACCTACCCCCATTAAAAAAAAACCAACCAACCAAAAACAAACAATGGCACAAAGAAATAAACAATAACCACCACCAAAAATTGAAGAAAAATCATCAGATAGCACGGCAGAGACAGCCTAGAATGGCACTGTAAAGGTGGAAGTGCAGAATGCCTAAGTGTGTGGTAGTTGAGGCCCATGCTTACCACAGCTGGTGTGTCCCTTGACAGGGCCCCAGTGTTACCATCACCGGGGGATACAGAATCAGTTGCTTGTAACCTCTGAAACCACCAATTACATTGCTTTCCACTTTACAGGCAGGCCAACAAAACAAAACAAATTATCCTGTCGTCACATTTCACAAGCCCAAAATGCATACAAGTTACAACTGTGCAAACAAGATTTACATTTTACTTGATATTATTCTAGTTCTTATATTACTGTCTTCATAGTAATAGAACCTTCATAGGCCAAGCTGAATTTCCCACGTTCAAAGACAAGTTTTGTGTCGTGTAAACTCAAGCCACTGTCATTCTCTGCACAGACGATGATGCATGTCTAACAATGACATAGGGAAACATATTTGTCATTGATACCGACGCGTATGGTGTGCCGGAACGCATTCTCACCCAAGAGTGCCGTCTGTGTGTGTGTGTGTGTCTCTCTCTCCCTCTCTCTGCGGGCCTGTATCTCCAAAAGTTCTCAACCAAATGGCCTAACACCTGGCATATATATCCAAATATTTTAAGATTTTAGGAGACAACCTCCAAGTAATTTGGAATCATGACAATTTATCAGCCTCTCAAAAAAAGTTGGTTGTCGCCTGTTTTCAGCTGTAAATTTTGCTTAAAATTAAATCACTCACACGTTTAGGTTGGTGGCAGCATGAATTACAGGCTATGAGCAGATGAAAGTTTGGGACTAGTGGCTCCCATACTTCCATCCTATCGGGAAGGCCCCTTTTTCACTCCCAATAAAATGGAATTTAAGTTTTCCTTCAGAGAAAAAGGCAAACTGAAAGGACTACATGTAGTGATTAAGAAATTAACACGGACAGCCTTCTCCCTTTCAGTGCCATTCTAGATGTGACAGACAAATGAGGCTTCATGGCTAAACACTGAAAGATGCTGGGTTGCACATTTAAGTCGGTCCCAGGACATTGACCTATAAAAATTTCAAATGTCCTATTCTTCCCACCTCAAGCGGACATTTGTCCTATCAAAATTTTTATTGCCACTAAGTGGCCAGGACACTGTGTCCTATCACTTTGCTGTTTCCTGGACACTTTGTCCTATAGAAGCTGTGGAAAATGTGCAACCCTGAATTTTATTTAGGTGGTGTAACATCATAAATGACAGAGTATTCAATACAGGCCATAGGGCTCGGAATCAGCTTGTCTGTTTGAGAGTCACTTAACTGGCAGTTGCAAACACTGTCTGCAAACTAAGGTAAAATAAAAAAATAAAGTGCCAAATTCTCATGAATGATCAAAGATTTCATAGACCAACTTAGTTTTTCTTCTTCTCTAAAGACATTTTTAATCGAATTACGAGCTGCTGAAGCGTCTAGCTTTTCAAAGCATAAGGCTGTAGACCTTTCATTTTTGTTGTTGTTTTGGATGAAACCATTTTAAAATCGCAATACATCCGTCACAACTGAGCGGAAAACTTTTCGTCAAATGCGCTTAAATCTGAGCATCAGAATAAGTCACCTGGGACACAATATGGCGTCTGAAATCATCGCGGTGACTTCGACTGGTGCATATGTTGTTCCACCCACGTAGAAGCGTACTGCTTACTGAGCAGACGAGGATTATTTGGTTGCGGGACGAATGCCAACTAGACAGTGCTCACTGGTGGCTATATTTAGCGATTTGGTTGTATCGACGAGTAGCACAGGTATGGAAGCGCTAGGCAAAAGAAACGCATCTTTCTCTACCATTACCAGTATTAGAAGCCGCTAAGTTATCCCAATGGCCGAAAGGAACATCTACAGGTTCATTTGGAAAACAGCTTTAGAGCTTTATAACCAGCAGTTTTCTCCTCGATCTCATTACAAACCTACAGACTTCCTAAAATCACAGCAGCAGACAGGTTTGCATCTGCCGTCGCTACGCTTCCCACCACAACACCATCACCAACAAAAAGCTTGCCCTTCCCACACAACATGCACGCACAAACACACACACACACACACACACACACATTGACATAGTCACAAATACACACACACACAACCGCCCTCACCTCCAGTCTCCTCATGGCTTGCTCCGCTAACGCCAAGTTGCGCTGGATCTGAGCCAGTCGCTGAGCGGCTTCTGCAATGCTGTTGCTGCCTCCAACCGCTGTCCCACCACCTCCTCCTCCTCCTCCGCTCCCGCCATGCAGAGAGTGACCCCCTGAGCTGGCACTGGTACTTCGGGCACCCGCACCCCCGCCACCACCTCCACCAGCAGTAGTAGGTCTGGAGGCTGCAGGATGGGCAGCCCCGAGGGTGACGGGGGTGAAGTTGATGTGGACATTGAGCGAACCCCCTCCCGGACCCCTCTCAACCTGAAACATGGGAGGCAGGTCATCGGTGTCTTCAGTTGTGTTACCAAGGAGCAAAAACAAAAAAAGTCAGTTTTGATGTCCTACCATCCCACTGAACACCCTGTGTGCCAGTGTGGTTAACGACAAACTGTTCCAAAACATAAGTTGGCTTAGCAAAGATGGACTTAGCTGGTTTAACTCCGTGTGCAAGTTTCCCCAGCTACCCACAGTCAACAACAACTCACCACGGGCACTTCCAGCACGTCTGGTGGCAGTGTGAAGGAGCCGAGCAGGATGCTCTGTACGCTGGGTGGATGGTGATGGTGGTGATGGTGGTCGTGTGGAGGCTGCGACCCCGTCTCCGAGTCCGACGATAGGGACGACGGAGGTGCACGCTGCACGACGTGAATCACCTTCCCGTGCACATCTGCACAAACACAGAACTTATACTTTACTACAATGACGATGAGAAAACCTTTTTGCACTACTGCATTCTAGCACTTATTTGCTTGATTCAGTTTGGTGACACTACCATCACTTCTGTTGGTCCCTTGTATCTGACAACAGAATTTTAAGTATTACATTTCCCCCTTATTTCACAACAGAATAACATCAAATTTCCCTCTTCCCATGTATTTCACAGTAAGAAATCAGATCTTCCATACTGTATGTAACAACAGAAAGACGTTTCCCCTGTACTTCACAGCAAGACATCAGATTTTTCACTGTATCTCTGACCCCCCCCCCCCCCCAAGTTATTACTAATATTAGTACTTACCATATTCCTTCAGCGGTTTCTCATCTTGCAATACACGGCCATGGAATATCAGTCGCTGTGTATCAGCAGGAATACCCTACAGTTGAAGGAAAAAAAAACAAAAAACACCTCATATATTATAAACATATGAAGGTAAGACTTACCAGTTGTGCTTCACTGCTTGTATCAGTCTTACATAAATTTATTTTTATGGTTGACCGCACCCACTTGACAACAGTGGCAATAACTACAAGTCCCGCAATGACTACAAATAGTACAATACACGTTTAATGCTCACAAATCATTTGGAGGTGCTTAGATGATGTTTAACAAAATTCTGCTTACGCACAAAGCTACAGTCTCAGACAGATGCTGGAATGCTTTTCTGACAGTGTTTTGCATGCAACTACTCCAAAGTCTGAAATGTTGCTATCAACTTACAATGGAGTTTGCTATCTTCTCTTTGAACTGTCCAACCGTCGTCTGAAAACAAAACACAATGAAAATATTTCAATCCCTGCCTGGTGACAAGTACCACGCCCAGTAATTGTTCAATTATATATGTACACAACAACAACAACAACCCAAAACAAAAACAAAGTCTGACTGTATAAATTACTATAAAGGCGTCAAGATCATCAACAAGATCATCAACAAGATCATCAACAAGATCATCAACAAGATCATCAAGATCATCAACAAGATCATCAACAAGATCATCAACAAGATAATATAAAATTTGACTGCTCCTGTTTGTTTGTTATGGTCCTTTTGTTTGCGTCCTGAGGAAGGCGAAAGCTGAAACGTTGACCTGTGCCGTCCTTTGTGAAAGGTAAGTGGTTCTTGTCCTTTTTTACGTCGCTTTTGTTTGTTTAACTTGTAACCTCTTTGCAGGCATTACCGTTTCCTTTCCTCTTTGTTTGTTCTTGTTCTCGTTTTCTTCATTATGATCATCACAAGTGTCAATCAATCAGGGCTCCCTAAAAGCTACAGACCTAAAGGGTCCACTGACCCCCAGTTCAAAATTTTAGGGGGTCTTTGTACCCCCACTTTCAATTTTTAAAGGGTCAGAATCATTTCTCAAGTTTTTTTAGTGCATGGAATTATAAATTCAGTAAATACTGCTGAACACATAAGGTGTGTGTGTGTGTGTGTGTGTGTGTGTGTGTGTGTGTGTGTGTGTGTGCAAAACTGAATTTTATCAACTTCAAATCATATAATTAAATGAAGTGGGTACTGTCCGTACAATTCAGTTTTGTACACTAAGTTTTGCTGCTCTGTGCCGACCGGCTCTGACGCGACGTCTGAATCGTAGCTATCTCATCTGACGCCGAAGTGCACCCGCTGCCGGGCGAGGGCTCGAGCCCCTCCACAACTGACTTTTTCACTGACGAAAAAGTCTATAGTCTTTTGAACTTTCACTTTTTTCGGTGGCATGATTCGTCACAGAGAAAACGAATCCGATCGGTAACAAGAGCACTGACTCTAAAATCTTTCGTCCATGGTTTCGACATCGCACGTACGCCGGGTGCTTCGGTGCGCAGAGGGAAAAGATGGGGCACGTTCACTACGCGCGAGTGGCTGTATAAGCCGCCGACCTGCAGCAGTAGACAGTTAACGCCTGCGAGCGTTAAACAGAACCAAAAACAGAACCAAACTGAACGCGGCCAAGGCAAGGGAGCACACTCATTCGATCACAACAAGCCTATAGGCGTACGCACGGTAGTGCAGAGGTAGTGCGTCAAGCTACGCACAGATCGCGTTCATAATGCTTCAACGTACCCTCTCGAATTTTTTTTAGTGCGTAAATTTTGACTTCAGTGCGTAAATTACGCACAGACGCACAGTTTAGGGAGCCCTGATCAATATCAACAAATACACCAACAATTGAAAAAATACACCAAGAAATAATGCAAAGGTTGACATGAAAATGTGCACATACGTCTTCAGGCGTACTGAAACTCTTATTCTGGCCATCAAGGGTTTTGACTGTGATGTCCAGCATTGTGCACTGACACTCACTCTTCCCTTATCTCCTGCGTCTGTAACTAGTGTAAGTTGTAATCTGCAATACAGAGAAAACAAAGTTCATTATAAGAATATTACAATAAATCTTTCACCAGCACTCAGCAAGTAGAAACAGCAAACCCACTTTCTGGAAAGCAAACGGCTCACAGACAGATGTATGGAAACTTACAATAATACTGCATGACTTAATTTATGGAGGGCGAAAATGGACACAAAACTATAAAAGGTGGATAGACGAAAATCGTATTGATTTCTATACGTCTCGCCAGCTTTACGAATATGATACGTCCTAGAAAACCATAGAACTTGCACAGAAAATCAACCGCATCGACCTGACAAAATTTCACCGAAAACGAAACAAAAAACAGTGTATCTGATGAGATAATGTGCAACCTAACAGCCGGGTCTGTCTCCAAGTTCCAGAGGTAAGCTGGAAACGTTACGTGATAGCGGCTATTGAAAAGTTTAGCCAATGAATTCATACTTTCTTACAGTCTGATCCTTCTACAAACCTATGATACGAATAGGTAATTCCTGTGCAGGCGCATTTGCCCGCAAAGAGAGTTTTCGGTGGATATGACGAGAATCTTTTCTGGGGGGTCTCGTTACCGGAAGCAGAAACGCGTGGAGCACGACATATATTGTTGACAATATCAGAAGGAATTAAGGAAGAAAAAACGTATTTTCACATGAAATGACCGTGTTTCAAAGATTTTCACCCAGAACACACAATACAAAACGGGCTGTTGAATTATGCGCCCCATAAATATAGCACGGACGTTTGCGACATTTCGTCAGATCCGCTTTCCAATTGCAACACCAAACGACCCATATCCAGTTCTGTCTCGTCACCGTTTACGCATTATATTCATTTTTAGACACCAAGCTGTCTTAGCACAGGCTAACTTAGGTATTCTGTTGTGATAAATACTTAAAATGGCTGAGGCTGATTGGGAAGAAGTAACTTACATCGGACACAGGGCCAAGGCAAACCAGCAGAGGTCTAAACAGGTTTGTTGCCAGAATGTCCCCTTATTTCGCAGCATGCACCACCAACTTCGTTTGTGATGATGAGTCGGGTAGTGACGAAAATAATCCTAACACAACCCTTTATTTTTTTCTTCTCATTTCTGTCCCTTGATTGTACAGATGCACAAACGCTTCTTTTTTTTTATTTTAAAAAAACTTTTTGCCAGTCAGGAAAGCCACGTGTTTTCATGTTATGTTCATCAACAACACAAAACAAGTCGCATCAACTCAAGCCTTAGAAACATTTTAATGAACATCGACAAAGCCCTTTTTGAAGTAAGCAGTGGTTCACAGAATACACTTTTTATACAAGTATGGAGGCCAGTTTATCTGAAGACAGTGGTGTTTGAGCTACAGTCATCAGAAACAAAAGTAGCGTTGCTCAACTTGCTGGGACAGAAAACAGGGTGGATCATTATCGCTCACTTGGTCTAGTTCGTCCGTTAGGGAGTGCAAATTATACCAGTCATGTGCAGTAGGGGCAAATAAACTCCAGTCTTGCACTAAAGGGGGGCGACTGTATCCCCGCAACGCAGGAGGGGGTGCAAATGTACTCTGGGGTCTGGCGAGGTGAAGTCGTGGCCGCTGACTTTGTTCTACGACTGTGTTATGTGAAATATCGACGGAATTGACTGGTATACATTTGCACCCCCTAACTAAGGGCCGTTCTACACGTGGCAAGTTTGCCCGACAAAAGCGGGTTTGCGGCCCCGGCAAGTCGACGGCAAATGTACAAGCAAGCTGTACAGTCTTGCGGCCCAGGGCTTGCCGCGGCAAGTTTCGGATAGAACGGCTTTCTATTTTCTCGGCTTGCGCCTGGCAAGTGCACGCGAGGCACCCAGGGAGCCCCGCAGTACGGCCAATCGCATGCCGCGTAGTGGTCACGCGGCCAAATTAAACAAAATGGCGTCAAAGACCTCCGTATGCGCCAAGCGAATGTCGCTGCAAGATCCACTTTCTCGCCCAGATCCGCTGTTTCTTCCTGTTCTGCAGCAAAATAACTGCAGCTGCTGCAACAGCTAATTCCTCCTCCGAACTTTCATTCACATGTTCAGCTGAGTCTGACTCGGATTCACTCGCGACCATGGCCGGGCGAAATCGCGCGAGGCCCCTTCCAAATATGGGGCTGAAAGGGTCACACGAAAGGTCAATCAGCCGACTTGTGGTGCGGAGGTTCCCGCGTGTAGAAGCAGCGGCGTTGCGGCAGACAAACTTGTGGGGGTAAAAGTCGAAGGGCGGCAATTTGCCGCTTGTCACGTGTAGAACGGCCTTAACAGGTGAACTGTGCCAACGGAGCATCATTATCCCATGGCAATATCGTACAGTGTGTATGATGTTGCTGGTGACAACAAAAGTTGAAAACTGACCATGCAGTCTGAGGTCACACTAAAACTAACACTAAAGGGAGACAGTAATTTGAGGAAGTCACATTCCAATTTTGCGTTTCACTACTTATACATTTAGGTGTGGGGAAAATCCATAAATCTGTAAATTGCGCAGTAGATAAAATGTGATGTACTGTTAATAACAAACTAAGCAACAGAAATGGTTGTCTCAACTGATTTTTTTCACAATCCCATTTTAAAAATAACTTTATCTTTTGTTTGTGTCAGGCGATCAATTCTGCTATGAGGACTGGTGCTGAAGTTGAAACTTCCAAAAAATGTAAGTATTGGCACTGGTACATCTCCAACTTCATAGGGAGACTTTTTATTACTAAACCTTACACATGCATAGCATCCAGCATCACTCGCCAAGCCTTGACATGGAACCCGCAGGGAAAAAGGAAGAGAGGCCGGCCTCGCAACAGCTGGAGGCGGGACACTGAGGCAGAGCTATGCAAGCAGGGGATCAACTGGACTGGAGTGGCAAGAGTAGCCCAGAACAGTGCGATGGCGAAGGGTTGTCGATGGCCTATGCTCCACGTGGAACCATGGGTCTTAGTTACACATGCATGATGTGCAAGAGAGAGAGAGAGAGCACATGAAAGAGCAAGAACATTATTATTGACGTAAGGATTGCGTCAAAACCCTGATGTCATTTATTTTGTATTTCTTGTTCCCCTGATGAAGGGCCCGCTGAGGGTCCGAAAATGTGGGCTCCATGCTTTGTTCAGAATAATAGTTGATCACAGCTCTCAAGGAGTTTCTTTTCTAGTTATTCTACGTGGATTCTTCCATTTAAAACTCTTTTGGGGATGTGCGGAGCCAGCATGACTTTCTTCGTTTTGTAAAATCAGTATCAGTTGTAGGCATTTGGCTCACTAGTCATAGCGTGCATGATGTCAAAACACCAGCACTCAGCACCTCAGTCAGCCGTACAGTAATGCAGTCTCATGTAACGAGAGAATGTTTACTTCAGTTTGCAACTACAAACAGTCTTTGGGATTTAATGTGTTCACATGTTCATATGATAAGTCATTTTTATATTATTTTAATGTTGGTGATTACATTATCCTAGAAATTTGAAAGGCAAAGCCAAACACTTGTTTTCAAAATTCATTATGTGTATTTTGGGGAAGGAGGGAGGTAGTTTTCTTGTTTGTTTTTCTTAGCGTTTTATGGGAGTATGGTGTTGCCGTGTGTGTTTCTGTTTTTGAGTTAATTCAGTTTAGCCTAATTGATGTGATTCCAATTTCCATTGTGTGCAGTTACCGCGGGTCAGAATAAGCAGCATTCAGCATCCAAGAACACGGCCAAGCTGGACAGAGAGACGGAGGAGCTTCACCACGAGCACGTCAGTCTCGACGTAGCTAAACTCATCCAGCAAGGACGTCAGGCCAAGGGTTTGACACAGAAAGATCTGGCACAGGTTAGGCCAAAGCACATGTATGTATGCATGTCATTTCGAATTTAAGCCCATGTTCTCACCTTCATCTGGACTCTAAAAAAAATTTCTGAATGGTTTTGGTGGTGTACATCTTACCACACAGAAACCTGCACAGTTGCAGCATCTCACACACTGGCATTTAACCAGCAGAAGATTAGTGCGAAGCGAAAGCTTGACTTCTGCCGGAGCATTGTGGTCGCTCGCTGAAAAGAAAAGGTTCGGGTCACTTTAATCAATTTTGCATTTAACCCGCCACAGAGCGTGGTTTTGTTGAGCCAAAGATGGCACCCTATTGCATCCGAAGCTCTACTTATCAGTAAAAACCTACAAGAGTAACATTTCCAAGACCGAGGTTGTCTTCTGTGGAGTTAACATTACATCGGAACATGTGCATTTGACATTCTGTACCATGCATTGGTACTTCCTGTCCTGCTTTGCATACACCCACAGACACACACACAATCATCTCTCTCTCTCTCTCTCTGAGTCTCACACACCCACACACGCATACACAATCATCTCTCTCTCTCTCTCTCTCACACATGCACACACACACACACCCAATCTGGATTGTGACAAATCTTTATTGAGTTGTTTGGTACAATTTCACACAGGCATCATTTATTCATAAGACATAAGAACTGCTCTGAGAGGCCAGTCAGCAGCAATCAGTAGGTTAAAGTGACTGGTGTTTCTGTTTCAGAGAATTAACGAAAAACAGCAGGTGATCAACGAATATGAATCTGGACGAGCCATTCCTAACAACCAGGTGATGGGGAAACTAGAGAGATGCATTGGTAAGTCTGTCTGTCCTTTCCTTCGATATAGAGCGTGACTTCTGGTGACGCAGAATTTTTATGTAAAAAATCTGTTATTTCAAGAAAAAGATGATTTTTTTTATTTTTTATAAATAAGCTTTTGCTTTGCCTAGTACACAGTCAGCTCTGTCATAGTTTGAAATCTGTAGAACACCACTGAAACCTGGGTTGAGCTGGAATTCACATCAGTGTGCCGCTGGACTCTGACCTGACATCGCCTTGTTCAAGCCTTCTCACTCAGCAACTGAAGATTGCTATCAATAGTAAAACGTTTTTTCTTTTTTTTTTAAAACTTTATTGTCCCTTTCAGGAAATTTGGACTGTCGCCACAGTGCAGGTCCACGCACCCAACCTGTGCCGTTTTCAGTTTAGCTTGGGCAGGAAAGCCGGATACCCTGGCGAGAAACCCCGGATGAGCAGCCGAGTAGCTAGGAAAAACCGATATCACATATCACAAGCTTGACTTGGGCTTGAACGTGGCAGGTCATGGCCATTCAGTAGTGCAGCGGATAAGTCCGACGCGCTATGTGTAAGACCACCACTCACCCCTGTTGGTAACACTGAGAAAGTGCATGTTCACATACGATGCGGCTGAGCGGCAGCAGTGTAATTTGATTTTCTGTTTCAGGAATCAAGTTGCGTGGAAAGGACAAGGGCCAGCCTCTGGGTGGAGGGAAAAAGTGATGGTCGGTCACAGAGTTACGTTCTGGGTTTTGACAACAGACAGTACGAGCTTTGGAGTTTTTTTCACAGCATCCTGATACATTTTGTATACAGCAGTAAGAGCCACTGGCTTTCGGTCGACTGTAAATTTTGAAGATCAGTACTGGCACTCTTACCAAACCAAGTGAAAAATTGCTGCTATCCACTGCTTTCATCGTTTGTATCCGATACAAATGGAACTGGTCTCCTAAAGTGTGAATGTAATCGGCATAGAGAATGTGGAAAATTTTATTTTTTAACTTTGTATGGGTAATCAAGGGAAATGCAGATGGCCAACTTGATGCATAAACCTTCTTTTCTTTCCTTGACACATACATTTTATTTTTTATTTTTTTTAAAGTTTGGATTCCATCTCTTCATTTGGTTGTGGCAAATTGTAAATTACACATTATCTAGGTATTGCCAAGGTGACTAGAGGCTGAAGGGTGTAACTATGGTTTCATTTTATCATGCGTGCCATGTAGAGGTCATTCCTCAAGCACATCTCCGCGTTAGTGTATTTTACGAGCTTCACGTATTCAGGATGAAAGTTTCAGTGAGACAACTTCCGTTTGGTGTTGGACTGGCTTCCAACCAGGTTGGGGGCGGATTGTGTCCATTTCGTGTTCTTGTTCGACTAGTACCGTGTTGTATTCTTTTTACCTTGTGCAGAATAAATCGTTCACCTTTTACAGTCTGCGTTTTGGCTTATACATACCATTTTCCTCTTTTTTTTTTTTTTTTTTTGGGGGGGGGGGGGGGGACTCATGCCTGATGCCAGTGTCCCTCTAGTTACTGTTGTCATCTAGAAAAACTGCCTACACTTTTAACAAATTCAAGCCGCTTATGCCTTTTTCCCAGGTGTTAGTAAAATAACTGTTGACTGCATGTGTGTGTGTGTAACCAAGTGGTAGATTAATGTCAAAATAAATGTGATGTAGGCTGTAGTGTGCGCACACACACACACGCGCACACAAAGCCAACGTAATGTAATAATAATGTGTATTGTATAGGCGCTCTACCCAATTTCATGAACCGGCTCAAAGCGCCGCAAACTGAACCCAACACACACGCTCACGTGAATCACACACATTCTCTCACACACTGGACATAAACACATTACAATCACGTGGTGCGAAGGGTCATCTCAGCTATTTATATTTCAGAAATTAGCATTTATTTTTCAAATTTTGTGGGCTGAACATTTCCAAAGCAGAAAAGGAGGAAGCCAGAGAGAACCCCCAATGATCGGCCCGAACGAACGATGCCACATACAAGAAGGAAAATTTTTTTGCCCGAGTGGGGTTCGAACCCCTGACCTCTCACATTGGTGACAAGTCTCTTAACCACTAGACCACCGACCGCCCCCTTTATATAATAAAGAGAATTGATTTCCACCGTACATGCAACCAAAGTAACACGACAAATTTCTGTGATTTTATTGACCGCAATAAGTCGATACGGGCATGACATGAATAATGTAATCTGTGCACGATGATGATGTTCCAGTTAACAGTAACTGTTGCCTCTTAGACTAAATGTCACATCTGCACAGTCGCTGGTCGAGATTTGAGTTGCATGACATGAGGAACTTTCAAACTTCGGCTGAGAAAGCCTTCAAACAACACAAACGTTATGTTCAAATGGCTGATAAACTGAAGACCATGAAAGCGGATGAAACTAGACAGGAGATGCATCAGTCGCGCCTCAGCGGGAACGTTTCCGTGGTGATCCCATCCTTGCTTACGACGTGGATAACGATTCCGTCACCAGTGTAAATATCACGCTCTGCTGCGGAAGTGAACACGTCCTTGACGAGAGCTACAGCCTTGGCCTTGGACAGTGGGACCTGTTTCGCTCCCTCCTGATTCTTCATGCCGATCTGCTCACAGACAGGTCACTTTGTCAAGTACCGGTTCTCACACGATATTTGTAAGAAGGTACAGTACAAACTCGGTTGACATTATGACATTGCTTGCAATCAGAAAGAAGAAAATCAGAAATGATACAAGTTCACAGAAGTTCCCCTCCAAGCAAATTTTTCACTGAAAAACAAAAAGCCTGCACAAATTTCTGTTTATGAAATTTCTTTTAAAAAAACAGAATTTTTTTTTTAACAGATCGTACATGTATATAACCTTATGTTTTCCATAGCTTTATGTCATAAATTTCAGGATGGGGTGGGGGTGTGGGTATTCCGAACAAACAACAACTAATTAAAATACCTGATTATCAAGCAACGGCTGAAGCATGGAACTGGCTGAGCCACCTGCACGATACGACTCGCGCTCGTATGATCCAACAGGGTCGAAGCTGAACACACACCCCTTCCCTAAAAGAAAAATGTGCACGAAAATGTTTATAAAACATATATCCAAATGCTTGTAACAGTGAGTGAGTAACAAGACGAACTGTGTTTGCAATAGTGTGTAAAATCTTTACGCTTGCCACATCAAAAAAGAACCAGCTTTAGTTTAAAGTTACGCAGCCAACCACACCTGCATCTGAGGAAGTGAAGCGATCTACATCAAACACAACACAGTAACAGCGTTATGATGTAAACAAACCTAAGCCACTGACAAAATGAATCTCCGTCAAAATCAAGCTTCAAAAGTTTTTTGTCATATATATAGTATACATGTATGCGTTCATCAGCACCAAGACAAACAACAGATGTAACTAACAGAAACAAGCAAAATAAACAGCAATAATACTATTGTCATTAGCACACCCTACGATTCTAACATAGTGTATCAATGTACCACAACCATACCTTCACTGTCGAGTCCAGCAACAATGTTGTAGACGTAGTAAGGGAAGAAACGTCTGTAGTAGAGAATGGTGGAAAGCATCGCTGCGATGGACGTCGTGTCCATGTCCTTGTTATGAATATGGCTGAACATCTGACAACAGAACAAAATCAATAGAAAAAAAATGTACAACTACATTATGCACTATATAGTTGTCCAAGATTATTCTGCCATCGTGTCACCAACCTGCCTTTGAAAGCAGTTGTCAGGAAAACAGTCTACAAAATGAAATTTCTGAGGGATCAGTTAATCATAGAACATGAAAACTAAAAACAAGGCACTAGTGCGCAAACCATCGCTACTCAGACGGGACTGAGGCTGCACAAAGTTTGTGGTTTGTTGTTTTACTCATGGAGGAAGGGGAGTTAATGCCCTCATTCTGGGTAATCACCCTTGACTTACAGTCCCTGGTGGCTCAAGGGTCATTTTGCCAGCTACTTACTGACAAGAGGAGTAGGAAAACGGCATACTACAGTAAACTGCTAACATGGAGAAAAGATACATGTACAAAAATCAACATTCACACGGCCGGAACCGCAGGTGCCGTAGTTCCCGGGCCTGGTTAATGCCGGGATATTTATGACAGGAAGCGTGGAATGCGGCCCTGTCCCGCAGTCCCAAACCACATGGACCTCCATAGCATCATCTTACTATCATCCTCATCTCCATCATCATGCATAATAAAAATTGTCCCAGCTTCCGAGTCCTCCGTGGATTCCATCCATGACCTGGGAGGAACACCACTGGAGTTGGCAAAGAGTTGGGGCGGCAAAAAAAAAAAAAAAAAAAAAAAAAAATCAACATTCGTACCTTCAGTCTTGTCTGTATGACCTTGGTCAAGGTCAACACATCTCCATGAAAACCACAACTGCCGATAACTGTGTTACCAGTCCTGGATACAAGAAGACAAAAGACACAAATTAATTTATTGAATAAACCAAGAGACAATCATGTTGTGAATTTTCAACTTGGCAATATTATGACCGACAAAAGAATTTTATTTTCACAGACAAAAAAAAAAAAAAAAAAAAAGCAAGAAAGAAAGAAAAAAAGAAAATAAAAAAAGAAGAAAGGGGATATGGAGGAGGGGGCGTGGGAAGCCTTAGTCTCATATACTTGTCTGTCAAACACAACTCCCCAATACCACTTACTAGCCTGAATCATAAAAACAAAAGTGAAATATACACATGTGTACAATTGGAATACTTATCAATGTGACAGTCTTGCAATCGTTGCAGGATAACTTAAGTTCAATGTAGTAATATGGGCCTTCGAAATTCCAAATTTCCGACCTTCCAGCAAAAGATGTTGGGACCACTGCCCTTTTTTGTCTCCAGAATCTGCTTAACATTGAGAGGCCTTGGGGAATTAGGTGAGACTTTGGGTCTGGATGCATGCACATGTTGTAATTCAGAAGGCCCGTATTGAAATTAAATGCCATGTAGTGCTTTCCTATTATGACCTATGCTTATCTATAGATTTAATTTTAAGAATCAAAGGACGTACATTTGAGTTGTCTTTGGTGTGTCTCTTGAGTGGATGGAAAATCCTTGACTGAGCCGAGTATCCGACGCAATGACAGCAAAATCTTCACCTGCAATGGCTAATACAGTGCTGTAACAAAAACAGAGAACATTAATTAAGTGTTTACAAATGGACACAAGCTGTGGTTCTGTGACACTTGCGACTAACTTACTAAAGACAGTTTTTTTTTGTAGAAAGACAGTCTGCTGATCGCTTTTTCTTTCCTCTCTCTCTCTCTCTAGTTCTCAGTCTCTCTCCCTCTGTCCGTGCCACTATATAGTGTGTGTGTGTGTGTGTGTGAAAGTAGCATGAAGCATTCCAAATACTGCCCGGCGATACGAACATTCACCATTGCTAGTATCGACAATAAAACAAACGCATACCCTCCGTTCATGTCATATGGACTGAACCGTGCTTGAATTGGCTTTTCGGCCTGTTGGGTGGGCATTGTCATAAATTCCATGATGAAAGTCCGTCGTGTGAAACCCAGTACAGATTTCTCCAGCAATGACTCTGCAGAGCGGAAGTTGCTATTTCAACCGGATGTGAGAGAATCAACGAAAGTAAAACATAATATTTTTAGCGTTATGTATAAATAAAAGATATTGGGTGATTTAGTTACCCAAGTTAAAGTAAATTCAACGTTACTCTAATTATGTTTACATGGTCTCGTATCGGCGAGATTTGCCAAGGGGAATAATTCTCCTTCTCTGCGACGAAACCGCGTCGTTCTGTGTGCCAAGCATGGTAGGTTTGCATTGCGCTTTACCCTCTCATAGTGCTACTTTTACCGCAACGGCTCGTTTGTTCATAAAAATTGCATTTCGGCAGCTATTCGTCCTCAGTTTTTTTTCTTTGATCCTGATGTTGGCATGAAATGACAAGTCTGTAAAAGGGTACTGATGAACACAGGATGAAATTTGGACGGGTCAAAACACCAATAAGACTAAACGCTAACCTCAGTCTCAGTCTGACATCTCTTAGTCATGGGTGTGCAGATGCTGACGTATATTGCTAAATGCACAAATTTTGATCTTAAATACTCTCGGTGTTCGGTAGTTGTGTTGTTGTATGCAAACTGCCGTGCTTGTAAGTGCAACTTGACTATGATAAGCGCGCAAAGCTTGTGTCAAGTAAATTTATGACTACGCACAAAAACTTACGTGTATGGCATGTTTTCTCTTCCAGTTGTTTTACTCATTCTTCAAGTCCCTTGTGGGAAAAGATGTCGTCGTGGAGCTGAAAAATGACCTCAGGCAAGTACTTGGCTTACAGTGATCATGAAGACATGAACTAAATTTTGTCACTGACACTTGACAGTCTGGATTTTTTAAAGCGCACTCGAAGGAGCCATTGACTGTGATGAATGTCATCTTCCTGTGTAAGTGCTGAAGTGTAACCTTGTAGCATGCATGTGCCTACATATTTGACTGCTGTTTGGCTGTTATGCAACTGCCATTTAACAGTGATGTGACCGGTCCTACTAAAACCTGCCCGGGACTGCCGGAGGCTGCCCGGGACCTGCCCGGTGCTGCCCGGGCCCTGCCCGGGGCCCTGTCCAGGGCCCTGTCCGAGGGTTACGAGACTGGCGTAATGAAAGAAAGTGGATGTGGCCTTAATTGACGACTTTATTTCTTTACTTAGCTTTTGTTTCACACATTTTCCATCTCACGTGTCCAGCCGCGAATTAGTCTTTGTGGCTTGCGCGGCTTTAAGCCCTAAAAACTCACTCACTCACCCCCATCTCACGTGTCAAGATTAAAAAAATATATATATATATATATATGTGTGTGTGTATGTACTCTGCGGTTCTGCCCCTCGATCAGTGTTCAGTCAGCACGGTATTGCGGGTCCACTGTGGTCATTGAGGCTCATTGGTAGATTTCTTTTGGATTATATTTTCAAACGTGTTGTTATTGTTGTCTTCTTATAATGTGTTATTTTCTTATTATGTGAGTGTTTGTGTAGGTTTGGTTGTTTGAGTGTGGTGTGTGCACCGTGCGACCCCGTTGGCCCTGACGGTTCGTGCAGCGTGCGTGTGTCTCAGTTTTGTTTCAGTATTACGAAAGCATCACTGATCACTGATCACCTTCTCTCTGTGTGTGTGTGTGTGTGTGTGTGTGTGTGTGTGTGCTTCACTTACCTTTTCATTTAGACGCTTTGGTGTGTCCTGTACAAATACCACAACAAAGCATCCATGTCACCGTAAGGTGTCCGCCTTTCCCCTCCTCCAACCCCCGCATCCCCCCCCCCCCCCTCCCCAACACCGCCCCTACCACCCACTTCCTCCATTCTCAGTTGTAAACAAAAGATCAGGTTTTGGAAAATAATGTTTTGGTGCTCTGTGAACCAGTGCCTTTTTTTTTTTTTTAGTCTTCAGTTTGACAAAATTGGGAACTACTACTTTTACCTAATTCATTATATATAGATATCTTTTCAAAATCAATTCGCATGATAAGCAATGTATGTACCACCTAGTTTGCATATTACGCAAAGCTGCCTCACTTCAGTGTCTATTCAGTTCACAAATCAGGCAACTGATTTCAAACTATAGGCAACACGTTTACATTTTTACGTATTACGCGCGCACACACACACACACACACACACACACACACAAACACACACACACACACACACACACCATCAGTCTCACACACACACACATACCATCAGTCTCACACACACACACACACACACACACACTGTGACAGACACACACACACTGTGACACACACACACACACAAGTTTAGGTATAGTGAGATGGTAAATACAGCCATAAATTATGTAACCAAGGCCACATCCATTTAAAAAAAAAATACCTCAGCCCCAAAAGTACCTCCCGAGCAGGGGTACCGGGCAGGAACTCTGGGCAGGTCCCGGATAGGTACCGGGCAGCCCCGGACAGTCCCGGGCATGTTTTAGTAGGACCCGATGTGACTGCTGGGTAATTCATTAAAACTGTCATTTTTGCAGCATCTGTGGCACACTGCACTCTGTGGACCAGTTTCTCAACATCAAACTGACAGACATCAGTGTCACAGATCCGGACAAGTACCCACACATGGTCAGTCACTAACTCACTGTCTTTATGTCTGTAGGACTATACTTTTCCTTTATAAGTTCAGACACTTTTTGATCACCAAACATAAATCAAATTTAGAAAAAGGAATGTACACAGCTACTCTCTCTCTCTCTCTCTCTCTGTAAAACATGCACACACACACAAATACACACCATAGCTTTTTGGACAATGGTGGAAAACAACAACCCAAAACACTGACTACGCTATATTTAAAGGCATAGTGGGTATGGTTCACCCATTAGTGGGTGCAAATGTATACTAGTCATGCGCAGGAGGGGCAAATAAACTCCGGTTGTCCACTAATGGGGGCAACTGTATCCCTGCAACGCGGGAGGGGGTGCAAATGTACTCCAGGATCTGGCAAGGTGAAGTCACGTGGCCGCTGACTTCATTCTACGACTTCGCTGGATGTGAAATATTGACGGAATTGATGGGTACACATTTGCACCCCCTAACGGGTGAACTATACCGACTGAGCTGTATAAAGTATCAGCCAACCTTGTCTTTAAATGTCAGGCTGTTTTGTTTCCTCTACTGCACTGCTCTGGCGACCAGTTGTATTGCCTTGCACTGAACCTAGAAGTCAGTAGTGTTGATATATTGATGTTTTGTACTTTCTGGAAGTATTGAACCGAATTTTCTCAAATAACCATTCATTTCCAGCTGTCAGTGAAGACATGCTTCATCCGAGGGTCAGTGGTGCGGTACGTCCAACTGCCAGCCGACGAGTGCGACACTCAGCTCCTACAGGATGCCGCCCGGAAAGAGGCTGCGCAGAACAAGCAGCGCTGATGTTGCGGTCATGACAGACGAGTGTGTCAGGTCCACCGGTAGTGCGGGCTAAGGGCAGTAATGCAGATCCAGGAAACAAAACAGACGGGACTGGTATTATGTACACAGTCAGGTGTCAGCGTAAACTTATACATGAACTTATCGTAGCCTGCTGTCGATGTGAGTAGATAACCCATTGCCACCAACTCCGCTCAACATGTCTTACTCTCCTTTCAGGCTAGCTCTTTCTAGAATATCCTGTATGTTGGTATCAGAAAGGGAGACAGCTTCAGTGTTTCAATCCTTGCACGTGCGTGCAGATTACCTCCCTTTCCTCTGGAAAATGAAAGTGAGTTGGTCTCGCGATTTAGTTTTTGAAATAAGCCTAGTGCTAGTAGTTGACATGTAGTAGTAGTACTTTGTGATCTGGTGTAGGGTTAGGAAGGGCTGGGATGAGAAGCCATTGCATGAGGTTAATGGAGACTTGCGTGAAGTGTCTCCAGCGCAGGGATTACCTTTCTGAGCATAGGAAATAAAAAAGAATGATGGTACATGTACACTACGCAGCACCAAAAGAATGTACAGAATACCGGTCCAGTCTGTTTGCAGTGGGAATGCTTGGAATTTTGAACAGCGAGGAGTAGCAACTACATGGAGAAAATATGTGGTGGGAACAGGACGTCAAACTCTAACACCCACCCACCCACCCACCCACATGGGTGACAGTCAAAGCTGAAGTTGAAAGTGGAAGAGGACAAGGTTGCTTCTTGTGTCGTGGCATTCCGAGAGTAGACGTGATCTGGATGGCATTGTGCTTTTACAAAGTATGAAAGTTTGGAATTTTGTTTGAACTGCCAATGTTTGCAACTAAGGTGTCAGAAAATGAGAGGGTATTTTGAGTTGGCACGTGTGTGTGTGTGTGTGCGTGTGTGTATGAGAAAGGGAGAGAGAGATGTAGATTCTGACTGTGTGTTTGTAGCTCTGATGTTCATGCAGAACTAGGTAGTTCTTGCACTGTTCATATGACTTGAGCAGTAACCCATTTGCTGGTCACATCACATGTTGCAAAGTTTTCATGATTTCCATTTGGTGTTTGACAGTGTGTTTGTTGACGACAGTTGTAGTTGTAATACAGACACTCTTTACCTAAATCCAGAAAATGCATTTCAGGATAGTAAATATAAAACAACATCTTGATTGGAAAAAAGAAAAAAAAGTCTGCTGCTTAGATTCAATCTAGGAAGAGAAAAAAGCGCTGTGTTTAATTTCATTGCATCAGCCATTTGGTAAATGGTTCCTTATTTTAAAAAAAGTAATACTTATGCTTGATGCGTGGTTGTTGTAAACTAATGTTCATTTTATTTGTCAAAGTCAAACCACGAAACAGGTTTTGTGCATCAACAGTTAAAAATAAAAATCTTTTCATGATGATATTTTGTCTAGTGTTCAGTACCTTGTCCTGTGCCTGTTACAGATTTATCATTCAGTCACTGCTGTTTTCTGACCACAACTCCAGTTTGTGTGTGTGTGTGTGTGTTCACTGGTATGAATGCGATTGCAGTCTTTCCTGCAGTCTTGATAAGAGCCTTGCATGTTTACCAACAGTTAATCGCGTGTGCGATGTTTGTTTCCAGTCTTGCAGCAATTAACGCAAAATTTTTTTTAAAAAGGAATAGAAGCCGGGTTTAACAAGTCGAAGCTCACAGTGTCTGTCACGGAAAGCAATGAAACTGGGCAGTGGGCAAGAATGGTATCAGGGGAGCATACTCCTGCATCGTACGTAAAACTCCAAAACATGTTTATTTCCCCTGGATTGCTGTAGATTCACGAATTTTGCTAAGCACAAAATTAATCGCGTGCTGCTTGTTTCCGTACGATACGCTCACTAGTGTGCAGTTTCCAGTCCTCGTGGAGTAAGTGCGGACAAGAGGATATCGTCAAAACAAAACAAAAAAATAAACAAACGAAAAACAGTTGAACAATTGCGAGTGTGTACGTGGGCCTGCTCATGTGTGTCTTTTCTGCTGCATTTTTCTTTTGCGTTTTTTTTGTTTTTTTTTTGCCTTTCTTTTTCTGATATGAACGGCAGTATATATGTCAAAGCTACAGTACTATCATTGTTAATCAATATTGTGTCCACCTGATATGTATAAGTGTGGTGTTTTTGTTTCTGGATTTTTTTTTTTTTTTTACTGATCCCCCCCCCCCCCCCCCCATTATCAATGATCAGCATTGACAACAATGCCAGTTCTGCAAATGGTGTGTATGTGTTTGTTGTTTGTGTGGGTAGTTTTTAGTGTTAACATCTGTCAAAATGTATTTTGATGTGTGTGTGTGTGTGTGTGTGTGTGTGTGTGTGTGTGTGTGTGTGTGTGTGTATTTTCATTGGTTTTCAACGTGTTTGGGCATTTATTCTAGTTGTGAATATGAAACGTAACTCCGCTTGCCTGAAGATAACTCGCTGTCGATGTTTTGATACATGATGTGCACATTTCATAACTGAATACTCGCAACTAGCATGAATGCGCTCCCAAAGTGTAGAGTGTAAAGTGAGCAGACTTTTTTTTTTTTTTTTTTTTGTTGTTCTTTTCCAAAGGAACTAACCAGCTTTCTTTACAATAGCCTCAGTTATCTGCTGTGGTTTCTGACCAACGCGACAGTTGTGTCCCTTCAGGAAGGAAGCAGGACGAGCGAACGGACAACGTTACTACACTAGTGTATAGTGTACATGTTCGTCGTTTTTTTGTTGTTTTGTTACTGTTTTTTTTTTTAAGACAACGCCAAACAGCTGAACTGTTACTCACATAAACTGTATTTACGAAGGTACATTTTTATTTTTGTATTTTCGAAGGTATACATTTTCGTTATACGCACATAATATTTCAACACTGAATAATACTACAACAATAATACTGACAATAATAATTTCTGATAATATATCAACAGAACCTCCCCCCCCCCCAACCCCTCCCCCAAGTATCTGTTTGAACACATGTCAGTCAACCTACACTACAGCTCGTACTATACATTCACAATGTTCATCCGGGGGCGGCATGAGACACAATATACATGTAGCATCGGAGAACATCTTTCTATCTGGCAAACAGCATTAGGGTTTCGAAAACGGCAGTTCTCCATCCGTCAGCGGCGTTAGGAATACTGAAACAGGCTTTAAGACAGTAATGCACGTCAGTTCAGTGAAGTCTCCACGCGTATCAGACAGGCACACAAGGTCCGAGTGTGGAAAACTTAGTCACTGATCAAATGCCGCGCTGAAACTGTCACTTGGGTCACAGCATAGCATTGTGACTGGCAAGTTGTTCACTAGATGTATACCGGATACTGAGCAGACGGCGTTATTTGGTTGTGGGCTCAGTGGGGACAAGCTAGACGGCGCTGAATGGTGGCTATTTTTAAACTCTTCGTCGAGTCCCAGTCTGGTCAGAAATGTATCCGTAGGCCCAAAGAGAGTTGTATTTCTCTACTATTCAGTTAGAGGTCACGACTTGAAAACGGTCGCAATGACCAAACGAAACACTGGCACCCCTCTATCTGGCAAACAACCTTACAGTTTCAAAGCGGCATTTTCCCACCTCATGTCAGCGGCGTTACGAAGATAGAGGCTGTAAGACAACGGTAAATCTACCAGTTACTCTGCCAATGCAACGACCACGAATTCATTCGCTGACGTCAGTTACGGTAAGGGCGATAACCACATCGGCACGCGGCCCACTGACTCACAAATCTGTGCAACCCTCGTTTTCACCCAGGAATTTTTAAAGAGGGTTGTCTGAAGCAGCAGCCCACAAAACTTGATCTCACAAAAACCAGAACACAAAATGAACATAAATTCAGCTACATACATTTGCAGCCCAGCAATAAACAGACATATTTGAAATGGTTAGGATGCTTGTCTGCCGATGCTACATGTCTCATTAGTGATATCAGCTGGACATCATAGTTCCAGGTAAAATAATTAAAATATATGAATGGCACATGCTGACCAGTCAGTCCACAGTAAATACTGGCTAGGCATTTCGTTGTACAGCTGCATAGTACATAGTTAATACACGTATGTGGGTCTCTCTCTCTCTCTCTCTCACTGACACACACACACACACACGCACGCACTCAGTCTCTCTCCCTTCTTTTCTTCTTCTTCTTCTCTCTCTCTCTCTCTCTCTCTCACACACACACACACACACACACACACACACACACACACCCTCTCTCTCTCTCCATGCTAAGTGGTCCAAATGGCACAATGGTACCTGACATCAAACTGGATTTTCCCAGAGAAGTATACATGTACATTTGTGAAGCTAACTGACTATAGTAGGTTACCAGGCTGTTCCCCGCCGCAGATGCAGAAGCATAATTATGGAGCCTACACTCATAATGACGACAGTCAGAACATACTCCTCTGTATATTAGGCATGTTTAGAAGGACTTGGTAAGGAGGATATGGCTAAACAGCGTAACCCATTCACATGTAAATTGAACTCACACGACAGAGGCCGCGCGCGGCTAGGGCGCTGCGATTACTGAGCTAGTGTTACTCCTAACGTGCCTAACTTACATGTAAATTTGTTACGCTGCTCGGCGAAGTCCTCCTTACGAAGTCCTAGTAAACGTGCTTGTTGTCAGTGATCCCAGTCGGTGTACTGATCAGATGACGGCCAGATCTAAGTAATTCAGTTGATATGTACCCCCCCCCAAAAAAAAAAAAAAAAAATCCAGTTGCTGGCAAAGTTTGGCGCTAAGCTGATGACAATTTCAGTTCACTGAACCGACATAAACGCGTCAATGACCAAACGGAATTAATTTCCCGCGGGACTGAGAATCAGTGGAACTGTTTCTGGGCTTAGTATCATCAGTTATTACGTCCGTGGGAGCGAGTAGTGACACTTGTAGCCCATCCGCAATGAATTAAACTAGCTACTGAGTGAAATTCGCTTTATCCGAACTTCGATTTAAGAGAACTTCGGGTAATTCGTACCTCGCCGAACGCATTGCGAATTATCCACGTTTTGGTTCATTCGTATAGTTCATGGGAACACTACTGATACTGAAGCTTTCCTACGGCTAGTCGCAGTTATCTACCTTACTCTAGGGATATGCGTGGACTTGTGGTATATCAGTTATGGCACACGTCACGTATAGTACAAAATACTACACAAACATGACAGCGACCGTTTCCGCTGTACTACCTTTGAGGAGACTGGTTCGCAGTTATGTGTCTTCAGTTCCGCCGGTGTCATTAAGTTGTTGGCCCCCCATAGTAATTGGACCCCCCCCCCCCAACCTCCAGTCCAAAACTAGTTATTACACTACCCCTCCTTTTGGGTTTTTGTTGCTGTTGTTGTTTTCATCACTTCCGGCGTTTATGACCATATTGGAGTCGTGTACAACTCTGTTTTGACCTCCAACAAACAATCAACCAAAACGCACAAAAATAGTTACGACTACAGTTTGTGTTCTTATGTAATAAGGTTCCACCCAAACCAGTAAGTGTCACGTTACAGGAAATTCAGCAAAGCTATAAGTAAGGCAGAGTATTCAACTAAGGATTGAGTCCAACAATTACAGACGGGTTCTAATAATTACACTCTCTGATTATAATTGTTGGCCGGACCCCGAGGGTCCATTAACTTTAAAGTTATTGAACCCGGGGGGGGGGGGGGGGGGGGGCATTGCTTGGGGGGCCCCATTAACTATACCACCGGCAGTCATGCTAGAGTTTATGAATCTAGATTTTACAACTGAACAGACGATTCCAAATGACGTCAATGGACTTGCTGCTTTCTTCCCATGTTTCAGAATCCCGGTTAGGGCCAGATATTTGTGCTGGCCTTTTTCTCGTTGCCCCGTCTTTGATATCACCCTTATGTGGTGGAAATGGACGTTAAACACCCATCCACCCACCCACCCTCCCATGTTTCAGTCATATCAAACTACACATGCTTCCCTCGTTGTAGTGTCTGGCAAAACGTTTGCCACTGTATGCCATGTGTTGTGCTCATCATGCCTCGGGACGCGATTGGCTGAATTCTAGGGGCTCGGCCCTTTGGATTGATAGGAGTGGAGTCGTCCATTTGCATGCATTCAGGCGAAGCGGTGACAGCGTGACGATAATAGTAACAACACGTTTGTGCCCTCAGTGAAAACCAACTCAACAAAAACCTTGACGAATGTACTAAGACAGTAGGGTGGGGCGAACAACAACAGTACAGAGAACTAGTGACAGCGCCACCAGGCGGCCAGCGAGGCACGTTTGGGTTGCCGCCCCTGTGGAACTGCCAGCCACTGCACATAACGTGTCTTGATCTTCACCCAACAACCCGTGTTCTGTCTTGCGCTCACAGTAGTCAAACTTCCGGTCACAGTTACAGGTGAACCACGCCTTCGCGAACGGCACGCCTTCCTCCCTCGACCCGATCTTGTTCACGACGTAATACCCAATGTCTCCGACGAAGCACGGATGCTGCCGAACTTCACCGAGCACTTTCCGGCAAGCGTCGGAACAGACGAGACGCTCATTTGCATAGCAAGCTCCAAGCACTTTGCCGATGATCCGCAAGGCTTCCGCGCTGGGCGGGCGGATGAAGCTTCTCCAGGAGCAGTTGGCGATGGGTCGGTCCCACAACTGGGGCAGCGTGCGCTCGCAGGAGATGAGCGACCGACGGGAGGTGCACCAGGGTTGGAGCATGGGCTGAAGAGGAAAGTAGGTCAAGAAGCCGAAGCACATCTCGTCCGACGTGCCGTCTCCGTAACACACGGGTTGCCCGGATGACGGGCGGTTAAAGGTGCACGTTGTGCGAATTTCGTCCCCCGGATGTAGGGCAACGGGAGGGTCCAATCTGCACGAGATGAAAGAGGTGAACAGCGGACTCAGTCGACGAGTTCTGCTAATTACCGGAAACACCAGCATATCCTAGGTAACAAACCCTAAAACACTGCTAGATTTAGCATGCTAACCCTAAACTTCAGTCTGTTTTTGCTGGTGTATCCGATGTTTCCGGTAATTAGTAAGACTCCCGACTCGACAGTTAGAAACTGACGTCGTTCTCATTATCTCCCCTCTAGAAATCTAGTGCTAGTTTCCTTGTATTCCGCACGGTGGCGCGGCTTTGCATTATCAATGAGGCTTTCTGTCGAAATTAAGGTCTCTCCTTTTACTGTTTTTTTTCGGGGAGCCGGGATAGCCGAATGGCAGAGCGTTGGACTTTCACTGCTCGGGTCAGTCGTGAGTTCGAATCCCGGCTGGCGCCAATTATTGGTGCAGGCCTATTTCTCGCTGCCCCGTCTTTGGAAATGTGGTGGAAAAGGACGTTAAACCCCCAAACACCCCACACCCTTTACTGTTTTTCGTTGTACATCTGCATAGCACATAGTTAATAAACGTATGTAGCTCTCTCTCTCTCTCTCTCTCGACTGGTAGAGACTCTCAGTGCTCGGGTTGTGAGTTCGAGTCCCGCCTGAGGCTAATCATTTGTGCTGGCCTTTTCCCGTCTTGTCCCCCCGTCGTTGATATCACCCATACGTGGTGGAAAAGGACGTTAAACTCCCAAACACCCTCCCACACCTCCCTCTAGACTACACTAACAAATAATAAGAATCCTCAACAAGAGTTACTGTGTATCGTGAGTGACTGGTGACGCTGGTGAGTAGAGTTAGATCCAGACCGACAAAATCCTCCGTCAAAATTACTGAACGTCATGACTGTCATCTGACCTAACAGACCGAATGGTCTACTCGTGTTTCCGGCCTTACCTATGCGCCACCGGGCTGTCATAGTCGTAGGTCTGGTCCCATGCCAGGTCCTGTGCTTCGGTTCCGTTCCGTAACAACTCGAGCCGCTGATGTTTTCCTGCACACACACACACACACACACACACACACACACACACACACACACACACACACACACACACACACACTATCGTCAGCTATATACATTCGTCAAATGATGCTGAATCACAGCAGGATAACCAGACGGTACTGTTGTCGAGATTTTTTTTCTCTCTTTGAAATCAGTTATTCGTGTTTTGCTTCGGGGGGAAGGCTTCGAACATGCCCAGCTCTTGAAACCGCAGCGCCTCCTCACCCAGCCCCACCCCGGGGAAACCACCTTCACTGACGTGAGGGGGGAGGGGGTGGGTGGGGAGTTGAGGGGGCGTGTGGCCTGTAGATAATGTCAATTAACGGCTACAGGGTGAAAGATAATCACAGACATCTCACGCACATTCAAACTACACTATCCCCGGCAGACACTGTATGATCTTTTGCTTGTTTCCCTGATAGCTCAAGGGTGCGACCAATCCGCAAGCTTTATAGTCAGGAACCGTTGGCACGTCTCGGTGTTCACCTACCGAGATAGCTTACGTGGTGGATATAAGGACGTTAAACTCCCAAACACCCACCCACCCACCTACCGCGATAGTGCATGTGATTGATGGCCGTAGTGAGGTAGATGGTGGTCGGTAACATCTCCCTCAGACAGTGCTGAGGACACGTGGAGGTGTACGTCTGTGAGGACGCCGTCTTCTGCATGTAGGACCCAGAGCTGCTGAACTCCACCTTGTCGTCATCAGCGGCCTCAGTCTGGGATTTGGGGTCCACCTGAAACACACGCACAGAGTGATGACGTCACTACAATACATGATGACGCGACGTGAAGTAACACAAAACTTACGGGAAGATAATTGCAGCAAACAGTGTCCGAATTTGGTACACTCGACAAACATGGCGGACGTCGTATACGGGCGGTTGAGTTTTCCTCGTTCGTACAGCCATCAAACGTCAGTGTGTTGCATTCGGAACTGTACTAATCTCTAAAATATCTTGGGCGGACAAACACAGACACAAGCACAAACTGTTCCAATACAAAATTCTCTCTACATGAAGCATTGTGATGGTAGCGAGAGTTTCTTTAAGTTGTTGTTGTTGTAACGTTTACCTCAAGATACACATGGCCGAAGATGAGAATACCCGCGTCATGTTGCCGAAGGTTCGGGGTCACGTGGATCACGAGGCCGGACGAGTCCATGAAGTCTGAGGCCCTGTCAGGGTTGTTCCAGTGAACCTGCAAATTTCGCAGACACGACTGCAGCCTCACGCTGAGAACAATGCCGTGGAATACACTCTGGACAACCACGTCTCACTTACGGTCAACTTTTACGCTATGCACACGACCTGCTGAGCGTGGCAGGCAGCGGTATATATATATGTATAGCGTAGAAGTTTTGCAAAACATCGAGGAAAACTGCATATTCAGAAAACAATGTACAGTAGGTACTACTACTACTACTACTACTAATAATTCAAATTGTGCGGGCTGAATAATCCCAAAGCAAGGAGCAAAGGGGGGGAGGGGGGGGGTACCCGGAGAGAACCCCCGACTACCGTTCAGCAGTCTGACCTGAAGAGCAACCATCGTGTACCCCAGTTTCCCCAACCGGAAGCCAGCCTCTTTGTGGATACAGTCGCCTTGGATGCCGATGGTCCACGTGATTATGACCTCCATGCATCGCCCGTGTGGCACCATTCCGCACTGATAAGGCTCTGTCGACTCTGCCATGTCCTCTGCAATGGAAAACAAAAAATCTACGGTTTGCAGTCCTTTCACAACCACAAGACACCTGGCACAGATATCAGAGACCGACATGGAGCACGCGGCTACCAACTTCCTGAAGCTAGCGGAAAGTACGCCATGGGATCATGGGATCGCTGGTTCTGTGGTGGCTCATGGGTGAACCCCTTCCTCGTTCTATGGTTTCCTCTTATTAAACGCGAAACCTGGTGCCTGGCCAATAATTATCAGTATGGTTTATAAGAAGGGAGAATGAGAGGACCTGAAGATACTACCAAACATCCAACACTATGTTCTGCGTCTCACACTTTCCGTCAAAATTTCCCAGACATCTTACTGTACATTGTCAGGGCTATAAAACCCAACAAGACTGATAGACAAAAGCCGAGTCAGACCAAGTTCTTGAGTGTCCTTGACCCTGACCTGCGTTGCGGCAGCCGAAGAGCAGCATGTGGTGCACGACCCGCGTGTTGTTGAGCAAGGGCTGGGCGGCCACCAGGTGATAACTCTGATCGCTGGGCACCCGGAACAGCATGCACGTGTAGGTGGTCACGGATGGCGGCACTCGCGTAGGGGGGAGCTTCAGGGTCAGGTTTTGTAGATCTACAGACGGAGAGAAAGTGAAGTGAGACTTTGAATCAAATTCAGTAATTAAGTTTAATTTAAATCAATTTGATTCAATTTCATTTTATTCAATCTAAATTAATTCAATCCAATTTAATTCAAACCAATTTAATTTAATCCAATTTAATTCAATTCAGTTCAATCTAATTCAAGTCATTTAAAATCTAATTCAATCAATTTAATTCAATCAATGCAATTAATTCAATTTGTCCGTAGATGTTAATTTGGTGTGCGATCAGAATCTCCTGACAAGGTTGAACTGTTACAAGGGACGCATAACCCTTGCTTTCAATCTTGTCATTACTAAACCACGCCCCCCCCCCTCTCTCTCTCTCTCTCTGGAAAATCTATGAAGTACTCTTGTCCACCTGTATGGACCAAAGTCGTGAGCAACAGATCAGATCGCTTGCAAGCAAAACTGATCAAATGTCCGGCATTTGGGAGTTCGTACAATATCTCTTTGGGGATTCCCGATCCCGCTACCTTTATCTTTGAAGGCGTCACATTCGAAATGTCCCTGTTGACACTGGAGCCAGTGATTGGTTGTCCTGCAGTGGGCGGCGTCAGTTGGTTCGCAGATACCTACAACAAAAGAGAGAAAAAAATGACGTCAGGACTCAACTCTCTCACGAATCATTGCAGGAACACGTGTCAAAGGTTCTGTTGCTAGTTTTACTAAGTTTCAGACAGGGAGACTATTTCTGTTTTGGAACAATTGCGCTGGTGACTACGCCTGTCTATCTTAGAGATTAGTAGAGTCACAAATGCAATACACTGTTGTTTGATGGCCGTGTAACTCAGCCGTCCATAAACGGCGTCCGCCATGTTTTCCTTGTCGGCTGCTCGAACTCAGTCAGCTTCAAGGTCGAGTGTAGTCATCACTGACAATGTCGCCGTCTACTGCAAGTTTGGCTTCAATCAGCTGAACACAAACCTGTCTGTACATGTGTTTGTGCGTCTAGTGTGTCCTAGTCAGTGGTGTGATGCTAGACATCGCCAGAACAGCTCAGAACAATCTGTAAGTCGTACTGGACCTGTAACTGCTCCAAACTCACAGATCAACTTGGGCTAAGCATTATTATGATATTATAAAGATGTGTGTACAATTAGAGCCTTCTCCGGGCCGCCGTTGCCAGGCAACGGACAAAATGGACACTGTTCGCTTAGATCTAACAAAGCATGCTGGGGCTAGCTTGGCCGGTAGCACACGCATCGAATGGATATCTGTGGCATATACGTAGCGGCAGCCTCCGGTGCGGAACTTTCTTTCTTTTGTTTTCTTTTTTTTTTTTCCTTTTTTTTTTGGGGGGGGGGGGCACATCAGGAGTTGTTCATCCGGAAGGCGGTTGCCAGACAACAGTGTGCACATGGGGAACTGGCTGAACACGCAACAAGTGTTTGCCGAAATACGCAAATATCTCTGCTCTTTACTGAGTTTTCGGGACCGCTAGCCAGGAAAAGTTGCAAACTATATAAAGTTTGAAGCTGACTGGAGGCGAAACGAGCGAGCGAGCGAGCGAGAGAGAGAGAGAGGGGGGGGGGGGGGGGGGGGTCGACTCGACTTTTGCATCCCGCAAAAAGCACCACAACAACCACCAAGTCCTGACAAGATCTAATAAATCCTTTTCCGACGAGCGGAGAAAAGGGGTGACAGGCAGCCAAGGGGCATTACCACGTCCAGTAGTTTAAAGGGACGTTATCAAGATGCCACTCAAAATGGTTTCCCTCTGACGATAACGCGTGACCTGCCGACGGCATCTCTCTTTTCCCTACTAATCACCGCTAGTCCTAACTTTTCCTGTCTGGTAGAGGCATCGGCTTCCCCCACCCCTCCCCTGCCTCCCCCTCCCTCCCGTGGCACCTGGAATCAGTATGACTCGAGGAAAGGCCAATACCGCTAAGGGATCTCCCTTCCGTCCCGTGTCACTTAGTTCAACGGCTCGCGCCCACCAGCACTGGTATGGGAGAACTGCCTTCCGCATAAAGCGAAGCAAAACAGATCAAAGGAACAAGATAAATATCACAGGGGTGAATCAAAATGGGCGCGCGTCAGTTTGTGTGTGTGTATGTGTTTTATTTTTTGTGGCTATGGCGTTCCAACTCATAACACCCTCACCCAGGTTCTTACGCTACTATATAGCACCGCGTTTTTGCAAATTCAAAACGCCGCCGAGTAAAGCCGGCCCGCACCGGACAGACTGACGCCGCCTTTGGATTCAGTTTCAGTTCAGTCAGTTGTCGGTTTGACAGATTGAAATGGCCCGGGCCGCTCATCATAGGCCTAGTCAACCAGAATCTGACGTGTACTAATGACGTAACCGACTACAACTTGATCTAAACTGAGATGTTTACATGTTGGTGTTTTAAAATAACGGCTTTATATGAGAGCACGCTGTCGTCGAAACATTTAACTAGAAAAGCGCGTCCATCATGTTTTATGAATCAACGGCGAAGCACATTCATTCATTCACAGGCCCTTTCCTAGTCGCGTGTCGCCTGCTTACCGGAGAAACGACACTCGGGCATGTCAACAAGGATAGCAAAGCACAGCCCGCTGATTGGCCAAAACATTATCACGTGCGCCTGAGAGCCAATCAGCGCCGGCTTAGGGTCTGCAATTAGCCGCGCCAGTACTGACTAGAGAACGCACATCACTGCAGTACTTCTTTTTTTCCCGCCAGTGGCCGGCGCAGGTTTCAAGCTGACATGCTGTTGAATGAGCAGGGTTGCGATTTTCCCAACCGGTGTTGACTGGTGCGCAGGCACACTCCGGCAGTGACTCCAGACAGTTCTACGAGCAATTGTTGCGAAACTGATGCCCTTGGCCGGGTCAGTTGAACCGTCCGTTCTTTCCTCACGAGCGTTCAACTTTTACTGAAGCACAAGCCGGCTGTGACTGACAGAACATTGACGGGTATACATATGATCAATTATTTTGTCAGACAATAATTCAGGTGTGGGGCATTTCCGCACTGGCAAGACTGAGTAACCTTCACGTGGCTGACTGGACTGATTCAGCTCATCACCACAGGTTTTTACTACCATTCTTTTCTTATCGCACTTTCGGCAGGTACAAATATGCTTTCAGACCGGAGCTCAAAACCAGTACGTGCGCGATACCGTAACGAGACACTCCGGCTTGCTAAACCCCTTTCTCTTTCCGTACGCCGCAATAAACCCACGACAAACTGCCTCGATATCATCTTGTGATGGGCAGCCAATGGCTATCGGTCTACTAAAATCCCGCTTGCCACTTGAGTAGCAGTGATAGGGCCCGCCACGAGCGATGTTGGAGAACAGTAAACATCCTGACACGGGCTACCGGCCATGATGGGCGGGCGTTCGGTCACCTGACCTGACCTGCTGGATCCGCGATAGCTCGCTGAGACCCCCCTGTTTCAGCCGCTGACACCAAAATGGAGCAAGATTGTTTAATTTTAAGATTTTTAGGTTCATAGATCGTTCTGAAGGTGTCGAGCATCACACCACTAAGACAAGTGCACAAATGCATGCACAGACAGGTCTGCGTTCGGCGTGTAGTTTGAGCCAAACCGGTCAGTGACAGTGTCAGCCTTGTAGTTCAAGCAGCAGACAAGGGAGACATGGCGGACACCGTTAGTACGGACGGCTGAGTTTTCCTCGATCGCGCGACCATCAAACGACAGTGTGTTGCATTCCGAGCTCGATTAATCCCGTATACAGACTATTAGTTTCAACAGCACATGTGCAGTCAGTCACAACTGAGCACAGCTATTCCAACAACACTACTGAACAACAACAAAACCCACAACAACAACAACAACAAACAAACAAACAAACAAACAACCCCCTAACAAACAACCCCCCAAACAAACAAACAAACAAACAAACAAACAAACACCCCCAAAACAACAACAACAACAAACACCATAATACAAAACAAGTCAATGATGGTAAAAACAACGCCTTTGAATAACTGAAACAAATCATTGTAATTGTCCTGCATTCCCTTCAATCCTGACGTGCTGCAGTTCCCGTACCCGGATGTGTGATGTTGGTGGTGTGGGTGGGTGCCCTCCCCTTCCTCCACGAGCAGGTGGGGTCCCCCAGTTCCTCCCCGTTAGTCCTCCCATCTCCATCAGAGTCACGGCTACACAGTTCAGACGTCCACGTCTGAAACACATGGACAGCGGAACATGCAACAACAACAACAACAAGTTTCTGTGACAGTATGTTAGTCAGTCTGTGTGATGAGGTTCATCTGTGCTCAGTTTGACTGTGACGTGGCTTCCCATCCGCTCGGGTCGTGAGTTCGAATCCCGGCAGGGGCCAAATATTTGTGCTGGCCTTTTTCTCGTTGCTCCGTCTTTGATATCACCCACACCTGGTGGAAAAGGACGTTAAATTCCCAAACACCCACCCACCCAATCCCACCCGTGTCCGACACTGGTCACATACCGAGCCCGGCCTTTTCGACTGAAATGCCCGGTTAGTTTTGTTACCAAGGCGAACATAAATTTTATTTTTAAAGACAAGAAAAAGAAGAAGAAAACAACTGAGGACATTGGAACATAATTATGTACACGCATATTCCACCTCACTCACTCACTCACTCACTCACCAAGTTATGTTTGAAGAAGTCCACCCCGAAAGGGTTCCTGTCGCCCCCACCGGCGGGGGACGTGTGCCCCACCCCAAGCCACGCCTGTCCCTTCACACACGGGTGGGGCACCCTGTTACCGTTCGGGATGTGAGTCTGGTAGTCAGGGAAACCGTGGACCGCGTTCAGCAGCACTGGCAGCACCAACAGGGACAAGTGGATCATGATGACGTCAGCCGATCTGCACACATACACAGAAAACCATGACGTCACTTGTTCACGCGCTGTTAGTTTCCACAGTCCTTTGGGCCTTACTTTATGATAAGACAAATAATGATATCAAGAATTTATATAAATCTTATTCAACACGCCCTAAGAACTTGGATACAGAGCTCTTGCAAAACGTGCCTGGCGGACAACCCCGTGCTTTTCCGACGTGGAACGGTATGTTTGTCCGCCGGGTATCCATGGTATCTCTATTGTCCTGACCACGTGATAAGCAAAGTGAAAGAGCTATGCTATATAAGGTGTAGAAACATAGTTCGTACGCAACAAACTCTACAGACTAGAGTTTGTAGTCCACTACTGAGAAAACACGGTTGATAATCTTCTGTCCGTGACGCATTCAAGTTGGTGCAGCAGGGAACAACAAAGCAAAACTGAAACGAAGATTCTGAAAAGGAATGCGTCTTGCTGTTGAAAAGTTGTTTGCACTCGGTGAGTGCTTCAAGCATTGATTTACGATCTTGTGGTGAAAATTTGTACCAGCCGCCATCAGTAAACAGTACAGTCCCCTTTCGTTGTCTCGGATTTCCCACAACTATAATTTCAGTCTCTGCGGACCTGTCGGGCGACACAGAACTGTGACGTACAGCGATTTCGTTCAGGATTTCTAACGGCTGCAGGATCTTACACTTGTCACACCTTTGATTCCAACCCAATTTGCCGCCCAGGCGACACACAGTCAAACTCCCCACCGCCCCACAATGCTCCAAACAGCCTTTGTGGACGTAAGAATCTGACTCGGGCCTCCTGAGTCCCGCGATAACTCGGACTAAGGTGCACCAAGCATTCCTCCACACACGAACAAAGGAGTGAGAGGCAAAGTGTCTGCGTGCAGTTTTTATGATTTCTGATATGTTCACACCCTGTCTCCGCTCACAACAAACAGACACGCCCAGAACCGAGCAAACCTTAAGGGTTGTCAAATATTGATGTCCCACAAGTGAGATATTCATTTCTCATCCCCCCCGCCACCCACCCCACCATCCACCGCCTAATTGCTAATTTGCTCCGAAGGGGGTTAACCGCTGACAAATCATTCAATTTGCAGACTGCCACCATGGGCAGATAATTCAATTTATCTCCCTTCGATCCGGGGGAGAGAATCGGACGAGAAGCGGTGGTAGCCAGCGGGCGTCAATCGCCGTGCGATATTATTTTGTTTTAAGTGACAGGATGTGACCAGTGCGCACGCGCCAAATCAAGTTCCTGTGACGCGGTTCGAGGCAAGGCAGACGACAGATCGTCTTCTGGCGGCCATTCTGAGCATGGCGGCAGATGTTAATGTCTCACAGAATTCCTACAGTCTGGCCGGGACATTGTACGGGGAACTTCTCTGTCAATGTCATCAATTTTTCACACACTGCTCCAAGACTGACCGTGTGAGGACCACACACCATGACTTCTGATTGATTCTCAATTCATTATTTATTCATGCATCTGGGGTGGTATTCATGGAGCGCTTTTAGTAATGTTAAGCGCGTTTAGATTTAAACCAGCTCATACAGTACTACTACTACTACTACTACTACTACTACTACTACTACTACTAACGAGGGAGAGAGAGAGAGGGAGAGAGAGAGAGAGGGGGTGGGTGCTTAGGAGTTTAACGTCCTTTTCAACCACGTAAGGGTTATATCAAAGACGGGGCAACGATGAAAAAGCCAGCACAAATATTTGGCCCCAGCCCGGATTCGAACTCACGGCCTGAGCATTGAGAGAGAGAGAGAGAGAGAGAGAGAGAGAGAGAGAGAGAAGAAGAAGAAGAAGAAGGCTTCACGAAAATTGCATTTAACCCGTTTTTGGATCAGTCTATTGAATCATCAGGACTTATGGACTCTGGAGTGCCCTTCTCAAACAACAAATCACAGTACGAAGCGGATACATTATGGGATGCTGTCTCGTTAGTCAGACGAGAAAAGCTGATTGGGGAGAGGGGGGGGGGAGGGTTGCGGGGGGGGTGGGGGGGGTTCAGTCAGACAGGAAAGAAGAAAATGACCAGCGGTCAGACCCGCTCGTTAGAACGCGCTTAGTTGACTGTCACCATGGCAACACGACTGGCCGAATCTGACTGAGATGCCGAAATTGGCTGAGAGAGAGAGAGAGAGAGAGAGGCACAAGAAATTGTGACAAGCTAAGCTCTAAATGCCAAGAGACGCTACACACTTCTGTAGTCTGTTTTCGTCGTTAGATGGTCTGATCGTAAAGCTGTCAGCTCTGCAGAGACTCAGGGTACTGCCAGACGATGACAAGTTCTTGCTGCTCGCCGCCTACAGTCCCGGCCTACGTCAGGAGGAGAGAGTCGACTGCGGGCAGGCGGCGTGGTCTAGAGGGTTCATCCCCCGGCGCTATCGCATTTCAAGGTGTGTGAGTTTGATTCCCGAGGCGGGAGTTAAAAAAATAAAAAAACCAAACCTCCAAAACGTTTTCTGTTTCCTCTGATTGTGTGAAAGGGGTCTGTTTGCGTCACCGTCAAGGATATATACTGTGGCCGACCTGGCAGTCTGACTGGATTGAATGGTGTGCAGCTGGATAGCTGTCCCTCCCCCCAATCATCTGCCAATCAGGGCCGTGCCCAATCACTCACGTGGCGTGGGACGTTAAACCCAATTAACCAACCAAACAATCAGGATGAGCAACTCCCATTGCGAGAGTTGAGTCAGTTGTCTTCCCAAAGTCTATGTTGGTTACACAATATCAGTAATAACGATTCTGCTAAATGTAGTACAGAATTTTCGCCTCTTTTAAAATTTGTGTGCAGAGTTAAGAAAACAAAAGACAATCAGGGGCTGTTTGTTTGTTTTGTAAATAAGTTTCATGCCAGTTAACAGTAAAAACAGTGAAGACTGAGCCTGCCAAATGGACTGGACTATTTGTATTCATGCGCGCCGCGCTGACACAAGAGCTACATACGACTGAAACGTGTAAAGAAAGCAGTTAGTCTACTGACGTCATTACGTCAATATCTTTCATCTTGTAACCCCCCCTTTTCACACACAATGACGTCACGGACGTACTGTGTCACGGACGTACTGTGTCATGGGCGTACTGCGTCATGGACGTACTGTGTCACGGACGTACTGTGTCATGGACGTACTGCGTCATGGACGTACTGCGTCATGGGCGTACTGTGTCGTGGGCGTACTGCGTCATGGACGTACTGTGTCACGGACCTACTGTGTCACGGACGTACTGCGTCACGGACGTACCACACACAGCAGAGCAAAGGGGCGGGACTTGACGGGTGGAGTCGTCTATTTGTTTGGAGCTGTTAACACCATGTCCCTTTATAAAGATGCCGTCCTAAGTTTGAACTAGTTCCACCCGTATCAGCGAGGTGTTAATCTGCAGGGAATGAGGTTCTTGTCGCGTCTGGGAGTTAGTTTAGAGATGTGTAGACAAACATACAGCCTCAGCTCGGTGTGGTAACATACCGACCACATTCTGACAGACTAAAGAAAATTTAATGGTGTTCTGCGCTCGCGGCTGACTTTTGTAGTGAGTTATGCTTTTATCGTGTAATGTACGTGCACAGCGGCTGGAATTTGATTAAGGATCAGCTTGGATTAATGGACAGATGTATACAAACAATGTGTGTGTGTGTGTGTGTGTGTGTGTGTGTGTGTGTGTGTGTGTGTGCGTGCGTGCGTGCGTGTGTGTGTGTGTGTGTGTATGTGTGTGTGTGTGTGTGTGTGCGTGTGTGTGTGTGTGAGAGAGAGAGAGAGAAGAGAGAGAGAAGAGAGAGAGGCGGGGGTTGGAGGGGGGGGGGGGATGAGAGTTTAACATCATTTCCCACCACGTAAGGGTGATATCAAAGACGGGGCAACGAGAAAAAGGCCAGCACAAATATTTGGCTCCAGCCGGGATTAGAACTCACGACCCGAGCATTGAAAATCCCACGCTCTACCATTTGGCTATCCCGTCTCCACAAGAGAGAGAGAGAGATGATGATGATGATGATGATGAAACGTTTTTTATTCAGGATAGAGCATTTAGGCATTGCTGCCTATCTTACATGCTGTCCTGCTATTCTACATTAAAGGGTATTGAGAAAAAAAATCAAAACAAACAAACAAACAATAAAAATGTTTAAAAAGAAAGAAAAGTATAAACTATCTAGGGGAAATACAGGAGAGAAAAATACACACGATAAACAAATCAAAACATACGTGGCATGTGCTGATGATACTGGCTGTATGCCAAGTAAGAAATTTACAGTCGTCTCAGAGAGAGAGAGAGAGAGAGAGAGAGAGAGAGAGAGATTATTAGTATAGTTCTGATTACAACACACTGTCTTCCGCAAGCTGTGAAAGCAAAAATTCCATTTCTTTCCTGCTCAGCCGTTGCCCACAAAACTCGCTAACTCCTCGATGGTCGCGTCGCCTGTAGCCTTCAGTTGGCCTAGTGCCGGCCTGTGAAATGATGTTACTGTGCAGGCATCTAAGCAGTACGAAAAGATCTCAGAACAATTGTGACCACAGCATCATAAAAAGATGGACCTTCAGATAGCTAAACTTGAGGTCGAATGGCCGCAGAGTCAATTTACCGCAAAACGGAAGAATAATGACTGGTTTTGCGGCGGAGAATATTGCGTCTGTGAGGTCGACGTGTTCTAATAATGGCGCGCGTGATGAAGGGACGTCACCGTCTCCATCCTGTCAGCGCAGACGAGGATATAACGATGACAAACTGTGTTCCCGGTGACCCTCCGGACAGCAATCAGCCTGGCGTCAGTGTGTGAGCAAGGTCCAGCCAATGCAATCACCCATCCCCGGGGTGCAATCACAAGAGGCGCCAGTGTTTCTCGTGCCACTTCGCTTTAAAAGTTCCAAATCAATTCGATCAATTCGATCAGTTCAACTCAATTCAAACGACTTCGCTGTCTGCTTTAAAAAGGAAATTGGTCCACCGGCAAGGATCGCTGTCACGTGAACGGGAAAAATACATTAATTATCATAATTATTTCCGATTGACGTTATCAGTGTGCGCACGTTATCTTATTATTGCTTCAGTCGTTGTCAACTTCTTTAACGCCGAAATCCGCTGGAAACACTCTGTGCTACTCAAATAATTTTCAATAGAAACACTCCGTGCCTGCTTGCCAAGTATCATATTTACATATGTAGACTCAAGGGTGTAAAGGCCAGACAGGGGTGTCCTTAAAACAGTGATGATACCGTGCTGAGAGATACAGGTTTGCTACTGTTGGCTCCCATGTGAAAAACTCCGACAATAAATATCTGCTGTTTGAATGAGCGATGCACCCCTGTGTGTGTGTGTGTGTGTGTGTGTGTGTGTGTGTGTGTGTGTGTGACAGTGTGTGTGTGTGTGTGTGTGTGTGTGTGTGTGTGGCCGGGCGTCAGTGTTCAGTGAAGCAACTAGCATTTGTACTGATCAGTATATATCTACGCCGGCCTTGTTGATGTTTTGGTTTGAGGTCGTCATTATCAAATGTTTGTCACTTGTATAAACTCCCCCAAAACAGAAATAAAAAAAGAAAGAAACACTCAGTGCCGCTCTGTGGAAACACTCTGTCCAGGTGGTGCTGTTTTCAAAGCGAAGTTGCACCTGAACCCCTCCAGTTCGCTTGCACCCCGTGGTCAATTCAATCTTCACTCTAGCACACTGCTTCGGGGGATTCTGCGCTCCAACAAACAAACAGCGGGCGCCCATAGGGGGGATCTAAGTGGACAGTGCAGTCAGCCGTGTAATCCCTCATCTCCCCCGGACCAAGCCGGTCAGCGTCTCAGGTCGAAAGATCCCGGATGGGGCCGGTCACGTGACGCCGGGTGATCCGCGAGCTCTGATTGGCTGAGGGTGCTTGAGTGCACGCGCCACTTAGACAGCAAAAAGATGTGATGTCAATTTCATGGTGTCGTGGTTTTTATGGTGAGAGGGAGCGGACGGCGTGGGGGTGGGGGGGCGGGGGGGGGGGGGGGGGGGGGGGAGGAAGTCCCGTCTGCCCGAGGATAACGTTAGTGCTTGGTTGGCGATGAGAGAAATTGCCTCACACTCTGGGTAAAGTTGGTGCGAAATAGTTAACGAATTGATTTCTTCACTACATGCCTTATCACAAACCGGACAGAAAAGAGTTAACAACAACAACAACAACAAATCAAAACTCAAGGGTCGAATGCCAGATTCAATAAATTTGAAGAAAACAACAAAACTATTTCTCAGAGAGATCCATCCCTTTCGGTGCAGTAATTGTTCAGATTATTAAATTGCGTAAAACATCCTAGGAATCTTGAAATATTGTAAGGAAAAAGCGCTTTTTACAACATCCCACAACGCAAACAATTTGAAAAAAATCTGAAAGCTACTTTTTTTAAGAAGCGTGTAAACATCTTGCAAGTGACTGGAATTTTAACGATTTCTGAGCGAGAGAACAGAGGAAGGGGGGGGGGGGGGGCAGTTAATTGGACAGCGGCACGGCACGTGCAAGAGTAAAGCAAGCAATCTTTTTCGCCGTAACAAAGTGCTGTTGAAGCAATTATCCCCCCCCCCACCCTCCCCCATCGTTTTTCGACCGTCCAATCAGGTTTCGTGCCTGATAACTCGTGTTTACGAGTGTTGCCTGGCTTGACAAAACAAGCGGGAGAGTGTTCGACAAGACGAGAAATACCAACATTTTGCACGTTAGCGCAAAACCGGTGTTCAATTTAACACCACGTGTGAATGAATTTGCTAGATTACGAAGTGCTGTGTTTAATAGTTCAAAGGAAGGAGGAGGGGGGAGGGGGTGGAAGGGGGAGGGGAGGTCAAGGTAGAGGTGGGGAAAAGAGGGGGCGGGGCCGGGGGGGGGGGGGACGGGGAAGGGAACGGGGGCGGAGGCGGAATCATGTTACACACAAACGCAAATTAGAGGAAAACTTTAAATCAGGTACGTGCGAATTAATTTGCTAGATCACACAGTGTAGGGTTAATGGTTCAAAAGATGCGGAGGACGAGGGTGGATGCATGGGGTTGGAGTAGGAGTGAGTGGGGGGGGGGGGGAGGGGTTGGTGCTGGTGATGGGGGTACATGTACTAATTAGGATTTCGACCGGAAGCGCAAAACGGATGGCAAACTTATCACGGCTTGAGGATTAATTTTCTAGATTAGATAGTCTAAGGTTCAGTGGTTCAAAAGATGAAAAGATGGTGGGCATGGGGAGGTGTGTGTTTGTGCGTGTGTGGGGAGGGGTTGTGGGGGGGGGGGGTGGTTGTAGGGGGAGGGACCTTTAAGGGGACTAATTAGGTATTACTGAATCTCGGAAGTTACAAAAACGGTTTGGGGCCTATTAGTCATTTGTAACTTTTCATTGAAGGTAAGTGCCCAGCTATGGCCTAATTTGAGTACATGTATGTAGCGCATAGCCTTCCCCTACACCAATCCACCCCCCCCCCCCTGCCCCCCCCCACCTCCTCCCCTCTTCCTCGCCGCTGAGGACGGTGTGTAATATAGGTCACACCACTTTCTAGACCACCAAAATCCATATCGTCACCGTCTGACATCGGTCAAAAACAGAATCATTTTGGAAATGTCGAATTACTTCCTAGCAGAGGTTTTTGAGTCGTTATTGTCCTCAGGTCAAACGTTTATGTCCTACACTTGTTTGTCATACATTTGCATGTCCCGTACTTGCATGCCCTAGACTTGAATGTCCTACACTGGTATGTCCTACGCTTTCATGTCCTACACGTTCATGTCCTAAGATGAATGTCCTAAAACACATGCAGCCATCAATTAACTCCTAAGAGCCCAAGCTCGACCACTCCCAACACGCTATATGATAAGACTGGTTGAAAAAGTACAAGCCACTGGCATACCAGTAGTAGCCACTTCAAGCCACTATTACGCAAGGCGTGGGCCTTCCCCGCTAGGCCCGAGACCGCTACAGATTGCACAGTAGTGGCTTGAAGTGGCTGCCACTGATCTGAAGATTTCAAGGAAAACTGCAATTCTTGCATGGGCTTGGGCTTTTAGGAGTTAATGTTTTTTTTTGTTTTTTTTTAAAGGACTGAGGACAAGTAAGAGGCAAAAAATAATCTACAGTGGACGGGTAGTCGGGGGGGGGGGGGGGGGCGAGGGGATTAAAAGGG